>CM062820.1:1614592953-1615136920 GCA_031772625.1 Pinus tabuliformis | reverse complement strand
GGTTCAAATTGATGGAGTGCTTGACACTGACAATGCAGAGGCACCCCCTGTGAGGAGGTGAAGATGTCCTTTTATTCCTCCACGACCTTGTCCATCTGTTGTTGTCGTGTGGAGGGGTCCTGTCTAGAGGTCGTGGCCACCTATTATTTTCTTTCCTTGAGGGCGTATCATCGGGAAAAAAAAATTTCCCAGTTTTGGAAATGAGCTTATTGCATTGTTTTGAAGTAACCAGAGAGATGGTGGTAGGCGGTGCTACCTCTGGTATCCTGTACAACTTATTTCCCAATGTAACAGTAACAATGTGAGACCTTGACTCATACAAAACATGTCGCTTCCACAAGTATGGTTGGCCTAATAATACATCACAAAAATAAAGGGAAGAAATGCCACATAATACCTCATCTGTGAAGGGATTGATGTTGTATGGAAGGCGACATTGTTGGCTCACGCGCAAATCCCATCCTTGGTGAAGCCACCCAATGGTGTACAGTTGTGTGTGTCATGGTCAGTAAACCTAGCCACTTCACAACCTCTGTTGCAATGAGGTTCTTTTGGCTCCCACTGTTGACAGTGAACTGTAGTGGGGAACCCTTTACCCACATCTGGGAGTGGAAGAGACGCTCCTCCTCCTATGGATATTTGGGTTCCTCCTTCTGGATCTTTGTGGTGGTGATAGTGGCATTGTGCTCCGCATCAATAATCTGCTTCCCTTTGTCAGTACCGTTGTCGGGTTTTGACTCAGAGTCAGAACATGCATCTGATTCTGAAGCCTTAAGCTCAGCCACGAGTGACTGCTTATGGAACGCACACCACTTTCCCATGTTCTTCTTCGGCTTCACAGTTTGTCCTTTTCTTGTGGCCTTGGCGGGTGCTCCTGGGTCATCTTGCCTTGGATGTTTCCTTTGTTCTACGGTTTTGGGGTGCATTTCCCTTGCTTCGAATTCGCAGATCCAAAGTCTCGCTTCTTCTGTTTAAAATTCTTCTCGATCTTGACAGCGTATTGGTACGCCGTGCTGAGTGAGGAGATGTCCAGGAACTCCATCTCGTCTTGGATGTATCTATGTAGGTAGCTGCGGTACTTGAGTACCAAATTTTTCTCAGAATCCTTGATACCCAACTTCGTGTGAAGGGTTTGAAAAACATTGGTAAACTCCAGCACATCTTGTCCCCTTCCTTGCCACAACGTGGTCCACTTAATCTATTTTTTCCTCGTAGCTCCTAACAGGGTAGTACTACTCCTTAATGGCATCCCAAAATGAATTCCAAATGGGAGGAGCTGAAAACAGTGATGTTGTACTTTCATCCTTCTCCTCACAATAGGTTTCCCACCAGTCCTTGATGTGGGGGGCGACTTTGAGAAGCACAAAAGTAATCTTTTCCTAGCAGGAAAAATCATGAAAAGAAAAATATCCTTCTAGAAAATTCAACCATTTATCTATGGCATCTGTATCTATTTGGCCCTCAAATATGGGAATGTCAAAGTTTACTTATACCATAAAAGGTGTGGAGCCTCCAGAGTGGTTGCTGGATGTGGATGCATCGCTAGTGGGCAACCGTTGAAGGAGCTAGGCAAAGTTATCGATCATCGTGTTCCTTTGTTTCTCGATGGCCTCCTTGAGCAATATTTTGATATCTAATTATTTTATATATCAATAAATAAAATCTATATAAAAATCTTACTTCTCTAATAAAAATGTATAATACAATTTACTTTATAAAAACAAAATATAACATAAATTATACATTGATAGACATAACAACGTCCCATCCTTCCAAAATGTGAATAAACAATCTATAAGTAAAAATGAAAAAAAGGGAGTGAGATTTTAACAATAACATAATTTAAATATTATTTTATCTAGAAAATATATATAATTAAAAACTATACGTTATAAAAATGGAAAAATATTATTTTAAATTTTAATAGAATTTCAATTCATTTATTAAAAAATATATTCATTTCTTGAAATTTGAATATTTAATTTATATTTATAAATTTTAAGAGAATAAAATATGAAATACATTATCAAAACAAAAATATACTTTTATAAGTATGAAAACTATTATTTTAAATTTTGATAGAATTTTAATTTATCTATTAAAAAAATATTTTGTTTCTTAAAATTTGAATATTTAATTTATATTTATAAATTTTTAGAAGTTTTGAGTTAATTTTTTGATTGATATAGACAGATATATGAAATATATTATCAAAATTCTATAAGAATAAAAGAAATACATTTTATATTAAAAATTTTAATCCATTTACTTAGAAAAATGAATATTCATTTTTGAAATTTGGATATTTAATTTATATTTATAAGTTTTAAGAGTTATTTATCCATGTTTTTGAGATGCATGAGTTAATGTTTTGATTGTTATAATTAAAAATATGAAATGCTTTATTAAAAAATAATTGAAAAAATATGTCTAGTTTATTAAATAAAAAGTATTAAATTTTATTGGAGTAAGATAATTAGTAGATAAAGAAATGATAAGAAGGGGAGGGGTACTTAATGGATATGAGGAGGAAAAAGTGTTTAAGTAGTCATGGGGTTTTGGGCATATGACAAATAATTAAGCAGAGATATATGGTCTGATGTAGGAGCATCTGGCTGATAGGTCAAGATGAAAGGAAAGGCTATTTGGTCTCTGAAGAGGACAGAAGAGGAATTTGTTGAGTGAACAATGTGGTTTTTTTTTTTTTTTGTTTATGTTATTTAATTTAATAAAGAACAGTGCGTAGAGTGGCAACTATGCAGCGAGAAGGAGTTGAGGAGAGGGAAAGAGCGAATTCGAGGGCGAGACGATAGAGTTACAGAGGGGGGCGGAGGTTGCTCCTGATGGAGCGAAGCAGAGGAGGGAGCTCCACTCCCTCCTACAAGGAAGAAACGACTGGAAGAGGCAAGTCACCAATGGGTAAAGTCAGAGGTTCTGGTGAGGAAGGGGGGAAAATAATGAAAAGGAGTCAGATGGGGCAATAACCAAAGAGAAAAGTAGCACAAAGGATAAAGAGGAAGAAGACAAAAGCTAGGGAATAAGGGACAAAGATCAAAAGGGACCGTGCAGACCCAAAACTGTGATTACTCTGAGAATAGTGTTGAATGACCCTGCTTTGCAGGAGCACAGAGAACATATGGGGACTTACGCCATAATCTGCAAATTCATGGGAATCTGGCCATCTGCAAAGGCATTACAAACATGGATCAAATACCACTGGAAACCCAAAGGAGGTATTGAACTCCATCTGGGGTCAAAGGGTTTTTTTACTGTGGTATTTACTAATATTGAGGATAAAGACAGAATATTTTAAGGGGGACCCTACTTTTTCGCAGCAGCAGGCCTCTATATGAGGCCGTGGAAGATGAATTTCGTTCCAGAAAGGGAGACATTCACCTCGGTACCTGTTTGGGTAAGGCTCTACTCCCTACCCCTTGATTATTGGCAACATGGGTCGCTTGCAACCATAGGCAATAAACTAGGTTGTTTTGTGAAAGCTTCGGAAGCCATAAGAAGGGGTAAATACACTTCCTATGCTAGGATTTGTGTAGAAATGGATCTATCAGGAGCTCTCCCAAATGAAGTAATCCTGGAAGTTTTGGACGAGGAATGGGTCCAAACAGTGGATTATGAGCATATCCCGTTCAGATGTCGTAGATGCCATGAACATGGGCACCTGATTAGAGACTGCCCCCTTAGTAAAGTAGACAATAAAGGAGAACAGAATAATGTGAAGGATTCTAAAAACTTTCAGAAAGTGGTAAGTAGGGGAAAAGGAGGCAGAAAGGGCTCAAGGCAACAGCACAGCGAGGGGTAGAAGAACAACCCGAACAGGTTTCAAGTGCTGGAAGAAAAGGAAGAAATGACAAGTGAAGACCTAACAATGGAGGAAGGACCTAAGGAACAAGAGAAGGGGGAGAACTATAACATAACACAGGAGATTTGTAACAGGAAAGAAACTATAAATAGGGAGACTGAAGCAGAAATGGATATGGAAATGACCCAAAGTGAAACAGATCTGGAAGACCATGAACTACAAGAAATCCTAGAGAAGGAACACCTAGATCTGGAAGGGTTCTTGATGCAGGGAACCAAGGGAGGGATAGATTCACTACCCCAAGAGGACTGCAATAGAATACAGCAGCTATTTTTATGGAAGACTCAAGAAAGAGGGTCAGAAATAGGATTAAACACTGACAAGATTGAAATCAAAGGAGTGAAAGAAATGAAACCATCCCCGATACTAGCTCCTAGAAATGCTGGTAAAAGAGAGGCCAGAAAAAGCAGAAGGAACTTTTGATGGAATGTGGAAAGCTAATGATAGATTCGGGTAAGATGAAAGACCTAACCAGTTACTCCTTTACAAATCTTTAAATATGAAATTTACATCTTGGAATATCAGAGGTTTAGGAAGTAAGAGAAAACAAAGATTGCTTAGTTCTAGAATGAAACAAGATATGCCGGACATGATTTTCATCCAGGAAATGAAATGTTCCATTCAGAAAATAAGACTTATACACAGCAAATGGCTCATGAGATATGAGTTTCTAGAGGTTAAAGCTGAGAACACAGCGGGGGGTATTCTTACTCTTTGGAACCCAAACAGGATCAGCATTTTGGATGCAGAGGCATCAAGAAATTATCTTTCAGTGGTCATTCAACCTGTTGGGGTGTCGGAAACATTCCTGGTAACAAATGTTTACGGACCTCAAAAATTAGAGGATAAACTCAGATTGTTAGAAGCCCTTAGTGACCTCAGGAGTAGACAGATTGAAAAGCCTTGGATCTTGGGTGGAGATTTTAACATGATCAAAAGTCTCTTAGAAAGAAAACATGGTTCCAGAATGCTCAATAAAGACTCCTTAGTGTTTCAAACATTTACAGAGAAAATGAAATTGGTTGAGTCAGATTCTAACAATGGCCTTTTTACATGGAACAATAAAAGAGGAGGTGAGGCACAGGTAGCGTCTAAGTTGGACAGGTTCATGATATCGAAGGAATTAATGGTTATAAATAGTGAGATAACAACCAGAGTGCTTCCTTTTGGAGGTTCAGATCACTGGCTGATTCAGTTGGAAATTAAGGGTATTGATTCTCCTAGGAATAGACCCTTCAGATTCGAAAACATCTGGCTCTCCCTTCCAGATTTCATTAGTAACATTGAAAAATGGTGGGTTGAAGACTTACAAATACAAGGATCTAAGATGTTTCTTCTTCATAAAAGACTGAAGCACAATAAGTTCAGACTAAAGGAATGGAACTGGAAAGATTTTGGTAACATTTTTTTAGAGAAACAAGCAATGGAAATCAAAATGCTAGAACTCAATAAGGATCTGATAAATGAAGGATTTGATAAAGCTAAAAGTGAACAGGCTGATAAATACCATCTAGTTTGGGAAAACTTATGCAAACAAGAGGAAATATTTTGGAGACAAAAATCTAGAATTCAATGGCTCAAGGAAGGAGAACGGAACACTAGATTTTTTCACAAATCCACAATAGCTAACAGAGCTCACAATAGGATCTCCATGATTAAAGATGAGGGAGGAGAAATCCAGACCACTCATAAAGATATTGAAGTGGTGCTTGTCCAACATTTCTGGACTATCACTCGGGAAGACACTCCTGATAGGGATCAGGCCATCAAGGGAATCACAGGGTATATACCGAAACTGGTGTCCAGGGAGGACAATTTTAACCTCAATAGACCAGTGGAGGAGGAGGAAGTCAGCGATATTTTCAAAGAGATGCATAATGGTAAAGCACCAGGCCCAGATGGGTTCAATGTGGATTTTTTTAAGGCGTGTTGGCATATAGTCAAAGAGGACATTGTGAATGTGGTTGAGGATTCTAGGAGAAGTAAAACTATCCTGAAAGCCCTCAATACTTCCTTTATTTCTCTTATCCCCAAATAGGAGACTGCTCAATCGGCAGACAAGTTCAGACCATTTGCCTTATGTAATGTGGTTTGCAAGATAATATCCAAAATAGTGGCTAATAGACTCAAACCTCTCCTCCCCTCGCTTGTGTCTGAAGAACAATCAGGATTTGTGGAGGGAAGACAGATTCTTGACAACATTATTCAAGCACATGAGGTGGTGCACACGCTAACTAGCAAAAAACAGGTAGGGATGCTCATGCAATTGGATATTGCCAAAGCATATGACAAAGTGAATTGGAATTACATCAAGAAGGTTCTCTATGCCTTTGGGTTCGACCACAACTGGGTTAGATGGGTTATGGCACTGGTGTCCTCCTCCAGCTTTTCCATTCTAGTTAATGGATCCCCCTATGAAATATTCCATCCTTCTAGAGGCCTCAGGCAGGGAGACCCTATTTCTCCCTTCATTTTCATTCTTATGATGGAAGGGCTTGGGAGATCTATCAAGCAGGCCAAGAATAGGGGTAAAATTAGGGGTCTTCAAATTTCAGAGAATGGCTCGGTGCTGATTCATCAACAATTTGTTGATGATACCTTACTGCAAGGTGTTCCAAGGGTCAAAGCGGCTTTGGCCTTCAAACAAATTCTCAAAGATTTCTCCCTGGCTATAGGTATGGAAGTCAACCTCTCTAAATCAAAAATCTTCTTCTTCAGCACCAAAATTTCCATCCAAAGAAACATCTCGAGAATTCTTGGATTTCAAAGGGATTCCCTCCCTTCTAAATATTTAGGAATACCTCCTACTGCCAGACCCATACATAAGAGTATTTGGGAAATGGAACTAAATAGGATGCAGGATAGAGTTAATAAGTGGACCTTTCGTGCCCTGAACCTGGCTGGCAGGTTAGTTCTAACTAAGGCTGTTCTTCAATCCATCCTAGTTTTTATGTTATCAACGCTCCTAGCTCCAAAAGGTGTTCTAGAGAAAATCAGAGACATTCAAAGAGATTTCATGTGGGCAAAGGAGGAAACTAGAAAGAAATGGGCCCTGGTTTCCTAGGAAAATATATGTAAACCCAAGAGTCAGGGGGGCCTGGGCCTGGACGATCAAGAGATTCTTTGTAAAGCTCTAGGAGATCTCCTGCATATGGAACAGAGCCTGGGAGAACAAATTTCTAGTTCAAAAGAATAGTTTCTGGGAAATTAGAGTAGGAGATCTCGCTCTTTTCTGGGAGGATAAATGGCAGCAGGAACCAATTTTGTTAACATAGAACTTTGTTAACCTAAAGCAGGAAACAGATGCACAAGGGTTAATAAGAGTTAAGGATTTTTGGGATCTTTCGCAAACCCCTGAAAAATGGAGAAGCTGGAGAAACATTGAATGTGGTGAGGACAACCCCCTAAAAATCGAAGCAGAGGCTCTGGGGGACTTGCTCAAGAAAAGGATGATCTTAAAAACAGAAGGGCAGGATCAATTGAGATGGGGTAATAACAAGCAAGGAGCCTTTAATCTTAAGGAAGCTAAAGGTTGTCTACTTGGGCTAAATTATAGTGTTCCTGATAAGACCTAGACTCAGCTTTGGAGGCAGCAAGGTTGGATGAAGATCAAGACTTTTATGTGGCTGGTTCATCATAATAAAATATTAACTTGGGAGAATATTAAGAAAAGGGGAATTATGGGGCCCTCTAGATGCTAGCGCTGTGAGGAGCAAGAGGAGACAACGGAGCACATTCTCAATAGTTTCTCTTATACCACCTAGCTGTGGGATTCATTCTCTGCGATTTTCCAGCAGTCTGATAGGGACAGAGGAAGTATCATAAACACCCTAAACCACTGGAGAACGAACTTCAAGGAGAATGAAGTCCTAAATTTGGCCTGGACCTTCACACCCCGCTTTATTATCTGGAATGTTTGGAAAGAGAGAAATAAAAGAATTTTCAAGAATGGTAAGTCTTCAGCACAACATCTTCTTGATCTTATCTTGAAACAGATCAGAGAGACAGTCAGCTCTATGGTTAAGAATATCCTCTCGAACCCTCGTTCAGATGAAGAGCATAGAATTCTCAGGCAACTGGGATTGTAGGGGATAACTCCTCAAGGTAGAAATAGAAAGAATAATACCATGGTAACAGAAAATGACTACTGGCAACCCCCACCTAAAGGATTTCTAAAATTCAACATTGACAGTGCCTCCAAAGGCAATTCGGGAACTGCAGGTTATGGAGGAGCTTTAAGAGATGACAAGGGCAATATTTTATTTATCTTACACTACCATTTAGGAAGGGCTACCAATAACATGGCGGAAGTGATGGCGCTGGAGCAGTGTCTTGAGTTCCTAGCTAAGAATCAGTGCTCTAATATCATTGTGGAAGAAGAATCAGAGATTACTATCAACGCAGCGAAAAGAATCAGCGGTGGATCTGGGCCGGAAAGAGTCTCGAGTCATTGGAAACTTATCCAAGTTTTTCAAAGAATCCAAATACATCTTCAGGGTCTCCGTACCATAACTTTCAACCACGTTTGACATAAGGCCAACAAGCTGGCTAACTTACTGGACAATCAAGGGGCAAGCAGTGCAGAGTGTGGAAAGGAGATAAAGTGGCAAGAAATTCCTCCAAGTCGTCTAAAGGCTAGCTGTGAGGATCAAGCTGCTGAGGACAAGGAGGTTTTCCGATACCAAGTGGGGTTGAATTCAACGAATTGATGCCGCCGGAGGGTTCCTTCTCGGCCCACTCTGATGTTCCTATGAGGCTGAGTGTCTGGTTTGGGTGCAGCTACTCCCAGTTCATCTCGACAAGGTCTCCCAGGCCTTTGGGTTACACTTTGTGGTTCTATCTCCTTAATAAACTCGGGATCAGTTCCAGGGTATACGGAATGAGTTGGCAGAATGATCATTTATAGGGGTTCTGTAGTAGGCGTCCCCTTCTCGCTTTCGGGATTGTGGTCATGGCAAAGGGCATGTTTTCGGTGATTGCACGACTTGTCAGTGGTAAGTGGTTTTGCTATTTTGAGAGCGGTCCCATAGATTGCACGACACGTGGCATGGGAAATTTTTGGAAACCACCCTTCATCGCACGCTATAGTGGGGTCGAGTTCGGCACTACGATATTGTTCCTGGCTGTCGGATCTGGCCTTCGGGTTGGACGGTTGAGATTGCATGTGTGGTTTTATGGGGCCCGCTGGGTCTTCTCTCCATTTTCTGTTGGCGAGTCTCATTCGTTCCCTCATTTTTGTGCTTTTTCGGTCGGTGATGACGACAGTCGTGGGTTGATGCCGGAATACTGGGTGGAGGATGGTTTTCTGACGATCGCGGGCCTTGCGGGTGGAAAACGGTTTTTCAATTTTTGTAGCGAAAAACTTCAGAGTGCGACACATGGTGGGGGGGTTGGTTTGAAAACTGCCTCTATCGCATGCTATTGTTCAGTCATGTTGGTCGGTGCGAAATGATCATCAGCCATTGGATCTTCCGTTGCAGATCGACGGCCAGGATTGAATGTGCTAGTTGGTGGTCGGGTTTGGCAAGGGTCACGCTTCTTACCGTCGCGTTTTTTTCCTCCACCATTGATTTGGTTCTTTTGGCTCTTTGGTGATGATCTTTGGTTCTGGTTGCTCTTGATCTGTTGGATAAGTTTATGCCTACTCATCTTTCTCGCTTTTGACTTTAGCTCTGTTCTTGGTTTTTGGAACCACTTCCGGCCTCCGGCTTCTTTTTGTTTGAATTTAGTAGTTGTGTAGTCTGCCAGTTTTCGGTTGGGCTTTCAGGTCCCTCCCATCTTCCACATCTCTAGGTGGATCATTGTAATTTATGTATTTTATTAATGAAATATAAGGCCCTACTCTTGCTTAGCAAAAAAAAATTAAAGAACAATACGTAGGAAGGTCAAGAATTAATTAGGATAATTGTTATAAGTAACTAGTTTTATTTTCATAATAATACTGTAAGACAATAACAGTTCCTGGAACTAAACATATGTAACCAATAGCAGTTGGAAGAAAAACAGTTCCTTACAATCATTTTAAAAGAGGAACATAACACAATTGTGGGGTTCGATGCTTTGGAAAAGGGAGTGAAAAAGCTAATGAAATATATCTCTGAGCACACAGAAATTTCTTTCCAGCATCCTGTGACTGTTGAACTATCTACATGTTATTCTGTTGATTTCCATTAACAATAAAAAGGCTAGTCATTCCTCTATTCTATAAGCATATGCACATACATGTATTTCGAATTACATTGGTTCAAGCAGGCCTACGAAACCAAATAAGTTGCAGAGACAACCCAAGAACGTGTTGCAGAGATAACACCTACAGACCCTGACATAACAAGCATATGAATGCCAAAGAATCCAGGACAAGCCGAATATATAAAGCATTAAAAATACAGACAAGGCACAAGCATTGACAAACAAAATACCAAGCAGAATACCTAGGTATGCTTGAAGAATAAAATCCATTGTTTTCTTTATAAAATAAGCACGAGAAAATCTCTGTCCAGTCATACATAGTTTCAAAATCCTGTTCGAATAATTATACAGTCCATGCCATAACATATCACAAGTTCGAAGTGACATAACGTGCGGGTCTAGAAACCTTAAGGCCGATCCTACAGTGATCAACTAACAAGAACGATTGTGCAAGCCAACGGCCTGAGACTTCATACAGTCGATGGCTTAAGAAATCTTTGAAACAAGAATTACAATAACCCAAGCCTACGGCATTGAATGCAAATGACAAGAAAAACAAAGAACGACTCTACCCGGGTCTAGCTGGAGTTTCGAACAGCCGGATTCTGAAGCCCTCCAGGTCATTATACCTGCAACGACAACCATTTATCAAAGCTCGTGAGTATTGAGCGGCAAAGTAAGACAAGAACAGATGGAAGAACAAAACCTGGGTCCAAAAATTACCTAACAGAGACAAGCTGCGGTCATGGTAGTTCATTAAGGTTACCCTGCTCGCAAAGGAGCAAAAACATCAGTCAACTGAGGGAAAAGAGGAGACAACTGATAGCATAGAACTAGAGAACTTACCCTTGCAACGCTGAAGGAGCCGAAGCCGAGAACTGCAACCGCATCCTATTCGAAACCAAGGGAAGACGACCAGAGACTCAACAATTGTCACCTAGAAAGGTCCAAGCCCGAAAGAATCACATTAACCAGCAAACAACCAGCATTTGCATCACATATAGAGAGAACGCAGAGTCACGTTAACTAGAAAACTACAATTTCACAATAATCTACCAGAACAAGTGCAGGTAAAGCAACGTGAATGAACTAACAGTTATAACAGAATTTCATACCGGACAGAGGACGAAAACTTTTAGGTCAAGTGCTGAACTAGAGCACATTAATAGCAGAAACCTCACTCAGAAACAACCATGGCTTACCAAGAACGCAGAGCTCTCAAACTCAACAAATGTGCATGCAAATGACTTACGCTAGGGTTTGATATCCCATACCAAGGCAGGGTTGAAAATCCCTAGGGTGGACACCTGTCCATCGATAGAAGCATAAGGTACCAATCATAAAGTGTGGACTCCAAAACCAAATCAAAATCATTACAATCAACCACCAGATGAATCAACCTTACACATTATCTGCTTTCCATCATTAAATTTCATTTATTCACGTGTTATTAACCTTGTGTGGCGTGACAAGGGTGGGCTGGACCCATCAAGTGGTATCATAGGAGGAAGTTGAAAGAGCCAGGATATGGAGGTTGGAAGATGAGGACGTGGGAGAGGTGTGCGTAGAGTAGCAGATGAAGGATTGAGGGAAGAAATAAGGACCCTTACTGCTCGTTTAGAGGCAGTGGAGGCAAGAAGGAGAAGAGATCCAGAACTTGGAGATGACAGTGAGGAGGAAGCAGTAGTTACTACAGACGGATCAGATGAGGAAGCACCAAAGATAAGATTGCTGAGGTCAGTGCTGTTAGCCAGCAGCAAGCCCAAACTGGAAATTCCTAACTATGATGGCAGTCTGTCCACAAAAGTTCTACTGGACTGGATAAGCGAGTTGGATAAGTATTTTGAAAGTGAAGAGATCAGCGAGGACCGAAGAGTCAGGTTCACTGCAACCAAATTGAAGGGACACGCCGCCCTGTGGTGGGATAGTGTCCAAGCAGAGAGAAGGAGAATGAATAAGCTACCGATAAGGAAGTGGCCAAGCTGAAAGGTAGATTTCTACCTAAGGATTATCAGGTTGCGCTTTACCGACAAGTGTAGAACTTAAAACAGAAGGCATGATAGTAAAGGAGTATATAGAAGAATTCTACCGTGTGAACTTGAGGGCTGGTTATACTGATGACACTGCGGAGAAGACAACAAGATACCTAAACGGTTTGAGGCTGGAAATACTAGATGAAATCAGTATTATTTCCCCGAGAAACATAGAGGATGCCTATCAGAGTGCTGTAAAGGCTGAAGAAAAGATTAATAGAAAATAGAATAATAGGAGAGGATGGGGAAACGACAGAGGACGAGGATAGTCCTATGGCCGAGGGTGAACTACCAGTAATAATAAAGAGGGCAGTAGCTCCAAGGCTTTAGGAATAGCAGAGAAAGGAGACAGCACTAGGGGTGGCAGGCCATATCAGCGAGGAAGAGGGAATGGCCAAGGTAGAGGATCTAATTTCCAGTGCTACAGGTGCCACAAATGGGGGCATAGATCTTTTGAATGCCCTAAAGTAGAGCAAGATGGCCAGAGGGGAACATTTGTTGCACAACCTGAGGAAGCTGAGGCACCACCCCAGGAAGCAGAAAATGTAGCAGAAATGGGGGAGGCCTTGGTTCTAAACAAAGTATTGCTGAAGCCAGCCAAGGAAACTGCTGAGCAGACCCAACGAAAAGAATTGTTCCAGACAGTTTGCAAATCACATGGAAAGTGCTACAAATTAATCATAGATAGTGGGAGTACAGATAATTTTGTGGCCACCGAGATGGTGGAGAAGCTGGGATTGAAGTGGCTTAAGCATCCCCCCCCCTTACAAGGTGTCGTGGCTACAGAAAGGTCACCAGCTATTGGTTGATGAATAGTGTGAGGTTGAATTTCACATTGGTAGGTACAAGGACAAAGTTGTCTGCGATATTATTCCAATGGACATGTGTCACATACTACTGGGAAGACCATGGCAGTATGATCGGAAGGTGGTACACAACGGGAAGACGAATTGCTACAAGTTTGTTAAAGATGGAGTCAAGCATACGCTTGTACCCATCAAGGAAGAGGATACAGCAGAAGCAAGCGGGACAAAAGCATTGTTAGTAGATGGAAAACAGTTTGTGAAACAGATCGAGGAAAACGAAGTGAATTATGCTGTTGTGAGGAGGACTAAGACAGTGTTGTTGCACACAGAAATGTCTGAATTTCCTACAGAAATTCAAGAGATGCTACAGGAATTCAAGGACATTGTAGTTGATGATTTGCCGGACAAGTTGCCTCCCAAAAGAAGCATCAGTCATCATATCGATTTCATACCCGGAGCAAGCTTACCAAATAAGGCAGCATATCGGATGAGCCCCAAAGATAATGAAGAGATTAGAAAATAGGTGCAGGAGTTGCTAGATAAAGGGCTGATAAGGGAAAGCTTGAGCCCTTATGTGGTACCAACAGTTCTCGCTCCCAAGAAAGGAGGAGAATGGCGGATGTGCACAGACTCACGGGCCATCAACAAAATCACCATTAGGTACAGGTTTCCTCTACCAAGGATGGACGATATGATGGACTGTCTAAGTGGGGCAGCATATTTCATGAAGATTGATCTAAAGAGTGGCTATCATTAGATCCGGATCAGAGAAGGAGATGAGTGGAAGACAACCTTCAGGACTAATGAAGGGCTGTATGAGTGGCTGGTCATGCCATTCGGTTTGAGTAACACTCCTAGTACTTTTATGAGGTTGATGAATGGAATGTTGAAAGAGTTCATCGGTAAGTTTGTGACAGGATACCTTGATGACATATTGATTTTCAGCAGGAATAAAGAAGAGCACCTTCAACATGTTCGAAGAGTGCTAGAGAAATTACAGTAGAATAAGCTGCTGATAAACTTGAAGAAATGTACTTTCCTACAAAGAGAAATGGTTTATTTGGGATTTGTAATTGCAGAAAACGAATTGAAGATGGATCTAGAAAAGATTACAACAATCGTTAATTGGCCATCACCAAAAAGCTTATTCGAGGTACGTAGTTTTCATGGGCTGGAGAGTTTTTATCGCAAGTTTATAAGAAATTTTAGTGAAATCTGTGCGCCTACGCTGGACACCATCAAAAATGCCAGTCAGCCTTTTTGTTGGACCAAGGCAGCAGAGGACAACTTTCAGCTCCTAAAGCGGAAAATTACAGAAAGGCTGATTCTAAGGTTATCGGATTTTAATAAGCTTTTCCAAGTTTGATGCGATGCAAGTGGTATAGCCATTGGCACTGTACTCAGTCAAGAAGACAAACATGTTGCATTTTTCAGCGAGAAATTGAACAAAAGCAGGCAGAAATATTCCTCATATGACAAGGAATTTTATGCTATCGTCCAAGCTTTAAAGCATTGGAGACACTACCTACTGGGGAATGAGTTTGTGTTATTTTCTGATAATTCAGCGCTGCAATATGTAATGCAACAACACAAATTGAACCACAAGCATGCCAAATGGGTGGAGTATTTATAGAGTTTCACCTTTGTGCTGAAACACATCAGCGGGCAGGCCAATAAGGTGGCGGATGCATTGAGCAGGAGAGCCTTGCTCTTACATTGGGTTTCGAGCACTTGAAGGATTTGTACCAGACTGACATAGATTTCAAAGAGGCCTTTGAAGCCTGTCAAAATCCCATGCTGAGGAACAAAAGTCCATGGTTGGACTACAACTTGCAGGAGGAACTACTGTTTAGAGGGGGACAGTTATGTATCCCTAATTGTTCGATGAGAGAAAATATTATACGGGAGAAACATAGTGGGGGTCTAGCCGGACACTTCGGCATAGAAAAAACTTTGGAGCAGCTCGGACACTTCTATTACTGGCCAAGAATGCGAAGGGACATACAGCGGTATGTGAATAGGTGTAAAGTCTGCCAACTAGCGAAGGGACATAGTCAAAACACTGGACTTTACACACCACTACCCGTTCCAAGTAGGCCATGGCACTCAGTCAGCATTGAATTTGTCTTAGGAATGCCTAGAACACAACGAGGTTATGACTCAGTGATGGTGGTGGTAGATAGGTTTTCGAAAATGGTGCATTTCATCCCTTGTTGAAAAACTAGTTGTGGAGTACTAAAGAAGGTATGTTTTTGATGATTATTTCAGCATCTTTTCATTAAAACTTACAAACCTTTTCCATCATGAACTAGGTAGATGATAAGGAATTGTAATAAAACCTCCAAGATTAATGTGCAAAACGAAAACACTGACAATTGTCATTTTCTTATGCAGGAAGAAGGAAAAACGAAAGACTGCCATTCCAAAGGAAAGGACAAGGCCAGGTTAACCGCCGTCCCTTTGACGGGGAACCGTATGCAAACAAGGAAAACCAAATCAAAGCGTATTAGCCCTAGAAAGGAAATGGAGATATCAGCTCGGCACAAGAAAGTAAAGAGATAATTGAGAACCAATGGTTTGGCGTATCCCTCAGGATCCTTTGATCTTGAGGGATCGTTGCTTTAACTATTTTTGCACCTAGACATCTCTGCCTTCGCCATTATAAAAAGGGGAAGCATTGTTAGCCTGGGGGAGTCTGTTATGCTTTTATGTAATTTCTCTTAAATTTGAGACTTTGATCATCGACTCTCGATTGAGAAGTGATCCACTGTAATTTTGTCTTATGCATTAATACAAACTCGGTTGCTATTTCATCTTTGATTCTGGGATAACTTCAAGTGGTGTACTCTTGGAGGCTAAGGGCCCAGCCCTGGAGGAACACTTCCTCCTATACTATTACTTTTGGCTTATGCGTGGTTTTCTCATCATCGTTATTTGGTAATCTGATATGTTCTGTTATTTTACATCACAACTCTGTTATGTTTGATTTACTGAGTAATATCATTTCTGAAGACAGAACCATTGTATTAACTTTGAAACGTATTACTATTCCTTTAAGTGCTGATATAATATTGCCGGTCTTTACAGAATATTGTTGCTATTCAATTACAGAGTATCTGTGTGTACACTTATTCATTGGTATTACTGAACTCATCTTAGGATTATGTTTCGTTGCGATTGTTGAATCTATAGACGTTGTTGTTCCATTCTGAAATACAGTCGTATTCTTTATAATAGAGATTGATAGCCGGATTACCAAAATCATATTACTATTACGGTGTGCATGTATGAGTGGCTTTCAAGAGCTATTCTATAGTCCATTATTAATCAGTGCTATTCTATTTTTGTGTGTTGTTCGATTCGTCCTTAAAAGTGGAGGATTGCCATTTGATTTTTGTAGGACACGATTACTGCATTTGATATTGTAGACTAAGGTGTTGTTGCTTATTAGACTTGATTGTTGTTACAATTTCCTGTTTGCTATTCCATTTCAAGTTTGTTGTTCCATTTCTTATTTGTTGTTCAATTTCTTATCTACCGTGCCATTTCCTGTCATTTGCGTTATTTTTACGTCGGTGTGAAGAACGATCTAAGACTGTAGTGGATGTTGACATTTACTGTCTGGCCCCCAGATCAATGATCTATTCCCTGATTTCCTTTGGCCCCATCAGTTTACAAAGGGATGAGTTACTGCTACTGAACCCTTGACTGATAAATTGCTTAGTTTTCTGAATGCATGGTTTAGTCTTTAAAAGTAGTTTGTTGTAAACAAGCATCCGTTTACTCTTGTATTTTTTAGCCCTATGCGACTAGCATTACTCTGGCAAATGATAGCCTCACACTGAGACACTCTTTGAAATAACAAAACATTCCTAGATTGACAAGTTAATGTGAGGTAATTAGAGGTGAAAGAGACCCTTTTTACAGCTCGACATTTTGGCGCCGTTGCCGGGGAAAGAGTGTAGCCATTTGTTTCTTTTCAGAGTAGTGTAAGATCCTGCTAGGGAAGAATTGGGTTTTAAAAATGGAAGGTAAGAACCTACATGTGGAGCACGTAACAGCCCTGCTCCTCTTCCCGCTTTCCTGCAGATTTATCATTGTTTTGTTTGGGTAGAACCTAGCAGTTGATTTGTGTGCATGACTAAGCAGAAAAAGCCATAAAAGAATTCCAAACCTCTACCCAACCCAGAAAAAGCTAAGGGGCCGGTGACCCTTGGTCGATCAACCTTTATAGACGAAATTTTTAAGAAATCAGAATCTCAGCCTTTAGTAGGACCCAAAAAAGTTATTTCCAGATAGCCTACTAGTTCCCTTCAGGCCACAGGATCACCATCTGTAGCCTTTGCTGAGGTGCATAGTCAAACTGAAGAGCAGGATTTTCAAGAAATTGAAAATTTTACTCCAAAACTATTGCAAAAAGGGAATTTTAGCAATCTTTGTGAAGGAAGAGGAGAGACAGGGGAAACTGAGGAACCAAGGTCTCCTCTTGGGACAACTCAACCATTGAACAACCAAGATAAGGGAAGTACTGCAAAGATCATTTTTGAAGAAACCAAATCTCCTCAAACATTAGGCACCCTCATTATCCCAGATAAAGGAAGCGCTATTAAAACCATTCCTGTTAAAGCCATTCCCTCTCAACCTAGGAATACCCTCCTAGATATCCCAGAAGGTTATTGGCATATATTTGACCAAATGGCCCAAAACCAGCCAAACACCCAAACCTCTACATTGCAATACCCCATAGTGGATACTGCAGCGAATGCACCTATGAAAGCAATTCCTCTTCAACATATCCCTACATTCCATGGTCTTACATCAGAGGATCCAGATGCATTCCTATTTGAATTCGATGTGCTGTGTAGGGGATATGATTACACCACCGACCCCCAGAAACTGAAATTATTTCCCTCTACATTAAAAGGGGCTGCTTTAAGATGGTTTATGGGATTAGGTGGCAAAGTCATAAATAACTGGGATCAAATGAAAGAATCTTTTTTTTTTAAATATCAAGACTATTGTAGGTCTAGAGAACTAAAAGATGAAATATTCCAAATGGTAGCTAGACCAAATGAAACATTAGAGGAGTATGTGGAACGTTTTCAGTATAATCTTCAAAGATCTCCTTATGCATCCCTACTTTTACCTGATAATGTGTTAAAAACAACATTAATTAGGGGTATGAAGGAACAATGGATTGAAACATTAAACATTATGGGGAAAGAAGATATTTGTCAGGAAAATTTTGCTGACATTATTGATTTATGTATCATGAGCTCGAGAGGCAGCACAAGACTAAAACCAACAGAACATGATCGGTTTGTAAGAGATACTAAAATTTCAGCAGAAGGAGTAACGCGTGCAGAAATTGGAAATTTATTGGAAAATTTTAAAACTGATATACTAGGGATGCTAACTACAAAACTTGATATTATGCAGGCCAAACAAAAGCAAATGGAGGCAGAATAGAATTTGGCAATCTTTTGTCCCCGATGCAGGAAGAAACATAGTCGTAAGGAGTGTCCACTAGATGCAGTCCAAACATGCACCATCTGCACAAAAGACCACCTTACAGAAAGATATCCCTCACTTCCCGAATTAAAAGCAGTATACAAGGAAGCAGAAGAAGAGCCAGAATCGGTGTATCTACTCAATGAGCACCGTCAGTGGCAGCCGCGACAGTCTGGTATGTTTCTGGACCCAACTTCTTCTTTTCAGTCCCATAGTATAATTCTCAACAATATAATATGTGGCAAAATCAACCTCAACCCCCGTTTCCAAAATGGTCACCACAGTCATTTCCTCCATCAATCCCGTGGCCGAATCAAGCAAGCGAATCTAATTGGCCGAATTTTCCCTATGCCCAACCATATTGGCAAAGTAATGCATACCCAGCATAATGGACCCCTCCTACTTCATAAAGTCTAGCCTGGCAGACAAACTGGCAAAGACTGATGCATCAGCCAGTAGGAACCATTCCGCTCCCTCAACCTACACTGCCAGCCTTACAACAAAACCCCCAGTCTAACCTGAGACCGCAACTCCCAGCCCAACCCAACCCTAACCCAAATAATAGACTGGTCCAATCTGTCCAAATAGTAGAAACACCAGAAATAGGAGCCGATCTGAGGGAGTGTAATGATCTTCAGCTAAGATCTGGGCGTATTATTGAAACCGAGGGAGATAAGACAGCCCATGTTGAAAATCAGTTACCTAGAGAACAACTGTCACAAGAAGAGGATGTGAACAAACAACAAACTCATAACCAAGAAACCACATCCTCTCCCCCGTTCCCAGAATGATTAATCATACCTCGACCTACACAATATCCTGATTTTGACATTCTGGGAGAATTACAAAATTTGTACATAAAAATTCCATTCCTCCAAGCCATTCAAGACATCTTGATATATGGAAAGACTATCAAAGAATTGTGTGTAAAGAAACCAAGGAGGAATATAGCAAACAATCCAAGAGTCCAAGTAGTTGGCACTCTATCTAACTTATTATCAGGAAAAGAAACACCCATTAAATACGAAGACCCATGAAATCCTATAGTAACCGTACAAATTTATGGTCAAACCTTCCCCAATGCCTTAGTTGATCTAGGAGTTGCAATCAACATCTAAACAACTACTACTTGCCAAAAGCTAGGCATTACATCTGTAGAACCCACCTCTACCTTACTAGAACCGGCTGACCGATATGTGGTTAGGCCAGAGGGAACACTACATGATGGCATGGTATCTATTGACTCCTGGGAATATCCAACCGATTTTCTGATAATAAATCCCAAAAACCGACTTGATGGACACCCATTGATTTTAGGTAGACCTTGGCTTGCAACTACCGATGCTTATATTGGCTGCCGACAAGGCAATATTACCATAACCAGAGGAGCGAATATCAAGAACTTAGCTTTATATCCTCCAGCACAGCCAAGTTTCACAATAATGAAAACTAATAGGCACCATGTATCATACCTTACTAATAACATTAGATCTCCATTAACTGTACAAGAGGCACTTGATTTTAAGGACCAAACAAAAGACGATGCCATTAATAATTTTATTAGTCAAACTGAACTCAGATCCCGCACACAATGTCACATGATAGAGGCAGCATTCAATAATGAATTAGAAGAAGATCCTCTTAAAGATACACATGATCAAACAATACCTGTTACCTCTGCTGCAAATAGTATAGTTGTGGAAATTGAAATAGGAAAAACCTTAAACATTAATGCCAACCTCACCTCCGAACAAGAAACGAAGCTCATCCATTTATTAAGGAAATATAAAGAAGCATTTGCATGGGACTACCCTGATATGAAAGGAATTGATCCCCAATTATGTACACACCACATTTACATAGAAAAAGATGCGAGACCTATTCGCCAGTCTCAAAGGAGACTTAATCCTCATCTTAAATATTTGGTAAAAGATGAACTTCAAAAACTTTTAGATGTCAATTTCATCTATCCTATATCCAATAGTAAATGGGTCTCTCTGCTTGTGGTGGTACCAAAAAAGAATTGGAAATGGAAAATTTGTGTGGACTACAGAGAACTAAATAAAGCAACACAAAAAGACCACTTCCCTCTCCCATTCATCGATCAAGTATTAGACACTTTGGCAAGAAAGAAATTCTTTTCTTTCCTAGATGGCTTCAGTGGATATAATTAGATCCAGATTGCCCCTGAAGACCAAGACAAAACCACTTTTACTTGTCCTTGGGGAACATTTGCCTACAGAGTTCTACATTTTGGCTTATGCAACGCTCCTGCCACATTCCAAAGGGCTATCGTCAGCATTTTTGCAGACTTAATAAATGAAGGACTTGAAGTATACATGGATGACTTTACACCGTACGGAGACAATTTCGATCCAGCATTGGACACACTGGAAAAAGTCCTACAACGCTGCATTGCTACCAGGCTTTGTTTAAGCCATGAAAAATGCTATATGATGATGACTGAAGGACTTATTCTAGGACACTATATTTTAGCAGCGACCCAGCCAAAATCCAAATAATTTTGCTTATTCCCACTCCTACCACTCAAATGGAGGTACGCAGTTTTCTTGGATTTTCTGTTTATTATAGGAGGTTTATAGAACATTTTTCGCATGTTGCTGCACCTCTGTATGCACTAATAGGTAATGTTGATTTTCTTTGGACAGAAAAATGTGAATGTGCTTTCTAGGATCTGAAGAAGCTTGTGTCCACAGCCCCAGTCCTTCGAGGACCAAATTGGGATTTGCCATTTCAGATATCATCAGATGCCTCAGATACAGCCATTGGAGCAGTCCTTGGGAAGGAAGAGGATAAAAAACCATATGCAATTTATTATATTAGCAAAAATTTATCCCCTGCTGAATTAAATTACACTGTTACTGAAAAAGAATTTCTAGCTGTAATACATGCTATCAATAAGTTCAGACATTACATTACTGGATATCCTGTTATCTTGTATACAAATCATTCTGCCATAAAATATTTGGCAAACAAGCCTATCACAAATGGCAGAATAACTAGATGACTGATTTTATTGCAAGAATTTGATATTACAATCAAGGATCAACCTGGAAAAGAAAATCCTGTAGCCGATTTTCTCTCACGAATGCCAAAGCCAATCGATGCAGCAACAGTTGAAGATCAATTTCCAGATGAGCATTTGTTTGTTGTTGCTGTTAAAACGCCCTAGTATGCTGATGTTGCCAATTACCTAGCAGTAGGTAAACTATCGAAACATCTAACCCCTAATGAGCAGAAACAGATTGTTCAACGGAGTGCTCGATTCTCTTGGGTTGGAGGCTACCTGTTCCACACAGGGGCAGATATGCATATCAGAAGATGCATTCGGGAGGATGAAATCTTTGACATTTTAAAAGCCTGCCATGACGGACCATGTGGCAGACATTTCACCGATCGTAGAACTAGACATAAGGTGCTGCAAACAGGGTATTATTGGCCTACAATTTTCAAATATCCAAAGAAATTCATCCAAGCTTGTGACAGTTGCCAGAGAGCAGGACACCCTGGTCAGTCCAATGAGATGTCCCTGAACCCACAACTAGTCATTGAACCATTCAAACGATGGGCTCTTGATTTCGTTGGACCAATTAACCCACCCTCGAACCAGAAAACATATATTTTGGTGGCAACAGAATATGTCACCAAATGGGTTGAAGCAGAGGCATTGCCGAGAGCTACAGAGGATTCTATCATACAGTTCCTGTTCCATATATTTGTGCTCTACGGTCTTCCAAGAGATATAATTACGGATGGTGGACCACAGTTTGCTGGGAACAAAATAGCTACAACACTCAAAAACTATTATGTCCAGCATAAAATCACTACTCCATACCACCTACAGACAAATGGTCAGGTAGAAAGCAGCAATAAAATAATAGAAGCAATCCTAACAAAAACCATTGCGTCACATAGATGTGATTGGGCTACCAGACTACCAGAAGCACTGTGGGCTTACAGAACAACATGGAGAAGTACCACTGGTTACTCACCTTATCAATTAGTGTTTGGAAAACAACCCATATTCCCCATAGAATTCGAAATCCAAACACTGCGAATAGCACAGGAAGTTGGCTTAGATCTAACCGAGGCACAAATTAATCGATTACAACAGATCAATGAGCTGGATGAAATCAGGCTCTCTGCACTCCAAAACACTACACTGATCCAACAACAGTGAGCTAAATGGCATGATGCTCTCATTAAAAATAAAGTCTTCCACAAAGGAGACTGGGCACTTTTGTACGATTCCAGGTTTCAGGACTTTCCCGGGAAACTCCAGACTCGTTGGTTGGGACCATACAAAATCCAGAAGGTACATGATAATGGTACTCTCACTCTAATTACCATTGACGGTTCTGGATATGCCTTCAAGGCAAATGGCCACCAAGTTCGACTTTATCGTAAACCACTCACTCGGGAGTCCTTCTGCCAGCAGCTATGCCAAGACTCTGATATGGAAATTTTGGGGGAGGGAGAGAAGTCTTCCTCACCTGTGATTCATTATGTAATTTACCTCCTTTCACACTTTGTACATAATTTCTTTGTTTTGTTGAATTATTTTTGTATCGACACCTTGCTATTACTTTTCGGAGCAGCAGCAATTTTATTATTTTCTGTTGTTCCTTTCCTTAAAGGGACATCATTTCCATTTTGCTGTTCCTTTTTCAAAGGAACAACACCTTTTGGATCAGCCGTTTATTTTGTTTTAACTTTGTTGTTCTTCTTTTACCTTGTGCTTTTGCTGTTCCTTTTTCAAAGGAACAACGCTTTTGATTTTTGCTGTTCCTTTTCCAAAGGAACAACACTTTTGATTTTTGTTGTTCATTTTCCAAAGGAACGGCATTTGTGTGTTCTACTGTTCCTTTTCTAAAGGAACAACATTTTCGATTTTTGTTGTTCCTTTTCCAAAGGAACGACATTTGTGTGTTCTGCTGTTCCTTTTCCAAAGGAACAACATTTTCGATTTTTGCTGTTCCTTTTCCAAAGGAACGACATTTGTGTGTTTTGTTGTTCCTTTTCCAAAGGAACAACATTTTCGATTTTTGCTGTTCCTTTTCCAAAGGAACGACATTTGTGTTTTCTGTTGTTCCTTTTCGAAAGGAACAACATATTTTTTTTTTTTTATTCCTCTTTCAAAAGGAACACCACTTGTATTCTTTTTCTCTTCCTTTTGAAACAACAACATCCTCGTGTTCCTTTTACTTACGCTTGCTCCCCTTGCTGCTCTAAATTAAGGATGCCTACTGTTCCTGTTCTTTCAAGTCTTTTTGAACATAGCTATGCACTTATGCAATGGATACAAAATGACAACATACTGAAATTAGCAAATTATAAAATCACTATTTTTATAAGAAATTGCTCTGAATTGGTAAGAGGAAAAAAGGAAGGACACACTTACCCATTATCTTTTGCTGTCATTGTTCCACTAATTCTACTCTGATTGGTTATCTTTATCATGTTGGTTTCTTGTAAAATTTTCACAATTCTCTTCGATTATTATTCAGGAATAAGAGAAAAGGGTTTACATGTTCCTATTGAGATGTTAAGACTTCTTCCACCATACCTACTCTTAAGGAGTGTTGAACCACCCTTTGTGTATAAACGGGAAAGTTCTTTATGAAAAAGAAAGAAAAAAAGAGCGAAAAATGATGTTTTAATGACTTGGTTATATAAGTTGTAAAATGTAGGATAGGGGGTCTCATCAAGAGCCAACCTACCATGATCATGAGGAAGAAAGTGAAGTGGCGTTCCCGCTATGGCCACCACACCAGGGATATGGTCCAAAAGGTATATCAAATTAAGAACCCTTGGAACAGGAGGTCTCATCACAAGCCGGCCTGCCCACCTTTCGCTCCTTCCTCGTGAATGGCATTATGGCTAACTGGCCACCAAGCCAACGTAATGGCCTACATTTTGACATCGCACAACATTTCCTAAGCATACACAAAGGATCATGGTTCCATGGGTGAAATAAACAACTCTGCCAAGGTTATGGACACCTGTCGGTAGCAAAGCACTGTTAATGGTATTGAAGTCACATTATTTACACCAATAGGTAATTATCAGCACCCTTCTGTTTCTTATACCTTAGTAATGAATTACATAAGAAGAATGTATATTATTTCCCAAACCATAGAACACATGTAAATCTATTATCACCAATCATGTCAGAAAAGTTGACAATGACCGCATGACACTTTGTATGCATGGCAACTATCCTATCTTCCCAGCCTCGCATCATATCACAGCAGTCTCTCACTTATTAAGAGATCCGACCTTGTGCCTCAATTTCGGTAACCTACCACTTTTGTAAACATGGCATATTGCCATACGCTGTTCCTTTATGACTCTGTTCCAGGGAAGATCGGCACGCCGCTCCTTTATTTGACAGCCGGGACAGCTTATCACATTGTGGGCGGGGTGGGAGGTTAACCTCATCATTCCCTGGATTACGTGTCAGACCTCTATTCAGGAAATTGCGTACTTGGGAATAGCATGGCTCAATGGTATACTATTTTTTATTTTTGCATGGCTTGTTATTCCTAAGCCATTTCCATAGTATGCTCTGCGGCATTAGTAAAGCCCTTTAGATTTTGAGCAAGTCCTATGTCTGTTAGTTTCTCTGTGTTTTAACAGCGTGAACAACTTGCTGTTCCATTATCAAATTCTGAGATTTTATAGGGAAACCACAAACATGGGAGGAAGATTGATTCAGAGAGAGCCACAGGTGTTAATAGTCTCTGATGCTGCACAGGAAATCCTGGCAAGTGCAGGATGGTTAACTTATCTCAATCGCTTACAGGAATCCAATGAGACTGTAGCAATTGAATTCTTGCAGAACTTGCAAGAGAATCACTCCATAGTGAGGGGGAGACACATAGCAGTCACCGATGACATAATCGTAGAGGTCTCAGGACTGCCAGCCGCTGGACCTGTATGGACGTTAAAGAAGGAGAGATTGCAGAAGATCATAGAAACCTTCCAGGAGGAAGGCCAGAGCCTGACAATTAGAGGAAAGGGGGTTCTACCAGTAGCATTAGGAGAACCGTGGGCAGAATTAGCAAAGACTATTCAGAGCTACATCACCTGTGAAGGCAGAAAAGATGTGGTAAGACCACGACACCTTAAAATTTTAGCCGTATTAAAGCAAAAATGCTCTGTAAACTTACCTGCATTTTTAAATTCATTACTTCATGATGTTGCATGAAGCATGAAAAAGGAAAAACATGTAGAATTAGTCGTCAGTCACCATGGGTTGATACGGTTAATAGTTAGCCATAGCCTTACCCATCAACAGAGCAACTGGGAAGAGCTAATTGCCATGATAGATGGGGGATTGACCACACCATCCCCAAAATGTAAACATGCCACAGTACACCTGAGCGTCCAAGAAGACAAAGGAAATCGGTCCGATTAGCATGGATTAAAGGGAGGATGGAAAAGTCCCAAGGAGATACCAGCCAACCAGTAGAGGTAAGAGATTCAGGGGATGAGAAACCCCCACGATTAGAAGGAGAAGAAAATGAGAAAGGAATGCAGGGGAATGAGGAAGGAGAAATGGAGGAAGAAACCGAGCAACCTGAGCAGGAGGAGGAAACAGTATAGCATGAAGGCAGCACATTGCAGAATACATTGAGGGAAGATGAATTGGCCAAAATTTTCGCCAATATAGGCGATGGCCAACCTTCCAGCCCACCAGATCTCCATGCTGAAGAAGAACCAAAATAAAACTTTGCTCAGGGTAGAAATGCACCTGAAGAATTACATGCCGAGGAGGTAGAAGACGAGAGTCAGCCTGTTCATGATGAAAATATGACAGGAGAGAGAAGTGATGCAGAATAGGAACAATCCGTTCCTAGCCAGACTACACTAGAAGAAATTTTGGAAGAATGGGAGGCAGAAAAAGAAGTCACCCAAGAAATAATAGAACTAGCTAGGGTTCTTGCCCCTAAGCAACCAGAGCGGAGCAACGAAGAAGCACCCCAAAGAGAGAATCAGGGAATTGATCCAGATCATAGTCCAAGCTGTAGTAAATAGTCTGTTGTTCCTTCTAAGGAAATTGAGGAAATTAAGAGATTACGAAAAGAACAGAAAAGACTATTGAATGTAATAGTTCAGCTTCGACAGCAGATCAGGATTTTGAAAACAAGAAAAAGGGTAAAAAGGACTTCGAGGGGAGACATGCAACTATTACAGCAAATCCTCTCAAGAAAAAGGTTCGAAGGACCAGAGTCCATCCTGTTGTTCAAAACCCTGTCGAAAAGCAGTCTGCTGTTCAAAATCAAAAGGAACAACATTTGACTGTTACCCATAATGTGTTGGCCTGTGACAAAGAAGTACAGATGGAGGCACAGTCCCCTGAAGGAATGCGAGCCATGAAAAAATGTAATAGGAAGATCCAAGTAAACCTCCCGGTCTCCACTACCATGTGGGATAGTGATCCAAGGACGGTAACCCTATGAGATGATGCAAGCTCAGCAAGCAGCAGAAAAGCTCATAGAACAAACGGTTCCTTGAGAAAGGTATGAATAACTACAACAACAGCTAAGGAACGTCAATCTATCCGAAAGCTAGGCCTTTGAAGGGTGGTGAAGGGAAGAAGAAAAAGTCGCGAAGGTAACTCGTAGGTTAGATATAATTATCACGTAGATGGATAGCTTATGTTCTTTGTACAATGATGTCCTAGCATGTAGAGCCCCTGCTAAGAATTATGCCTTGTTTTTAATGGAACGTTATTTGCAATTGAAAATAAAGGCTGTTAAAGCAGGCGCCCCTATACACATTAATACCATCGATGATTTTATAAACTGCTGTAAGCACTACGGGGTAAAAGTTCAAAGATTACTGTGTGAGTTTTATTTGCATAACCTTTTGTTAGACCAAGAGACCGAGCTAAACCCCGACCCTTTTGTTGGGGATATCCAATTACAGGCATTTATTTCATTTGGGGTTAATCAAATTAAATGGCTTAAAGCCTATAATGCTTTCCAAAGGCAAGAAAATAGATTAGACTTGTGGGTAAGAGCTGAGCCTAGGGATCCAGTACAGTTGTGGAGGGAACATAGGAACCTCATGGGGACTCCAGGTGTAATTGAAGCATTAGGAACCATTCATACAGCAATCAATCGGCAGGGAATAGAATACTTTTTCACTATTAAAGACCTTGCCATTGACGTGGCTAAATTTCGATACCAAATCTCTAATCCGAATAGCCAACTCAGGGAACCATTTAATTATGAAAATTTTAAGTTAGCCGCCAACCGATTGCACCTCTATGGCGAAACCATTTTGAGGGCAGGGCCATCCTGGTTAGGATATAGGTTCCGAAGTCCAATTATTTGGCACCCTGCACTTGGATACCAAGCCTTGTACAAGATGCCTGAGGGTCAGACAGGCCATTTTTTTGAACACCTAGTTATGCATCATGGTTGTAGACCTCCACATGAGATTCCATCTCCAGCCTACTCTCTCATTGCCTTACATGTCAACTACAATGTTTTCATGAGGGCATGAAAAAGGGTAAACAGGGGGGTGTGTGGAGTACTAAAGAAGGTATGTTTTTGATGATTATTCAGCATCTTTTCATTAAAATTTACAAACCTTTTCCATCATGAACTAGGTAGATGATAAGGAATTGTTATAAAACCTGCAAGATTAATGTGCAAAACTAAAACACTGAAAATTGTCATTTTCTTATGCAGGAAGAAGCAAAAACGAAAGACTGTCGTTCAAAAGGAAAGGACAAGGCCAGGTTAACCGCTGTCCCTTTAACGGGGAACCGTATGCAAACAAGGCAAACCAAATCAAAGCGTATCATCCCTGGAAAGGAAATGGAGATATCGACTCGGCAGAAGAAAGTAAAGAGATAACTAAGAACCAACGGTTCGACGAATCCCTTAGGATACTTTGATCCTGAGGGATCACTGCTTTAACTATTTTTGCACCTAGACATCTCTGCCTTCGCCATTATAAAAAGGGGCAGCACTGTTAGCCCCCGGGGGAGTTTGTTATGCTTTTATGCAATTTCTCTTAAATTTGAGACTTTGATCATCGAATCTCGATTGAGAAGTGATCCACTGTAATTTTGTCTTATGCATTAATACAAACTCGGTTGCTATTTCATCTTTGATTCTGGGATAACTTCAAGCGGTGTACCCCTGGAGGCTAAGGGCTCAACCCTGGAGGAACACTTGCTCTTGTACTATTACTTTTGGCTTATGTGTGGTTTGCTCGTCAGCATTATTTGGTAATATGATATGTTCTGTTATTTTACATCACAGCTCTGTTATGTTTGATTTACTGAGTAATATCATTTTTGAAGGCAGAACCATTGTATTAACTTTGCAACGTATTACTGTTCCTTTAAGTGCTGATATAATATTGTCGGTCTTTACAGAATATTGTTGCTGTTCAATTACAGAGTATCTATGTGTACACTTATTCATTGGTATTACTGAACTCATCTTAGGGATTATGTTTCCTTGCGATTGTTGAATCTATAGATGTTGTTGTTCCATTCTGAAATACAGTCGTATTCTTTATAACTGAGATTGACAACCGGATTACCAAAATCAGATTACTATTAAGGTGTGTCGTGTGCATGTATGAGTGGCTTTCAAGCGTTGTTCTATAGTCCATTATTAATCAGTGTTGTTCCATTTTTGTGTGTTGTTCGATTCATCCTTAAAAGTGGAGGATTGCCATTTGATTTCTGTAGGACACGATTATTGCATTTGATCTTGTAGACTAAGGTGTTGTTGCTTATTAGACTTGATTGCTGTTACAGTTTCCTGTTTTTTGTTCCATTTCAGGTTTGCTGCTCCATTTCTTATTTGTTGTTCCATTTCTTATCTGTCGTTCCATTTCCTGTCATTTGCGTTATTGCTACTTCGGTGTGAAGAATGATCTAAGACTGTAGCGGGCGTTGAAATTTACTGTCTGGCCCCTAGATCAACAATCTGTTCCCTGATTTCCTTTGGCCCCATCATTTTACAAAGGGATGAGTTACATGCTACTGAACCCTTGACTGATAAATTACTTAGTTTTCTGAATGCATGGTTTAGTATTTAAAAGTAGTTTGCTGTAAACAAGCATCCATTTACTCTTGTATTTTTGAGCACTATACGACTAGCATTACTCTGGCAAATGATAGCCTCAGACTGAGACACTCTTTAAAATAAAAGAACTTTCCTGGATTGATAAGTTAATGTGAGGTAATTAGAGGTGAAAGAGACCCTTTTTACGGCTCGACACTAGTGATGCCACTCATGTATCTCACCTGTTTTTCACGGAGATTGTTAGATTACATGGCCTACCCAGATCTATTGTTTCTGACAGGGACGTAAAATTCACGGGACACTTTTGGCGTACCCTATGGAAGAAGTTGGACACACAGTTGAACTTTAGTTCTGCATATGATCCGCAGATTGATGGGCAAACATAAGTGGTGAACAGGAGTTTGGGAAACTTGTTACGAAGTTTAACTGGGGAAAATTCGCGGTTATGGGATCGTGCTCTCGCTCAAGCAGAATTCGCTTATAATGATTCACCGAATTGCAGCACCAGACATAGTCCATTTCAGATCCTGTACAGCATGCATCCTCGTGGAATACATGAATTGTGGGATCTGGGAAAGTTGGAGAGGAGAAGTGCTTATGGGGAAGATTTTGCTGAAGCGATGAGTGAACTACATGAACAGGTGAAACTAAAGTTGCAGGACAACGTGCAGAAATATAAACAACAAGCAGATTTAAAGCGGCGAGAAGTCCAATTCAATATAGGTGATGAAGTCCTTGCACACTTACGCAAAGAATGGTTTCCTAAGGGTGCATATAACAAGCTAAAATTCAAAAAGATTGGTCCCTGCAAGATTTTGTGTAAATTCTCAGCCAACACTTATGAGATACAGTTGCCACCTGATATAGGCATATCACCTATTTTCAATGTGGCAGACCTATTCCCATATACTGCCAACCCAGAGGAAAATAGTGTGGTACGGCCAAAACAGGACACCCAAGTTGGAGACAGTTCTTGGATGAGGCACATGCCTTCGGCTCAACCCCATGAGATCGAGAAGATTCTCGACACATAGGTAGCCAAGAGGACTCGTAGGAAAGAGTATCTACGATACCTTGTCAAGTGGAAGAACCGTCCAATTGAGGACAGTTCGTGGCTCGATGCGGCACAGATATAGAAGGCTGGTTATTCTGTGGAGGAGCTCATGGAACGGAGCCATGACTTTTTCTTACCCCAGGAGCCTGATGCAGGAGCATCTGGCTGACACGTCAAGACGAAAGGAAAAGCTGTTTGGTCTCTGAAGAGGACAGAAGAGGAATTTGCTGAGTGAACAATCTGGTTGTTTTTATTTATTTATTTGTTTATGTTGTTTAATTTAATAAAGAACAATACGTAGGAAGGTCAAGAATTAATTAGGATAATTGTTATAAGTAACTAGTTTTATTTTCATAATAATACTGTACGACAATAACAATTCCTGGAACTAAACATATGTAACCAACAGCAGTTGGAAGAAAAATAGTTCCATACAAATAGTTCCTTACAATCATTTTAAAAGAAGAACATAACACAATTGTGGGGTTCGATGTTTTGGAAAAGGGAGTGAAAAAGCTAATGAAATATATCTCTGAGCACACAGACATTTCTTTCCAACATCCGGTGACTGTTGAACTATCTACATGTTATTCTGTTGATTTCCATTAACAATAAAAAGGCTAGTCATTACTTTATTCTATAAGCATATGCACATACATGTATCTCGAATTACATTGGTTCAAGCGGGCCTATGAAACCAGATAAGTTGCACACACAACCCAAGAACGTGTTGCAGAGACAAGACCTACAAACCCTGACATAACAAGCATATGAATACTGAAGAATCTAGGATAGGCTGAATATCTCGAGCATTAAAAATAAAGACAAGGCGCGAGCATTGACAAACATAAAACCAAGTAGAATACCTAGGTATGACTGAAGAATAAAATCCATTGTTTTCTTTATAAAATAAGCACGAGAAAATCTCTGTCCGGTCATACACAGTTTCAAAATCTTGTTCGAATAATTATACAGTCCATGCCATAAAATATCACAAGTTCAAAGTGACATAACGTGCGGGTCTAGAAACCCTCCTAAGGCCAAACCTACATCTATCAACTAATAAGAATGACTGTGCAAGCCAATGGCCTGAGACTTCATACAGTCGATAGCTTAATAAATTTCAGAAACATGAATTACAATAACCCAAGCCTATGACGTTGAATGCAAATGACAAGAAGAAAAAAGAACGACTCTATGCGGGTCTAGCAGGAGTCTTGAACAGCCAGATTCTGAAGCCCTACAGGTCGTTACACCCGTAATGACAACCATTTATCAAAGTCTGTGAGTATTGAGTGGAAAAGTAAGAAAAAAACATTCCGGAAGAGCAAAATTTGGGTCCAAAAATTACCTAACAGAGGCAAGTTGCGGTCATGGCAGTTCATTAAGGTTACCCTGCTCGCGAAGGAGTAAAAACATCAGGCAATTGAGGGAAAAGAGGAGACAACTGATAGCATACAACCAGAGAAATTACCCTTACAACGTTGAAGGAGCCGAAGCTGAGAACTGCAACCGCATCCTGTTCGAAACTGAGGGAAGACGACCAGAGACTCAACAATTGTCACCTAGAAAGGTCCAAGCTGGAAAGAATCACATTAACCAGCAAACAACTAGCATTGGCATCGCATACAAAGAGAACACAGAGTCATGTTAACCAGCAAACTACAATTTCACAATAATCTACCAGAACAAGTGCAGGTAAAGCAACGTGAAAGAACTAACACTTGTAACAGAATTTCATACTGGACGGAGGATGAAAACTTTCAGGTCAAGCGCCGAACCAGAGCACATTAACAGCAGAAACCTCATTCAGGAACAACCACGGCTTACCAAGAATGCAGAGCTCTAAAACTCAACAAATGTGCATGAAAATGACTTACGCTAGGGTTTGATCTCCCATACCAAGGCGCGGTTGACAATCCCAAGGGTGGACACTTGTCCATCGATAGAAGCATAAGGTACTAATCACAAGTGCGAACTCCAAAACCAAATCAAAATCATTACAATCAACCGTCGAATGAATCAACCTTACACATAATCTGCTTGCCATCATTAAATTTCATTTATTCACACGTTATTAACCTTGTGTGGTGTGACAAGGGTGGGTTGGACCCATCATGGTCTCTACTAGTGACTTTTGTTAGCCAAAGAACATCAAATGGATACATTTACAGTTACGAGAGATTATTTCCTAATCTTGCATCCTCTGATTAAAGGCATCCTCCCAAAGTGGAAATCTATAAAAAACATTATGAAAAGAATAAGTAAAATTGTGGAGGATATCCTATCCAAAGCATATTCCCATGTCCTAAGAGATATTATTTCCTAATCTTGTATCCTGTGATTAAAGGCTTCCTCCTAAAGTGGAAATCTATAAAAAACATTATGAAAAGAATAAGTAAAATTGTGGAAGATATCCTATCCAAAGCATATTCGCATGTCCTAAGAGACTTCAACAGAGAAGTAGAGAAGTATGCCATAACAAGGGGTGTAAATTGAAGATAGGCCAATTAAATGTTAATCCCAAAATGGAAGATGAAATATATTAACAAAATTCTCTAGTAGCGTTATTGTTATTTTGTGTTTTGTTGGGGCAATTTTGTAAGGTATTCACCTACAAAACCAATTCCCTCGTAACATTACGAGTTGTATATTTTGTGTTTTTTTTTTGTTCAATTTCGTAAGGTATTCACCTATAAACCCAATTTTTTTGTTCCTTATATATATTCTTATTAGAAAAATGATGTATTCCTAATTCTATAATTCCTGATATATTACTGTGAATGAGAAACAAAATTATATAATACAGATATTCTTTCTAGTTAAAAAAAATTAACAAATAAAATTAATGTCTATCTTACTAATTTTTTTACTAAATATAATACATATTTTTAAAAAAAATTGTAATTCCAATTATGTGAGAATTTTCATTTATAATTTTTGTTTTCTAAAAATTTAACTTAGTCAAATTATCATAATTTAAAATTATAATTTTTGTTTTCTAAAAATTTAACTTAGTCAAATTATCATAATTTAAAATAAAAAAATAAAAGCAAATCTAACTTTAAAATAATATCCATTTAATTCTTAAAAAAATATCTTTTAAATAACATATTCTTAATTTTCATTCTGATAATTATTTTTAATATTCTTTCCTTTCGCTAGAAAAAAATTATGTACCTTGAAAAAACGTGGGTTTATATATATATATATATATATATAAAACATTTACCAATCACCTCCATTGAGACCTCTAACACGGGCCAACAATCACAAATGCATACATAAGAATAATTAAAACAAAAGCTCCAATGTCCACGATAAATAATTTCTCTCTAGTTTGGATAATCAATTTTTAATATACATATTTATGTATATTTAAATAATTATTTTATTTTATTTTTCTCACAAATTCTATAATAGGAATATGACATTGTGATTCAATTTTTGAAAAGTTTTATATTTAATTTATCAATTTTCTTTTATATGGTAAATTTATTAAATTATTTTTATACAATATAATTTTTTATAATATGTTTTAAGGAAACGATTATTATTTTGCATTAAAAAACAAGATGTTATTAAAGTTAAAATACTTAAAATTTAATAATGCACTTCAAATTTATATTGATAAAATTATATATATATATATATGAAATGTTGTTTTAAGATAGGTAAATACATAATCATGTAATTGAGAGAATATCTCAACCATACACCAATCTAGGAAATATCTAGATCTTAACAACTCCTAAGGAATATGAACATACTCCTTTATACAGAAAGAGTCACAAGTAGGAATTATATTTCCAAGTCGCCCCCTTAATGACTACTTGTCTCAATCTTAATATGCAAAGTATAGTTGTGGTCAAACATGACAAAAGAATATGTCAACGTCCATATAAAGGAACAACTATTTGTCGAAATGCATGGGTGCCCAACTGCTGCAACTTCCAGTCTACTAGGATGTCCATCGTATACATGGTTCTATCAACCATTATAACTGCATACTTGTACCTGTACCTAGAAATCCCCCTCCATCATCTTCATTGTGGGTTTTATCGGATTACCCATAATGATTTGAATTTAAAAAGGAATGTAACAAATTACAAATATAAAACCATAAATACATAGATGCAACATAAATAACACTTCAAATAATGAAATATGCTTACAAACAGAATGGAAATAGGATTAGCTCGGGCGATGGTAGCTTATATCTGAGAAGAGATGTGGCGGCGACATGCCTCTGAACTGCGTTACAATGAGGCTCAAGGATCTTTTTGTTATTGAACAATAAGAGAAAACCATAAACAACCAAAAGCCTAACCCAACGAGATGTAACACCAAGAGTTTATGGACCATGTTAGGGTTAGTTGGGCAGCCAACTTTCCGAGGTCGTAACTTGGTCATATTATCTCCGTTTGATGCTCATAATACCTCGTTGGAAAGATATCTCCGAGGAATACAACTAAAAGCCTGATTTCACAAAACCACCAACATGAATATTGCCAAAAAACGGCTCTGGAAGTTCAGGACCCGAAGAACTGTCAAACATAGTAAATTTTGCTACGATTAAGGAAACTAAAATAAAAAATAAAAAAAAAAATGATAGAACAATGGTGAGGGTCCAAGTGGAATAGGCGGGTGGCCATCAATATCGACCTAAATCATTCCTCCCCTGTTAGGAAGCAATGGTCTCCATTGCTTGAGTTCCTCCATCAGATGAGGAAACTTCTGTTGGTCCCTAGTGGGCCATTCCATTGCTTGAGTTCCTCCATCAGATGAGGAAACTTTTGTTGAACTTGATCCCTAGTGGGCCATTTCCCTTGGTACCGGAGTTGGACGGATTTAACAACTCGGTACAGTTGGATCTTCTGTGGGCGAGTGTTCTTGATCTGCGTGTCCAATATCTGATCATTTGCAGCTCGTTCCATGCATGCTGGATTTAACTTTGTTGGTGTGAGCTTTTTTGCAATGTCGGATGTGTCCAGTAATGGTGGAAAGTATGGTCGAAGGTGATCCACATTGAACACTGGGTGTAGGCCAAGGAATGGGGGAATGTTGAGTTCAAAAGAATTATCTCCCACATCCTTGGTTATGGTGTATGACCCATACTGAAGCGGTTGAATCTTGTGGTGGGGCACAGCGAGACGCTCCTTCTACAAATGTAGCCAAACTTTGTCGCCCACCTGGAACTTGTGTGGAACCTGATGTTGATCACGTCGTTGCTTGTACTTAGCATTGGATTTGTCCAATATGTCATGGATCTATTGGTGGATATGTTTAATGTGCTAAATGAAGCTATTTGCCTTGTCGACTTCAGAGTAGACATGAGCCAAACCTACTGGAGTCACTGCAAATGGTATTGCCGCATCAATGGGACATAATGGCTAGAATCGAAAGCCCACTTGAAAAGGGCTGTGGCCAGTCGAACTGTGGAGAGCCCAATTGTAGCTGTGTTGGACATATGGGAGGATCTCATCCCATGTGCGTGGATGCTTTGAGTTGTACATATGCAGAGTGTGTATGATCATCCTGTTGACGACCTTTGTCTAACCATCAATTTGGGGATGGAAAGCTATGGACTTAGTGAGCTTGGTGTCCAGCATCGACCAAAGACTGAACCAAAATGTACGGAGGAACCTGTTGTCTCAATATGAGATGATATACTATGGTATTTGTTAGAGCCTAGATTTACCTTAGGCTGAAGGGAGGCAATCCTAGGATAACCACAAACCAAGCTTAACCTGGTAGCTAGCCCTACTAGGTCAGGAGAGGGCTCTCTCCTTGTCAATCTCAGTCGAGATGACTGGATCAAATATTGATTTTAGGCTAGGTATAGTAGCTCTAGGGTTTTTTTATTGATTTTGTTGGTTTTGTTGCTGGATCAAATGGAGCAGGCAACTTTGGGTCTGGGAAATCAAGTCAGGATGCAGGGTGTTCTATGGGGCAAGGTAGGTAGGTGCTTTGGCACTTGAAATTGAGTGAGATGAGAGGTATAAGACTAGTGAGGAGTTGAGGAGGGCATGAAGAGATCATGTATCCTTCTCAAACAGTAGAAAACATCGAAAACTGAATGGTTTCCAAGGCATAGCACTGTAAACAATGAATTCTACCTATCTATCTTGATATCATTCAACTAGAAGCAATGTATTAGATTATGGCAGACATAAAACATGAGAAAAACTGATAACAGAAGAAGAAACTATGCAAAAACACCATACCAAAAGTATCCCATAAAAATAACTGCAAATCTTGGTTTATTTCCTTGCCAAACTGCTGATAAAGGTGTACAATATAGCTCAGAGCATCCAAGAAAGTCCAACCTTTGCTAATGACTAAGAAAATACATAATATAGACATCAAACCACCTATTCTAGCCATCAGGGGTCGAATCCAAGAGATAAGGAATTTTTACAACCATTTCCAAACTAGGAACATGAATATAGGCAGTGGAACAACTTGCCTCTATAAGCATGGAAACTGATTCATTAACCCCCAAGCCACCTCAAATTGATGAATCTACCCTCTAAGGTCATTTTACAATTAAATTTACATACCATGGCATTAATTACAATCATAAATTCATCCATGAAGAGAGAAAAAGTCAACTTGCAGTGAAACTAGGCGAAAACTGGATTTTTTGGGCAAACTAGCTCTATGCGCAGTGCCACTGGTCATGTGCGTAGCACCACTTCACAGCCACTTTTGGAGGCCTTCCCCTTAGCTAAATTGAGCCCATGATAGCTCATTGGAAATTTCTTCCTGTCTAGTTTTTGGAACATCTTGAATTTTTGCATTTGGAGGTCATTTTCCCCTCAAAAGTGAAATCTCCCAAGGCTGCTTCTGTGTGTCCAAAAAGAGGTAGAGAGGTAATTTTTTGGTAGTTTTTTGACCTTTTGGTGACCTAGTTTTGCTCCAAAATTGCTGATATTTTTTGGGTTTGATGCTATCATCATGTTGAATCTAGATATATAAGCCATTCCTCCAAAAAGTCCTCCAGGGAAAAACACAGCGCCTGTGGGACTGCGCACCTAGGGCAATTTCCTGTTTTCAAAATTTCAAAATTTGAAAAAGACCAAAAATCATCAAAACTTGCCCAGATTTGGCATGCGACACCACCATTAGTTGCTTTGATGGGCTAGTGAAGCTTCAGCCAAGATTTTCAACTTATATTGCTCCTTTTTTCTCTTTAAGGCCTTACTCAACCTAGCCTTAAGGTTCCTCAACCTTATGTTGCAGATTTTGTTTCGGGTCAAGTAATGATAAGCCATGTGAAAAAGCATCTTCTTGTCCCTTTTGGCCTTCTCAATCAGCCCCTCAAGGTGTATGTTGACCCTCTCAAGCCAAGTTTCCATTTCATTCTCAATCTCTTGCTTAATGGGAATCAAAGTGACATGATGCTTTTTGTCACTTTGTCCTTTTCAGTTTCAACATTTCAAGTTCCATTAGGCCTTGATTATCCTCCAACTATTTGTTCTCTTGCTCTAGATATGCGACGATACTATATCATCCTCGTGCATCTTCTCTTTACCTTTGCTTTTGCTACTTATGTCTCTCCATGGAACTATCACTAAGTGTCTCTTTCCATTGTTCTCCTTTGGTTTTGCAAAATGTGGTTGTATATGGATGTTTTACAGATAACAGTGTGGAAATAAGGTGAAGGAATGAAATGGGCAGAGGATATGAAAGAGGGAGTGTGAAAATGTATGTTGAACAAAGTTTAGGGATGAGTAGGGTTTTAGGGAGAGTGGGTAGGGTTTGTAGGGTTGATGGAGAGTGTAAATAGGAATTAGGGAAAATGTATGACGGGAAATGGGATTTAGAGAATATGATATGGAGGAATGGGGTTTAGTGAACAATGGCAAGTAGATAGGGTATATACACTAGTGATAGGAGGAAAACTAGGGTTGCACCGTAGAAGCTAGGGTTTTAGATTTGAAAAATGCAAAACACCAAACTTGGCAACCAAAACCCTAGAACAGTAGATATGATATTTGTACTTACTTGCAAGAGAGAAAAATTAAGTATTTTGAGGTAATTTAGCACCTTGGAGAAAGAGTTGGACTTGGCTGGGTAGGTGTGTAGCGCCTCACCTAGGTGCGCAGCGCCCGTGTATTTTAACAAAGGGAATGAGTGCCACGTGCGCAATGCCTTTTTGCAGGACACTTTTGAAGGCCTTCCCAATGTCCAAATTGGGTGTGTGATAGCTCGTTGGAAAGATTGTCATGCCTAGTTTCCATAACATCTTCAATTTTTCAATTTGGAGTTAGTTTTCCCTGCCAAAATTCAAATCTCCCAATACTGGTCAAAATGTGCAAAAAGAGGCTACCAAAATGCAGAGTGTTGTTGCAGTCAAATTTTGAAGGTCTTCCTCAACTCAAAATTGAGCTAATGATAGCTCATTGGAAATATATTTGTGTCTATGTATCATTTGAATCATCAAGAAAGTAATTTGGTCATTTCATCTAGGAGAAAAAATGATTTTACCAAGCTCACTCTAGAGGTGTAGCAACCCTCCTGAGGCAAATGATGTTTTCGACATTTCTCCCAAACCATGAAACCTGTGTAAAAACTAAAATAGGTTTTCCTTCTTGGGTCAATGATGGACAAAAACCTCTCACACATTTTTCAAATTCATCTTCTATTTCTAGAAACATCATTTTAGTAAAACCTATCTCGATGTGTGGAACAGGGGATTTGTAGAAATGAAAGGAAATGAAGGGGATAAGGGGCTTCTAAATTATTGAGAAAATTTCAGAAAATAGGGAGGGGTGTTAGGAAGCAGGGGAAAGTGGAATTTCAAATATTGAGTGAGGGGAAGGGGTCCAAAAGGGCAAAGCACAGGCCTAGCCTAGAAAATTGTCAAATTGTAGCAATAAGCTAGGGTTTGTGGGAAAATGATGAATTTGAGGGATATCAATGATGGGAAGTGCTTACGAAGGTATGTTAAGGATAGGGGAAGGTATATGAACATTAGGATACAAGTTTTGTTGATGATTTGACCATCCAAGAAAAATTACCTTCAAAACCCTAGGAGAGGGAAATGAGCCTTACCCAAGTATGACTGAAGCACGAAAAAGATGTAAAATGACCCATTGGAACCTGAAATGATGATGACAAATTTTTGAATTATGGTACACTCAGATGAATGGTGACATGGACCGATACTTGGAAAACTTTGGAAGGAGTGAAAACAAATCCTAGACCTAATACCTAGTGATCAAATTTTACTTGAAAACTCACTGAAATGACAAAATTTGACTTTGACACCCTAAGACCACTTTGTAAGAGCATGTTTGATCGCTGGTGGAAGGTTTCAAATACTGACACTAACAGGATCCCAAAATGTACCCACACTCATTCAAAGAAGATTTCAATAGTGGCTTCTGCTGTGATACTCTTCTTCCATGTCGCCATACTAGCCATCTTCGAGAATCTGTCGATGACCACAAAAATATAGTTGTTTTCATGCTTAGTAGAAGGGAGGCATGACATGTAATCCATGGAGATGGATTCCCAAGGTCGACTAGGGGTAGGTAGCGGAGTATAGAGACCTTGCTTTTTGATGGTGGGTTTGGCAATGGCGTAGGTAGTGCAGGATTTGATGTACTTCCTGACATCTTGTCAAAGATTTGGCCAATAGAAATACTTCTGCAGTATTGCCACTGTTTTCTTGACCCCAAAATTTGCAACCGCTCAACTGTAATGTGCTTCCAAAATCATCTTCACATGCTCACTTGCAGGAACACAAAGGTGTCCCAGGCAGCATAACAGCATCCTGGAGATGAAAATCTGGAACTTGCTGACCATCCAAGAGTGTATGGTATGTGTGGCCGAATTTTGGGTCTTTTTGGTAGAGAAGTGGCCAATCAGAAGTCTCGTGCCCACAAGAGTTGAGCACGGTGGTTAACTCCATGATTGGTGGTTGGATGAGGCAGTCTGCAACATTATTTGTGCTTCCCTTCTTATACTTGATACTCAAATGGAACTATTGTAGGCATGTGGACCACTTCTGATGGAGATCATTCTATAACTTCCCTTGCATCTGTATGAACTATAGGGGTTAGTGGTCTGTGTGGATGATCGTTTCCTTCCCCAAAATGTAATGCTTCCATTGTCGGTAGGCCTGCACAATGGAATACATCTCTTTGTCATAAGTGGGATACTTCAGGACTGTGCCTGAAAGTGTCTCACTATTACATTGGATGCCCATGTTGAGTAAGGACTTCCCCAATAGCATAGTCAGAGGCATCTGTCTTGATCTCAAATGGTTGTTGCAAGTCTGGTAATGTGAGCATTGGTGCACAACAGAGGCGATGTTTCAACTCTGTGAATGCCTTATGTTGAGATTTAGACCAAAAGGAATTGCTTTCCTTCCTCCTTTGGTGACTTGACTCAAGGGCCAAGTGATATCAGAGAACCCCAACACAAACATGCGGTAGAAATTGGCAAGACCCAGAAAGCTGCAGAGCTCTGTCAGAGTGGTTGGGGATGACCAATCCCGAATGACTTGGATCTTGGTTGGATCCACATGCACCCCCGTTCATCAATAATGTATCCCAGATACTGAAACTGGGTAATGGAAAAAGTGAATTTCTCCAAATTGGCACACAACGTGTGTTTTGTGCAGTGTTTAGAGAACCTGGTGGATGTGGTGGAGGTGCTCTTCCCGGCTGAAGATCAGGATGTCATCCAAGTATACCACTACAAATAAGTTGGTGAATGGATGCAAGATGCCATCCATTAGCCTCATGAAGTTTGTAGGAGCATTCATCAACTCGAAAGGCATAACCAACCATTCGAAAAGGCCCTCCTTGGCTTTGAAGGCAGTCTTCCACACATCGGAGGGTTCGATTGGTACTTGCTTATATCCGAACTTCAAGTCAATCTTGCTGAAATATTTTGCCACCTTGAATTGGTCCAGAAGGTCATCAACCTATGGGATCAGGTACTTATTCCGGACAATGATCTTGTTTAGCACCAGATAGTCAATACATAGTCTCCAAGTCCCATCCTTCTTCTATACCAACATGATTGGGCTCCCACAGAGCGATGAACTCAGCCAAATGTGACCTTTTTGTGGTAGCTCTTGAATTTGCCTCTTAATTTCATCATTTTCTAGACAGAGTGCAGATAGATTGGTCCATTGGGTAACGACGCACCTGGGGTCAAATCGATGGAGTGCTTGACCTGACAGTGCAGAGGCACCCCTACGGGGGAGGTGAAGATGTCCTTATATTCCTCCACGACCTTGTCCATCTGTTGTTGTCGTGCGGAGGGGCCCTTTCTGGAGGTTGTGGCCACCGTCTTCTTCTTTCCTTGAGGGCGTATCATCAGGAAAAAAAAATTCCCAGTTTTGTAAACGAGCTTATTGCATTGTTTTGAAGTAACCAAAGAGATGGCGGTAGGCGGTGCTATCTTCATTATCCTATACAACTTATTTCCCAATGTAACAATAACAACGTGAGGCCTTCACTCATAAACAACATGCCGCTTCCACAAGTATGGTTGGCCTAATAATACATCACAAACATCAAGGGAAGCAATGCCACATAATACCTCATTTGTGAAGGGATTGATGCTATATGGAAGGCGACATTATTGGCTCATGAACAAATCCCATCCTTGGTGAAGCCACCCGATGGTGTACGGTTGTGGGTGTGTTGTGGTCAGTAAACCTAGCCACTTCACAACCTCTGTTGCAATGAGGTTCTTTTGGCTCCTGCTGTCGATAGTGAACTATAGTGGGGAACCCTTTTAACCACATCTGGGAGTGGAAGAGATGCTCCTCCTGCTTTGGATATTTGGGTTCCTCCTTCTAGATCTTTGTGGTGGTGACAGTGGCTTTGTGCTCCACATCAATAATCTGCTTCCCTTTGTCATTACCATTATCGGGTTCTGACTCAGGGTCAGAACATGCATCTGATTTTGAAGCCTTAAGCTCAGCCACTAGTGACTGCTTATGGAACGCACACCACTTTCCCTGTTCTTCTTCAGCTTCGCAGTGTTGTCCTTTTCTTGTGGTCTTGGTGGGTGCTCCTGGGTCGTCCCGCCTTGGATTTGTCCTTTTTTCTGCGGTTTTGGGGTGCATTTCCCTTGCTCAAATTCGCAGATCCAAAGTCTCGCTTCTTCTATTTAAACTTCTGCTTGATCTTGACGGCATATCGGTACACTGTGCCGAGCGAGGAGATGTTTAGGAACTCCATCTCATCCTGGATGTATCTATGTAGGTAGCTGCGGTACTTGAGTACCAAATTTTTCTCAGAATCCTTGATACCCAACTTTGTGTGAAGGGTTTGAAAAACATTGGTAAACTCTAGCACATCTTGACCCCTTCCTTGCCGCAACGTGGTCCACTTAATCTATTTTTTCCTCGTAGCTCCTGACAGGGTAGTACTACTCCTTAATGGTGTCCCAGAATGAATTCCAAGTGGGAGCAACTGAAAATAGTGAGGTCTTACTTTCATCCTTCTCCTCACAATAGGTTTCCTGCTAGTCCTTGATGTGGGGGGAAACTTTGAGAAGCGCAAAAGTAATCTTTTCCCAGCAGGAAAAATCATGAACAAAAAAATATCCTTCTAGTAGATTCAACCATTTATCTATGGCGTCTACATCTATTTGGCCCTCAAATATGGGAATGTCAAAGTTTACTTGTACCTTAAAAGGTGTGGAGCATCCAGAGTGGTTGTTGGATGTGGATGCGTCGCTAGTGGGCAACCGTTGAAGGAGCTGGGAAAAGTTATCCATCATCGTGTTCCTTTTTTTCTCGAGGGCCTCCTTGAGCAATATTTTGATGGGATATCCTTCTCCCTCGTCTTTCTTTTCTTCCCCCATGGGAGGCCGTCAAGATTTATGAGGCTGGTCTTGCAAAGGTTTGACCAGTTCGAGCCCTAACTCCTTATATCGCGACCTCATTGGGGACATGCAAAGAAAAATAGAGAAAGAGCAGACCGCTCTAATACCACTGATCTGAATTTAAACAGGAACAAAAAAAATTACAGATATAACCATAAATACAGAGATGCAATAGAAATAACACTTCCTTTCATTAATATCAAATAATGAAATATCTGTACAAATAGAATGGAAATGAGACTAACTCAGGCGATGGTAGCTTATCAATGAGTAGAGATGCGGTGGCTACATGCCTCTGAACTGTGTTACAATGAGGCTCAAGGGCCTTTTTATTATTTAACAATAAGAGAAAACCCTATACAATCAAAACCCTAACCCAAGGAGATGTAACACTAAGAGTTTATGGACCCCGTTGGGGTTAGATCGATAGCTAACTTCCCTGGGTCGTAACTTGGTCATATTATCTTCGTTTGATGTGCATGATACCTCGTTGGAAAAATCTCTCTGAGGACTACAACTGAAAACGTGATTTCAGTAAAATACCCCAAAGGAATATTGCCAAAAAAAGCGTCGTTTAGGGCATCAAAATGCCTCCAGAATTTCAGGACCCGACAAGCTGCCAAAAATAGTAAATTGTGCTACAATTAAGGAAAATGAAAAAAAATGATAGAAAAATGGTGAGGGTCCAAGTGGAATAGGCAAGTGGCCACCAATATCCACTTGGATCACATAACCATGCTCATGGGTTTCTCGGCTCACCCTCAACCATGCCGAAGGTTTTGTCGGCTGACCATAAACCATGCCTACAGGAATCCCTATCCACTTCACTCTCACACGTGGTGTCTAGCTTACCACAAACCTGAAATTCCAAAGTGGTTTTTGGATGACCACAAACCTACAATTACAAAGTGGTTTTAAGATTACCATAAACTTCATGGGAGTAGACATGCCTCATCAGGATTACGTTACACACTCCAACTCATGTAGTTACTAGGTACATACTTTACAAACACCACTACAAAACATCCTAGACTTGCTTATTAATAATTGTATGCGACATGTAATAGACCATCATCATGAGTCTATTCCACAAACTCAAACAAACTTTCAATTTAGTTGTCCATCATCCTTTAATATTTGATGCAACTCCTCTAATGCTAGCTTATGTGTCATGTGTTCATCATATTTTGGAAATTTGTGTATTGTTGGAATGGCCAGTTCCAACACACACTCAGAATTGTGACAATAGTTGGTCAGACCAATTTCACTTCAATACAAACTCGAAATACCATGACACGACATAATTCTTATTAAAATCAACAACATTGAACCCAAACTCCTACATTCCAACTTGATCAAACACTGCCGACACCTTTATGATTCAACCAATAATTTCTAGCTTCCCATTTAGATTATGTGCAGCTCGAGCATCTTCAAATTTTTCATACCAATTTAAAAAACTGAAATAGTAATTAATTTTGCCTATGGAGTTTCATGTTATTCATCCATCCACGCAATCAAGATATTTTACAGATTGGTACAAATCTTTAAAATCGCAAATACCATTGATCACAAAGTCTCTGTGATTGTTTCCAACTTTGACTACCATTGGATTCAAACTCTACCCCTTGGATTTCAAATTTGAACGTTAAGGCGCCTCATCATATTAGAAACGAACAAAAGAGGGGGAATATTCCTCTCCATATTCATTATTCTGGTTATGAATATCAAACAAGGTATGCACTTGAATTTGAGTTTGACTAAACACACATGGTAATATTCTTCTCCGAAGGACCACTAGGATGATCAATTCCATCTTCTATAGACTACGTGTGTGGCCCCTATTTAGGACAAAGAAGAAAATGAACAATGATATTGCTGCTAATATGAGATTGTCAGATCTTTTCAGATTCATCAACCAGAGCTAATATAAAATGAAAAAATAACATATTCGGTTTCACAACCAGTAATCCATTGTGCCTCTCAACTTGAACGTGCGGAAGGAAGATCCTTGATCCATGTATTTAGAGGCTTCCCAAATTAGTACACAATAAACCCAATCTTCTTCAACATATTTTTCCTAGTAGTTGCACCGCCTCCAAGCAGATCAGTGTTGTGTGGGATTCTGATGAGGCCACCAAGAATTTTCATGGGGTCTGCATTCTCACTTAAAGGGATGGGTTCAAGAGCCTAGATTATGGTAATATCTATGAGAATATGGAGAAACCCTCCTTCATATTCGATGGGCGCAACCTTTGCACATGAAGAAAAACCCAAACATGGATCTACATGGAAATGGGACTTGGAAATGAATATCTGGATTAGGTATGATGGTAGCTTGTTTTTCTCTTCTCGAAATCTCAACCAACATGTCATATCTGGTTCCAACCCCTTGACATCGACTAGAGAAGTCCATAATTTTTCCACAGTTGATTCTTTACACACTGCTCCACATTTCTCACCTCAATAGGATCGCATACCAACATCCACACCAGGTTCAAATGAAATACACCCGGTTAAACAATGGGTGCGAGCAGGAGTATTGTTGCTCCAATACACCTTTGCCCATGCTCTAGTAAGAACTCCATCGCTCTGCAATATCATAGTCAACAGAAGAACTCTAAACAGTGGAAACAATTGTCTACACTTCGCCAAACTCGGCCTAAATAAATGGACAAACCAAAACCAAAACCAAATTATTTATTTCCCTAGACGCAGAAGGGGCCAAGGGTCAGGCCCAAATGGATTCTGATACCAATTAATCTCATGTGATGGACTACAGGTTTGAAACCATACAAATCCTCAAATGGAGTCTTGATGTCAAGACACCTAGTTGGACTTCTATTCTTTAAGTAAACTGCAGTACTAATTGCTTCTGCCCAAAAAGCATTAGATAGGTTCTTACCTTTCATCATGCTACATGCACACTCCACCAAAGTTTTGTTCTTTCTTTCTGCAACCCCATTCTGTTTTGGTGTGTGGGGTACTATAAACTGTTGTAGTATTTGATGATCTTTGTAATATTTGATGAAGTCTCCAACCCAATTTTCTCCCCGTTGATATGAGCGGAGGATTTCAATGAATTTCCCTATCTGCTTTTCAACCATATTTCTAAATTATTTAAAGTACTCGAAATGATCACCTTTCCTTCTAAGAAAGTATACCTAGGTATACCTTGTCTAGTCATCAATAAATATAAAAAAATAGTAACCTCCACCTAAGGACCTTGTCTGCATAGGTCCAAAAATATCAGTATCAACAAGTTCAAGTATATCTTTCTTTCTCCTATTTAAGTTAGAGGTAAATTCATCCCTGTGCATTTTTCAAAGTGCACAACCTTCACAATCAATATGTTCATTTCTTAAAATAGGAAGTCCATCAACCATACCTTGTTTCTGCACCAACAATAAATCATGAAGTTTGATGTGACCAAACCTTTCATGCTAAATATTCTCTGTTGTCATAGTTTTTGAAGTTAAATCTTCATGTGGCATGCTTGTAACATTCAAATTATATAGGCGTCCAACTCTTACTCCTGATGAAACTGGTTTCTGATGATCCAACAAATCCTTTACATCATAGTAAAACAATTATACCTTTAACTTCTAATATGTAATCATGGATATAGAGATAAAATTTGTTTTAATCCCAGGCACATACATGACATTCTGGATGCACCTGATATTGGAGCAGTGATGCGCCTTCTCATGCCCATCGTTTGACCGGGTGTATTGCATTTGATCCTAATGTGGATGCGGATATGCAATCCTGTAGAGGTGAACATTGTGGAGCAGCGTGTAAAGAGCCGAGTGTGAGAAAAACTATGGACTTCTCTAGTCGATGTCAAGGGGTTGGAACCAGATATGACATGTTCGTTGAACATTCGAGAAGAGAAAAACAAGATGCCTTCATACCTGGTTAAGATATTCCCATTCTAAGTCCCATTTCCATGTAGATCCGTGTCTGGGTTTTGCTTCATATGCAGAGGTTGTGACCATCAAATACGAAGGCGAGTTTCTCCATATTCTCATAGATCTTACTGTAATCTAGGTTCTTGAACCCATTCCATTCGATGAGAATACAAACCTTGTGAACATTCTTGGTGGCCTCATAAGCATCCCACACAACATTGATCTACTTGGAGGCGGTGCGACTACTAGGAAAAAAATGTCGAGGAAGATTGGGTTTATCGTGTACTCTGTTGGGAAGCTTTTGGATCCATGGATCAAGGATCTTCCTACCACATGTTCAAGTTGAGAGGCGCAGGGGACAACTAGTTGTGAAACCATATATGTTTTTTTGTCATTTTCTATTAGCTCTGATACCGACTTAAATTTTAATAATGCACATTAAACTTACATTGATCATATTACATATATACATGAAGTTTTGTCTCAAGATAGGTAAACTAACTTGGACACACAATCACTTGGTTGATAGAATATCTCAACCACACACCAATCTAGGAAACATCTAGATCTTAACAACTCCCAAGGAATAGGAACATACTCCTTTACATAAAAAGAGTCACAACCGAGACAAGTAGGAATTGTATTTCCAAGTAGAACTTTTTACATTTTCAGTGTTTGAGATACTTCACTATTATAATATATCTATAATAGTTTTTTCTTGCCTCTGTGGATTCTCTTGACTACAATTCTATATTGAAATCTACCATAAACTCTAGAAGAAAATCCTAAAAACAAGGCATATTTAAAAAACATTTACAAAAAATTGGCTTTGTTGATTTCCTTACTAAATTAATGGCCAAATTGACCATTTTTCCAAATCAAATTCTTTTTTATATTACTCATCGGAATGAGAAAATATTATTTAGGATTGATTTAGTTCCATTATTCCCAGCCTTTTCATTTCTACTTTATTGGCTAGGTTGTCCGCTTATACATTCAAATCCTTGTAGATATGGTAGAATTATAACTCAAATTTCTATAGCTGTAAGGTTATCTGTCTCAATATTGTGGTGTGGGAAGATCCTTCCCCAAGCATTATTTTGGTGACTTGTCTTATTACAAGCATTGGATCTTCAAGGGCCAACAATTTTTTCTTTATATACCTATTGATAGCTAACTCTAATCCTTTCCAAAGAGCTAGATAGTTTGCTTGATTGTTTGTTAGAGTTCCCAACCCCCAAGTGAAATAAATCTTTCTTAGTTCATCGTGACTGAAGATTACCCCACCCGCTCTTTCTAATCGAGACAAATTTTTATAATATTAATTAATTCATTATTTATATATTATTCATTTTTCATTCTTCACAATAACGCACAAATCTCTCCTTGTAGATTCTTTATTTCATTAACTAGATAAATAAACCAATAATGAAGAAAATAAAGTAATTAATCATTTATTAGTAGTCAAGATAAAAATACAAATAAATAAATAATATAGATTTAGAGATTATATATATATATATATATATATATATATATATATATATCAAAAACTCAAGAAGAAATGTCAGGGATCCAACAACTACTATATTTCAAGCCATAGTCTCTATTCAACTTGCTTGGCCTCTAAAAAAAAAATGATGGCAGTAGTTGTTGGATCCTTGCCATTTCCTCTTAAGTTTATATATATATATATATATATATATATATATATATATATATATATATATATATTCTCTTAATTTTTATTATTTATTTATTTTTATTTTTATATAGATGATTAATTACTTTTTTTTTCATTATTGGTTTATTTATATAGTTACTAATTTAATTAATTTATTATTATTATTTTTTTATTATTATGAATTTTCTTTCTTTATTTTATTTATTATTAATTTTTTTAAGTTTAACTATTTATTATTTTTATTTATTTTTAAGTTTTTAGAATTAATTGTTTCGATTATTTAAGTTTGACCCAAATATTGTTTTTATTTTAATGTTTTGATTATTTAGGTTTGACCCAAATATTTTTATTTAAGTTTCACCATTTAATATTTATTTATTTTTAAGTTTTTGGAATTAATTGTTTTGATTTTTAAAGTTTGACCAAGATATTATTTTTATTTTATTATATTATTATATTAATTTTTTTAATTGTTTTATTTTTTTTATTATTTAGGTTTTGACCTTAATTTTATTTTTATTTTTAGATATTCATTTCATTAAAATTTTCCTTTTGATAAATTATTTTCTTTAATTCAACATTGATGATGATGATGATGATTAACATCCACTAAGACCAATGCGGTCTACCAGACCTCAAAAAAAAAAAAAATCGCTATAGTTGGGTTGACTTAATAAGTCAAGAAGATTGGAAGTGTGGAAGATGTTAGGGAATTGGGAGTAGATGTGAGTAAGAACCAGGCAATCTAAAAGGAAATGTTTTTCATTTTCCACTCTCTTAATATCACAAATATGATAGATTCTATCATCCATGGGAGTTTTGAAAATTTAAAATATTATTTATTTAGTCAAATCTAACCATTATATTATAACGACTAAAAAAAATCTCTTCATATATTTAAGTTGATGCCAAGATCTGGTTCTTCATCTTGTCCTAATGATGACCCATTGGATGGTTCGAAACTCGTCCACAAAACTCCGATGATGTGATTTTCACAGAAACTTTTCTTATTTTTCATGATATGGATCATAGAAGCCTAAATTCAATTATAACTTGCATTGGTCAATGTTAAACTAATAATGGTCAACAAACAAATTGATTGCTAGAGTCTTCTCTTGGAAGGGACTAATAAGCATCAGAACACTTACTTCATCATACATGTGAAGTTGCTAGCATTTAAAAAATCATTAAACTTAACTAAATTATAACTTTATTTAAAATAATAGTGATTATTGTTGATGATAAAAAAGGAATTAATATATAAGTTAAGCATATATACATTTAAAAGAAACATTTCACAAGATTCTTAACTATAGAGAGTCATGTAGATTTTTATTTTAGATTGAAACTGCAGATTGTGATAAGCTAAAACAATTGGCTCGAATCTACTCTACTCATTAGTGGGAACAAAAATTGATCGATGAAATCACGAACTAGAAAAGAAAGAAATTCAATCGCACATAACACAATATGTTTATGGGGAAAACAACAACCAAAAACCCTGCTATCTATATATTGAATTGACTAGAAGATCTGAGAAGAAAATACAATGGATTTTCAACCCGAACAATCTCTACACAAGTAAAAACGAGCTCAAGTCAATACTTAGCCAAATATTCTTCCTACCAAGCTCCTACTTCTTTGCGTTGTCCCCTTGGGAATTAGCCCATATTTAATTAGGAAATTACTCACTAGTAACTGTGCAATCCATCCATAGGCCTTCTACTGATTGCATGCACCATCAGTTTAATTTAGACGATTTTACAATTGATAGTACATTGTCCCTGAACTCTAATCTGAAATGGGTCTTCCTTTGAACTGACATGCATGGGTTATTTTTGAGTTAATTATCAATTATCTAATTGATCATTGTATGTGAATTAAATCCAATTTAATTCACTTGACCTCTCACTAGTTCCTCTAACAGTTAGAACTAGTTTAACTGAATTGAACTCAGTTAAACTGAATTAAATAATTACAACTCAATAAGAACTCAACATGGGCTCGTAAAATTTAGCGATCACTCTACATGACTCTAGATAGACTTCCAATTCGAATTTACTGAGCCAACTAAGTCAGCTTAACTTAGTTAATTGTTACAAGTTGCTATGAGAATAGAATTACAATTTAATTCCTAATTTAATTCAAGGACAAATTAAATTAGGATTTTTCTTGATGTTATTTTTAACATTTCTTGTTGTTATTTTCAACACTCCCTCTCAACAAGAAATTAATTCAACTCTATCCCAATCTGATACCTTTGGAATTATGCATGCAACACTTGTCACTATTGTTGTTGCTACTACAACATCTGCAACCAAAAAACAACCAAACAAAAATAAACCGAAACAATTGTGTCTACAATTGTCTACTAAGAAAACTGTGCTATGGCTGACTCTACTAATGAGCCTCTTGATCTGTTGTTAACATTGATCTACACTCCTCAATATATTAATGAAAATAATTCTCCTACTACTGAATATTGTGGGCCCTCGTAGCAAGGTAATGATCCATGAGACAGAAAATGCCTCAATGGATCCTGCCCAATTTCAACACTCTTGGACTAAGTCTTCACATCACCCCACCTCTCACCTGGAGGTATGGCTACATGTGCTCCTTCTGCCCACCTAGCTGGAAATTTCCCCCTACTGAAGGTATCTGCTTGAGTGGATGTCTCCACTTGGTCTCCTCTCTGCTTCTCCAATTTTGGCTGCTCCACAACTTGCTGAGGCTGCATGTTGAGAGGTAATTCATGCTCCCTCTCAACAACTAAGTCTCTAACCTTTTCGTTACTCCTCAAGGCTTGGAATGCACCATTTACCTCAAGTGCATATAGGTTCTTAACTCGCACACCGATCTGTTTCACCTGTCCCGTGGTGATGTGTCTAAGGAAAACCTTTCCTTTGCTAAAAATCACATCATAGCCACGGTCTTCCAATACCGTGATGGAAACAATATTATTCTTTAGTCCTAGAACATACATCACATTTGCAAGTCTGAGAGGGGAGCCAGGCTCCCTTTGAAAAGTAATAGTACTGATGTCGGTCACACTATACCTCCTATCATCTACAAACTCTATGTTCTTCTTGAGGTCTTTCTCCTCCAAGTCACTGAAGATATCTCTGTTCCTTGTCATATGGAACAAGACATTGCTGTCGATATACCACATGCTTCCCATTACAGTGCTTTCCATCCATGCAATGAGAGTGAAATCATGTTCGAATTGTGAAGCTAGAGATTCACCTACTGTTGCTACTGTGGGCTCCTTTTTTCTTGCTTTCTTCTATGGGAATTTCGTTGCATAGTGCTCGAACTCGTGACTATGAAAACAATTGATGTTCGAAAAGTCCTTATTCTTTCCGCCCTCCTCGCCTTGGGACTTCTTTCCCTTGGATTTCTTTTATTTGCTGACTAATGCAAAGTCCTCTTCCACTTCTTTGGATGAGGTCCCATCTTTGGTGTTCCACCAAATCTCTTCTTGTACCAAGTCAGACCACAACCGCTCCTACTTTGGTAGCTTCTCCCTCCCATTAACTAAGTCCTAGTAATTGTGTCAGCTCTTGGGAAGGCCTAGAAGTGCTAGGCTTACCATATCGTCTTCAGCAATTATAACGCTAATACTTCCAAGCTCATCCCGACATTGGGTGAACTTGGTCAAGTATCTCGGTATTGAGTCGCCCTGCTCCATCTTGATTTTTTTGAGCTTGTATTTTACAGCTAGCTTCCTGTGGTCACTAATGCTTTGAAGTAGGTTTGTTAAGGCCTTCCACATTTCAAATGGAGTTTCCTTACCATGGAGGTTCGAGACAATATGATCTTGAACTCCTTCTAGGATAATCCTTCTCACATTTGCCACACACGTTCTCCACTCCACCAGATCTTTAGCTGATCTGGATTTAAATAAGAATGCAAAAATTATAGATATAACCCCAAATAAAAAGATGCAGTAGAAATAACACTTCATTTCATTAATATCAAATATTGAAATATGCTTACAAACATAATGTAAATAAGACTAGCTTAGGTGATGGTAGGTTATCTCTGAGAAGAAATGTGGCAACTACATGTCTCTAAACTAAGTTACAATGAGGCTCGAGGGCCTTTCTATTATTGAACAATAAGAGAAAAACCTAAAAAACCAGAACCCTAACCCGAGGAGATGTAACACCAAGAGTTTATGAGCCCCATTGGCATTAGTTGGGGAGCCAACTTCACGGGGTCGTAACTTGGTCATATTGACTCCGTTTGACGCGTATGATACCTCATTGGAAAAATATCTCTGAGGAATACAACCTTAATTGTGGTTTCATTTGAAATTGTTGGAGGAATTTTTCCAAAAATATGTCTCATAGGGCCTCAAAATGGCTTCAAAAGTTCAGGCCCCGAAAAATTGCTAAAAATAGTAAATTATGATACAATTAAGGAAACTAAAAAAATGAAAGAGGCAGTGGTGGGGGTCCAAGTGGAATAGGTGGGTGGCCACCAACATCCACCTGGATCATTCCTCCCCCCAGGAATAAATGGTCTCCATTGCGTTGAGTTCCTCCATGAGATGAAGAAACTTCTGTTGAACTTTGTCCCTGGTGAGCCATTTGCCTTAGTGCAGGAGTTGGCCAACTTTGATAACTTCATACAGCTGGATCTTCTGCTGGCGATTTTCTTTAATCTGTCTGTCCATGATCTGATCAGTTGCATCGTGTTCTATGCAATCTCGATTTAACTCTATTTGTGTGAGTTGTTCTGCAATGTCAGATATGTCTAGTATTGGTAGAAAGTATGGCCAAAGGCGATCCACATTAAATAGTGCATGAAAGCCAAGGAATGGGGTAATTCTAAGGTCAAAATAATTATCTTCCATAGCCTTGGTGATGGTGTATGACCCATATTGAAGTGGGCGAATTTTGTGGTGGGCCCCAACGAGGCACTCCTTCTGCAAATGTAGCCAAACATTGTTGCCCACATGGAACTTGTGTGGCGCCCGATGTTGATCATGTCACTGCTTCCACTTAGCATTGGCTTTGTCCAATATGTCATGGACCTGTTGGCTGATGTGTTGAATGTGCTTAATGAAGCTATTTGCTTTGTCGGCTTGTTGATGCCTCAAAAATCACTGCAACAACATTGGGGAATAACCATTCAGTCCAGACCTTAAAAGCAACTCCTTTTCTGTTTGGTGTGGTGGCTCCCACAGGTTAAACTAGGTCCAGTTACCTTCTCCCTATTGCTATTGGTTTATGATGTATCTTTACATACCAATAGACAGGGATATCAGATCACTTCTTCTTTCTGATCAGGCAAGAGAATGATCCTTAAGCTGATTTGGGTTCAGCCAAGCCACAACTAAAGTTTTGCCTCTTTGGGGAGAGGACTTAAAAGAATGTAGAATTTATTCTAAATGCAAGCTTATTCTATGATGCAAGCAAAAGAAACTAATCTAAATCCTATCTTAATTAGGCAGATATAGATCTAACCCAACTAAAAGCAAGATAATTAAAGTATTGGGATTTAGATATGTCTTGTTTATAATGAATATCAAGTTAATGAAGTAGTTCAATTAACTGATATTATGGATATCAAAACACATCCTATTGAGACCTTTTAGCTGAAATAATAAACCAACAACACTCAGGAAATAGTTCACATAAATGATATTGATTATCAAATCAGTGAATCCAATAACTAAACAATAATATGTGGAAATAGTTCACAACATATTACCACTCAATAAATCAGTTTTAATAAGGCAGATTTCTGAGTAAATAGTTACTCAGAAATCAGAAATTAATCCATAAGAACAGAGATACATGATAACAACATTGAGACAAACTACCCATATTGACAATAATGCACAAACATGAATAAAATGACACATTCCTGTTACCATAAAAATGAAACTGATATTCAAAATAGTAGTATTAAAAATACCAATTTATTGCATCCATTTCTCTGATCTTGGTCTCCAACAGTCCTTTACATTGCTTGAACTTCTGCCTTCAAAGCTAAAGCCACAATAGTGAAAACTCTGCCCCTCATACATAATTCAAGATACAAAGGAAAAATCCTCAATAATCCCCAGATCTGAGATTTTCTCTCCTCTCTCCTACAACTCTAAATTCCTATTACAGTAGTGCTTTTAGAAGTCTAGCATTGCAGAGGAGAGCAGCCCCTTCTTCCATTCTGCAATCTCTTACTTATACTATTTGTGAAGAAATTCTTGAGAGGAAAGTTTGGTGAAGAGAAATCTGCCAAATCCAATTGCTGGAGCATTCTCATTGATTGAGATCCTTTTCTTCATATTTCTTCCACTATTTTCCTGTAAAAAGAAATCAAAATAAATTAAAATGCAACAATAAAATCAACATGGCATTGCTAGCATTTAAATCAAATCCAATCAAATTCTATAAAATATAAATTCTCTTTTGATGCCTGGGATGATTTAATTGGCCAAGAATATCATTGACGAGTGAATCTGCAATTAGAAGAGGCCTGGACCAATGAAAATAAAACTCAGAAAAATGATTTTGTTTTCAAAATTCGGAGCTTGATCTTCTGCCTGATTTTTGACCCAATAAATGACCAAATCTGTCAATGAAATCTCCTCAGAAATATTCTCCTTGATTTTCTCTTTCCAATGAGCCGTCCTGGGCCTCATTTGGCCAAGTATAACTCATTTTATGAGCTTCCAAAGTTGATGAGTCAAATCTGGCATGAATCTGGAAATTCTGTTGCTGGGCTAAAAATTGTAATTAAAAACTAATCCTAAATTAGTCTCTAATTAATTCTAATTTAATTGCTAATTATAAACTAAACTAATTATTAGTAAACTATTTATTAATATAACTAACTAATATTTAATTAACTATTTATAAACGAATTTAATCTAATTAAAAAACTAATCAATCTTAATCTAAATGATATTTAAATTTTAATTAAATTAATTAAATATTACATATTAATTTAAATAATATAATATATTACATATTATTAATTAATTTAATTAATATAATTTTTTTTCTTCACTTCTGGTTCACGGATACCCGGGTCAATGGGTAGCCACTACATCCAGGGTTGTTCAACACTGAGTGGACGCACCCGAAGGCATCAACACCCCTCGGCCTATTTACTGACCTAACCCCAAGAGCTTTCGGGATTCGATCCTGTGACCTCCCATTGGCGAGGCACTTGATTTGACCGATTGAGCTAACTCTTGGGGCTTAATTAATATAATATATTACATATTATTAATTATTTTAATTAATATATAACATATTAATATTCAAACTAATATACCAACCTACCTTTCATTAACTCCACTCATACGTATGAGTGAGTTGACAAAGAAAACAAATGGAATATAAGCCTAAGTTAATGCCCCATTGAATTATGAAGCCATCGGCAAATCGCATCGGGGGATGGTTAATGGGCTTATCGGGTTTTTTTAAATTCGTTGCGAACAGAACTTGCGACCCGATATCGCATCGGGGAATGGATAATGGGCTTATCGAAGTTTTTTAAAATTTGTTGCGAACAGAACTTCCGATGCGAATATTTATTTATTTTTTATATTAAATTTTAATTTAATTAAATTAATTATATTAATTAAATTTAATTAAATTAATATTTAATATTATTTTTTGGTTTTGATTTTATTTTAATGAATTTTAATTAAGTTGTGAAATTATCTAAACTACAGCCACTTGAAAAATAATTAAAAATAATAAAAATAAACTACAGCCACTTGAATGTTTGGGTTTTCGAGTTTAGGATTTGGTTTGGAAATTAGAGTGAATTTCTTAAAATCCCGATAATTAATAATTTGGCTGCATAACTAAAAATGAAAAATGTTAGTAAAAACTCGCTACAGGTTAATATTTAAAATGAATGCCTTATTGAACTAATTTATTTACAAAATGCAATATTGTACATTTTATGCATTTTTAACCCAGGCTAGATAAATGATGAGACTTCAAAGGAGTGCCATTTTCAAACCAGTTGACCAAATGAGGCGAAACAAGCGTCAATGGGAAGCTTGTAAAAAATCGATTCTAACAAAACAATCAAAATAAGAATCCAAAGAAAATGTAAAATTAACAAAAGTGTAGGGCAATCAACTAAAATAAAAATCCAAAAAGGTGGTTAGCCCAAATTTTTATAGAAAGGGTCCCCATTATTTGAGTTGAGCAAGTAAAAAATGGGGGGTTGTGTTTTTACCACAACAATGGCGACACGCGGGAGAAGAACCAGTTATCTCTGTTTAATGAGATTTTCCTAAAATTAAAGTAAAAATAATTAAAGAAGAGAGAATTATTTTTTGGAATGCTTGACTAGGTTCATTAATCTTAATAAAAACAAGAATCATCTAACTGTAATTTTCCTCAAAATTTCTCATAAATTAAAATATTTCAAAACTCTATATCAGTCCTTAATTAGTTGTAGAGATAAAGCAGGGGTCACTTTACAGCTTAGCTTTTAAAATATACTCATTTGTCATAGGTAGAGCCACTGCTGCCAGCAAACATCTATAGTTTCGATAGGGTTACCTTTTAATCATAAATGATTCAGAATCCCATCTGTTTAAGAATTATTGATCTAGAGATAAATCCATTTATATATGTATTATTTTATTTTTTATTTTTATTTTTTTAAATAAATCTTAAAAGCCATTGTCCTAGTATGGTAGCCAGATAGTTGACAATGCCATTCACTGGTTAAAATTGGGCTGAACAAGCTGGCTCGTGATGAGACCCCTTGTCTTATAATTGTTTGCAATCATAAGCCATTACCCTGGTTTGTTTAGCAGTATTGGTAATGTCAGCCTATTTTTCCCTATGATCATGGTAAGCAGGCTCATGATGAGACCCCTTATCTTTTAAGTTTAAATATATTTCTGGATTATACTCTAGAAAATAAGACTCTTTGGGACAGGGAGAATCATTGACTCCTTAAGAGTTAAGAATGACAATTTCAGAGTTAAAGGTGCTTTGCTGTAACGTGTCTTTACTTGGTTAAAAATAACTTTTCTTGACTGATAATAGAACTTTGAAAGATCCTAATGAAATTTTGAAATCTCAAAATGATTACAATTTGATGAAAAAGAATTTTTTCAAATTTTATGATACTTTGCCAACTTCTCTTGATTGGTAATCTCTTCCTTAAGTATGTCTACCTCTATAATAAGAAAATCAAACTTCATTAAGAGATTTAAGAAAAAGCTAATAGGTGACTATTAACAATTTTTCTCCACGTATCCTGAGCATTGTTAGGTAACAAATAGGCCTTCCATATAAATAATGGCAAAGTCACCAAAATCAAAGCTGAAATCCGAAGGAAAAGAATTCTTATGCTAAAATGAGAAAGAAATCAGCAAACAAAAATAAAAATGAAGAAATTTTAAAAGTGGAAAAGAAAATCCAAGTTTCGAAAGATAAACTCAAACAAGAATGTTTATACCAATGTCTCAACAATATGAAGAAAAGAAAATAATCGTGTAATCATTCCTTCTTATGTTGAGATTTAGAAAAATCATACCTTGCAGGATTGTAATTGTTTTAGGCCTTTTGGATAGCAGTGACGATAAAATTCAGCCACAATGAAAACTTTCTGTATGATATTAATCTTCTTGTTTCAAAGCATCATCTTGATCATTTTCTAATAAAATGAATGCTTAAAGAAACAAACTAAAGGTTCAGAAACTTCCTGGTGTAGCTGTTTCGATGAAGATTATTGCTGCTTATTGAAATAAAACTTGGAGAAAAGTATGGACTTCGAAAATATGATCTGGCGGAGGATTGGAAACTTCAAATGGAGAGCTGCAAAACAGAGTTTTATATCAGCATAATTTAAAAACAAAAATGAAACTAGAGTGATGAAATGGAAATTAATGAAAGTGGGTACATGAATCTTACCATTGGATAATTGCTTTTGATCTTACCTGAAAGGTATCAATTTCTCCAAACTAGCTGACTCCTTATTTTAATTAACATTAAAAACTTGAAGAAGTCACACTAACCAAAATCCTATAACCCAAAATCATTATTTATTTTATTTAAACTAAAGTAAGCGGTAAAATGTAAAAATGGAATGCTTAGTATTCAAGGAAATTGAAATTATAAGAAATGCATCAGGGATGAGAATGAGAATTTGCAGTAATGACTATTCCTCAGAATATTATACGTTTCATATAAACTCCATGATTTGATAAATTGTTCAGAATCAAGACCAAATCCAAGATAATAAAATTTAAATATGAAGATAGAGGTCTTGAATTCCATTTTTAATTATGGAATTATATATTTAAAACTAAAATGTATGAGAAATTGAAATGATTTTTTGTATCCTGCAAATTTGTCATCAATTGCCTTTTTCCCATAGTGGTTACCCAAGCTCGTTTTAACACATCGCCTCATCGGATGATCCACACAACATGTTTCTTCACCATGCTTGAATTTTAATTTGCAAAACTTCACTTTTATTGCTATGCCATATATTGATTAAATGTTAACGGCTTAGAGGCATGCATTGGAAGTTGTCGCATCAAATGTTGCAATGGCGAATCGCCGATATGAAAATATGCGATGAGAAGTTGTGCTATGAGATGGAGTGATCGCATCTTTAAAGAAATATTATATCGGGGGTCGGGGCATATTTACACTGTGCTTCCCATATCGCGCATCGCACATCGCAGAGTCAGAGATTTGATGTAAGCATAAATAACAATGCGACGAAGCGATTGCGATATCGGCGATTGGCAAACTTTTGGTACCCGATGTAACACGATATGATTCTTGCGATGCCGATATGCGATGAATGACGTGGCTAGTCGGCGATCGGCAATTTTTAGCACATGGTGTAACAATATTTGATATGCTGATATGCGATGAAGAGTGGACCCGATAATTTTATAATGAAAATTTGATAACATATCGGATCCGAGACATCGGCCCTTTAAAAGATATGCTCTTACCATTATTGCGATTAAACGGACGCGATAATTTTATGACTTTGATTTGAATTTCATATCGGGTCCAGAATTATGTGTTTATCGCAATATCGGTAAAGTCGATTATCAGAGATCGGCGATTTATGATAATGGAAGTATACTTCAACTGCAAAGCTCCGATATGCGAAATGCGATATGGCATATGAGCGAGGAGGTCTCAGATCATCAATTTATTATCAAAAATGCTAAGTTCTACTTCGGATGCTAAAAATGGTTGTGAGGTAGCTGATGTAATATTGGAATAAAATTATTGACGAAGATGAGTGCGATGGTAGTATTGCGAATATGTATTCACCGTAACATCAGCAATATTAAAATTAAATTGAAATGATCAATGAAAGCAAAATTAAAAAAAATGTTCACATTCTAATGCATCACAAATAAAATTTCCCTGAGCCTGTTGCAAATTTGAAATGGGTTTGCTGCTTACTTCAAGTTTTGACAGCAAATGAAAACCTTCAAATAAAACAGAACAAGAAATAAAAAATAAGCTAAAGAAAAGAGGAACTAATAAGAGATGAAAATGAACTTGTAGATGCGTACCTGGAAGGAAATTGTCTGCAAATTTTACCTTATGAATCTTCAAATTCTTCCTTTGATTTATCAAATTTTCCCTTCGTTTAAAATCATCTCATTATTTATTCTAAATCTAAGTGTGCAATCAGCCTAAATAAGATCTGTTTATTCATGTTCAGGAAATATAGAATTTACCAGAAATAAATATGAAAATAGTCTTCCCTTTCAAATTGAAACAACAATTTATTACCTCTGCTCATTCCGAATTAGCTTGAAAAAAATCTGTATTGCTATAGTGACTGTTTAATAATGCCTTTAGTAAATAAATATGATGCGTATTGTAGCATCAAATAATAAACTAAAGATCAGAATGGGATAAAGCCACTAATTGAGGAAAAATGTCAAAACAGATTTGAATGTGTACACTTGGCAAAATGGACATCCTTAAGATCAGCTTTTGGCAAATTCCGAGGAAGATAATATGAACTTCATATGATTACCGTGAAAGGTTGGACTGACTAATAATGATGGAATTAAAATTAAGCTTATCATAGACAGTCATACATTTCATGGGATAATGAGATCATGAAGCTTTTATATCTTCAACCTTTATCATATAAATTTTAAAAGAAAATCTTAGAAGAAAATCTCAAAATAAAGAAAAGTGGCTTTGAAGCGATTGATGCCATGTGCAACTTTAATTGAATTTAATCAAGACATTATTCAAAATAGGCAGAGTAGAGATATTGCTATAAGAAATTTCAAAAAGGAAAGCAAGAATTAAAATTTTCTGATAAGGAAAAATGTTTCCACTGAACATGTATGAGAAGGCTGATTGCTTTGTTTTATTTTTTAATCTACAAAACTGTTAAAAACAAATTAACTATACAAAACAAACTAACTAAATTAATTCTACTCCTATTCTAACCATATACATGAAAATGACTAGGTATAGTCATATTTCCAGTGTAGCCATTTTCTCATTTTTATTCCCGCATATATGTACAGTTCAAATGTTAGTAATAAAAATACAAATCTAATTAAACTAAGAAAAGTAAATATGAAATCAGAATGTACAGTTATTGTTAGCAAGTTGATTAAAATCTCCTTCTCTTGAAATTTGCTTTCCAATTCAATACCAATTGGATCATAGAAATCTGGATGGACCTCTATTAAAAATTGGGAAATGTTCAAAGGAAGAGATAACAGGCCAGATTGTGAAGATGAATTTTTAGATTCTTTGACCTGAAAAAATTTGTTAGTGTTATGTACAAATGTTAAATCATTGACAATTTTTCTTGAAGGAAAAATTTCCAAACAATTTTCAAATGAGTCAATGAAAAATGGATGGAAGCCTTTCAAATAAAATGGCAATTTATTAATTGAATTGAATTGTTGGCCAGATTGCAAAAATACATTCTCTTGTTGACATTGCCTTTGAAAAAATAGAAGCTTTTGATGAAACATTAGCATTTTTTTTTTTCTAAGTAAAGCTAAACTATTATATTACAGCAAGAGCAGAGTTACATTGTGAAAATTACAACGGGGCCGCGGCCCTGTAAAATTTGTCCAAGGACAGACAGTAGACACCTGAGAATTCATGCCAGAATTACATAGGACACATGGACAAAGACTTAGAGCCACACTCATGTAGCTGACACATGGACAAAAACACTTGAAGAACATCGACACAGAACAGAGATAACATAAAACCGACACAATTACATAGAGACAGAGTGACAGACTCATATATAACCGCATTGGAAGCTGACTGAGAAAAATTCTTGCTGTAAAACCTGGAGCGCGAGCTGGGCATGTCAATCTTCATCAGTGGTCTGCGGTTCATCTTCTGCCTTGCAGCATGGAGGCTGTAGGATAGCTTTACCAAGGTTGCGCGTTCCACGGTCGCTTGGGCCAGCGCCTGAGTCACAAACAGGTTCTCTCAGGCTCGCTCCCGGGTCATGTAAGGGCCGCATCATCTCAACAGCAGGGAATTCCATATCCACCGTAGGAACAATCCCAGGAACACGCGGAGGGTTGGCCCGTGGGTTGCCATCCTCATCTTCCCAGGGATTGCTGCAATGCTCCACAGAGACAGTCACAAAGAAAGTAGAATTGGCTAAGGTGCAGGGGAGGCGGTATCTCACCATTGGGTGTTCCGTATGCCCACAATCCATGCGCGCAGGAGGTTCCCCCAGTCTGCCTCTGCCCGGGGGCCTTCCCCTCGGCCTTCTGCACTCAGAGGTTTCCTCAATTGAGGAAGAAGTCGAGGGGGCTCTGCCACTATAACCTCCCCTACCACTGTTGCCCCTTCCGCGATTGCGATGCATGCTGGTCTTCTGAACAGAGCGCACAATTCCACAATGTAACAACGTTGTTGGCACATAAATACTGCCAGACCAGGTCTTTGTTTCCCAATTGCCAAAAGCTGTGGCCGCAGAGCCTTGACCCTCTTTCTCAAAGCTTGAATGAGAGCTGAGACTCTGTGCCTCCACACCTTCTAACGAAGCCAGAACAGGAGCTAACGATAGACGCGGATAAGAGCTGAGACTCTGTGCCTCCACACCTTCTAACGAAGCCAGAACAGGAGCTAACGATAGACGCGGATAGATAGGCGCTGCCAAATTCTCAGAGGCGCAATTGGCTTGCTTGTGAGCTTGCCAATTGCCCCACTCTTCAGCAGCAACACACCCACATTCACATTCTGGGCAAGAATGACAGTCGAAGTTCAGAACCTCCGTCACCTCCGGCAAGAACATAACAGTTGCAGAAAGGAATGGCGGAAGAATGTCCGAGAGAATGCGGTTATGAAGCGCCATGTTGCGCTTCTCAAGACTCGCCTTGAATGTCGACAGGACGCCTCTGTCAACTCCCTTTACTCCCTTCCTTAAATGCTGCAGGTTGGTGAATTGATGGTGTGTCCTCCTGTCATGCGTGGCTCGTCCGGGCGGACACCTGCCCTTTGGACGAGCCTTATACGCCAAGTGTCTAGCGACCACCCGCATCCGGGGGATGAAACATTAGCATTGATATAAGTTGGAATGTTAATATCTTTCGATGCTGATGATTATAATATGAAACTTGAATTTCTCAATTGGGCAATGCATCAATTGAGTATTTGATAGTAAGGTATTTAATATGTCAGTGAAAAGTGTGGAAAAATTGAAAATTAAATCTGATTTCATACAAAATAAGTGAGGAAATAGAAATGAAATGAAATCACTATTTTTACAACTAATGTTACAACACATTTGGGATTGTTTTGAAATGATTTCATTTTCACAAGGAATGGCCAGAATTATGGAATTTGAATAATTTTGAATTCCAACTTGTGACTTAGAAAATGAATTATGATTATGAATAGGAATGGGAGTTTGATCCTCATATGAATCATAAATTGGAATGATTTCTTGAATGGTGAAATCATGAAGATAATTTGCTGCTCTAAAATGAGGATTAGTTGGGATAATTCCTAAATTGAAGCGTTCCTCATCCTCAGATATTATTTGGATTTTATCATGAGGATTCTCTTGAGAATAATAGAAATCAACATCCTCAATGTCAGAGTAATCATCATAAATGACCTCACAAGATTGTCTGGAATTTCCTTCGATTTCATCCAATATACCAAAACAAGGAGGAATAAAAATCTCATGTTCATTAGTGACAAAAGAATGATCAATTATTGTTTCTTTATCTTGATAAAAATTTAATGGTAATTCATTTAAATCATCCTCTTTAATTTCTGAAATATCATTGATACTAAGAGAAGAAAAATTACTATCATTAAAAATATTAGGATAAAGGGAAAAATGTGAACATGAAACAATGCATTTAAAACTGTCTCTGTTTGAGAGCTCTTGTGCATTATGCTCATTGTAAATTTCAGATTGCAGATCATTCCTTTGCGTGCATATGTTTTCTTGAAGAACGCTGCTTTGCTTCTCTGATTTTGGCATTTGCTCATCATGGAGAAATTCAGAAATTTGTACAGCAGTTTGCATTTTATTTACTTTGATTGCTGCTTGTACTTGTTGATTTGCGATTTGATTTTCCGAATTTACTTCGAAGTAGCTTTCAGATTTCAAGGCGGCTTTTTCTCCAAAATTGCTGCTGTTGTCTTCTTGCATTCGATTATAAATATCTTCTAAGCTTTGTGAAACCACTTCATCACAATTTATTTGCACATCCAAATTGAGATTCTCATTTATATTAGAAGGGGATGAAACAAAACTTGAATTAATTTCATATGGATTGGGAATGGGTGGAATAGAACAAATATATTCAAACCAATCTAATGATTCATCTTCCGTAGGCTTATCTTCATCTTTAAATCTTAAGCAATTCAAATGAAATCGAATATTAAAATCATTAACAAACTCATTTTCAAACCTACGTAGATATTCAATTTCTTCACATACCTGTTCATAATCATAGTTGTCGAATTTACACATGAAAATTGTAACAAATTGATTCCAGCTGTGGATTGAAGCAACTGGAAGAGTTCTACACCAGCTTCTGGCTTTTGCCGCAGATGTAAAAGTAAAAATTCTGCATAAGATGCCTTCATCAATTCCTTGAAAATAATAATTTGAAATGTTTTGAATAAATTGAAAGACATGGTTAAAAGCAGAAGAATTTCTCTTACCATTGACTTTTACCTGAGACAAGAGTCTTACCACTTCGGGTGGGGTATTGGAGGATGCACGTCCATGGATACAACTCCAAATTGGAATCTTGAGAGGAGCCATAAGCAAAATGTTAAAATTGAAAAGACTCCGATAGACAAATTTCTCAAGCCCTCCTTCTAGCGCCAAAAATGTTGATGCCTCGAAAATCGCTGCAACAACATTGGGGGATAACCACCCGGTCCGGACCTTAAAAGCAGCTCCTTTTCCGTTTGGTGTGGTGGCTCCCACAGGTTAAACTAGGTCCAGTTACCTTCTCCCTATTGCTATTGCTTTATGATGTATCTTTACATACCAATAGACATGGATATCAGATCACTTCTTCTTGCTGATCAGGCAAGAGAGTGACCCTTAAGCTGATTTGGGTTCAGCCAAGCCACAACTAAAGTTTTGCCTCTTTGGGGAGAGGACTTAAAAGAATGTAGAATTTATTCTAAATGCAAGCTTATTTTATGATGCAAGCAAAAGAAACTAATCTAAATCCTATCTTAATTAGGCAGATATAGATCTAACCCAACTAAGAGCAAGATAATTAAAGTATTGGGATTTAGATATGTCTTGTTTATAGTGAATATCAAGTTAATGAAGTAGTTCAATTAACTGATATTATGGATATCAAAACACATCCTATTGAGACCTTTTAGCTGAAATAATAAACCAACAACACTCAGGAAATAGTTCACATAAATGATATTGATTATCAAATCAGCGAATCCAATAACTAAACAATAATATGTGGAAATAGTTCACAACATATTACCACTCAATAAATCAGTTTTAATAAGGCAGATTTTTGAGTAAATAGTTACTCAGAAATCAGAAATTAATCCATAAGAACAGAGATACATGATAACATTGAGACAAACTACCCATATTGACAATAATGCACAAACATGAATAAAATGACACATTCCTGTTACCATAAAAATGAAACTGATATTCAAAATAGTAGTATTAAAAATACCAATTTATTGCATCCATTTCCCTGATCTTGGTCTCCAACAGTTCTTTACATTGCTTGAACTTCTGCCTTCAAAGCTAAAGCCACAATAGTGAAAACTCTGCCCCTCATACATAATTCAAGATACAAAGGAAAAATCCTCAATAATCCCCAGATCTGAGATTTTCTCTCCTCTCTCCTACAACTCTAAATTCCTATTACAGTAGTGCTTTTAGAAGTCTAGCATTGCAGAGGAGAGCAGCCCCTTCTTCCATTCTGCAATCTCTTACTTATACTATTTGTGAAGAAATTCTTGAGAGGAAAGTTTGGTGAAGAGAAATCTGCCAAATCCAATTGCCGGAGTATTCTCATTGATTGAGATCCTTTTCTTCATATTTCTTCCACTGTTTTCCTGTAAAAAGAAATCAAAATAAATTAAAATGCAACAATAAAATCAACATGGCATTGCTGGCATTTAAATCAAATCCAATCAAATTCTATAAAATATAAATTCTCTTTTGATGCCTGAGATGATTTAATTGGCCAATAATATCATTGACGAGTGAATCTGCAATTAGAAGAGGCCTGGACCAATGAAAATAAAACTCAGAAAAATGATTTTGTTTTCAAAATTCGGAGCTTGATCTTCTGCCTGATTTTTGACCCAATAAATGACCAAATCTGTCAATGAAATCTCCTCAGAAATATTCTCCCTGATTTTCTCTTTCCAATGAGCTGTCCTGGGCCTCATTTGGCCAAGTATAACTCATTCTATGAGTTTCCAAAGTTGATGAGTCAAATCTGGCATGAATCTGGAAATTCTATTGCTGGGCTAAAAATTGTAATTAAAAACTAATCCTAAATTAGTCTCTAATTAATTCTAATTTAATTGCTAATTTTAAACTAAACTAATTATTAATAAACTATTTATTAATATAACTAACTAATATTTAATCAATTATTTATAAACGAATTTAATCTAATTAAAAAACTAATTAATATTAATCTAAAGGATATTTAAATTTTAATTAAATTAATTAAATATTACATATTAATTTAAATAATATAATATATTACATATTATTAATTAATTTAATTAATATAATATATTAATTATTATTAATTATTTTAATTAATATATAACATATTAATATTCAAACTAATATACCAACCTACCTTTCATTAACTCCACTCATACGTATGAGTGAGTTGACCAAAAAAACAAATGGAATATAAGACTAAGTTAATGCCCCATTGAATTATGAAGCCATCGGCAAATCGCATCGGGGATGGTTAATGGGCTTATCGGGTTTTTTTAAAATTCGTTGGGAACAGAACTTGCGATCCGATATCGCATTGGGGGATGGCTAATGGGCTTATCGGAGTTTTTTAAAATTTGTTGCGAACAGAACTTTCGATGCGATTATTTATTTAATTTTATATTAAATTTTAATTTAATTTAATTAATTATATTAATTAAATTTAATTAAATTAATATTTAATATTATTTTTTGGTTTTGATTTTATTTTAATGAATTTTAATTAAGTTGTGAAATTATCTAAACTACAGCCACTTGAAAAATAATTAAAAATAATAAAAATAAACTACAGCCACTTGAATGTTTGGGTTTTCGAGTTTAGGATTTGGTTTGGAAATTATAGTGAATTTCTTAAAATCCCGATAATTAATAATTTGGTTGCATAACTAAAAATGAAAAATGTTAGTAAAAACTCGCTACGGGTTAATATTTAAAATGAATGCCTTATTGAACTAATTTATTTACAAAATGCAATATTGTACATTTTATGCATTTTTAACCCAAGCTAGATAAATGATGAGACTTCAAAGGAGTGCCATTTTCAAACCAGTTGACCAAATGAGGCGAAACAAGCGTCAATGGGAAGCTTGTAAAAAATCGATTCTAACAAAACAATCAAAACAAGAATCCAAAGAAAATGTAAAATTAACAAAAGCGTAGGGCAATCAACTAAAATAAAAATCCAAAAAGGTGGTTAGCCCAAATTTTTATAGAAAGGGTCCCCATTATTTGAGTTGAGCATGTCAAAAATGGGGGGTTGTGTTTTTACCACAACACGGCTTCAGAATAGACATGAGCCAAATCAGCCTGAGTCGTTGCAAATTTTATGGCAACATCAATGGGACATAGTGGCTAGAATCCTAAGGCCACCTGAAAAGGTCTGTGGCTAGTCGAGTTGTGGAGAGCTGAGTTATATCTATGTTGGACATAGGGGAGGCTCTCATCCCATGTGCGTGGATGCTTTGAGATGTACATCCATAGAATGTGTATGATCATCCTATTGATGACCTTTGTTTGGCCATAAGTTTGGGGATGGAAAGATGTGGACTTAGTGAGCTTGGTGTACAACATTGACTAGAGATTGGACCAAAATGTACTGAGGAACCTGCTGTCCCGAGCTGAGATGATAAATGTTGGGATCCCAAAGTGTACCCACACTCATTCAAAGAAGAGTTTAGCAGTGGCTTTTGCTATGATATTCTTCTTACAGGACGCCATAATCACCATCTTCGAGAATCTCTTAATGGCCAAAAAAACAAATTCGTTGCTATGCTTAGTATAAGGAAGGCTCGACATGTAATCCATGGAGATGGATTCCCAAGGTCGACTAGGGGTAGGCAAAGGAGTATAGAGGCCTTTCTTCTTGATGGTCGATTTGACAATGGCATAGGTAGTGTAGGATCTAATGTACTTCCCGGCATCCTATCGAAGATTCGTCCAACAGAAATACTTCTGCAGTACTGCCACCTTTTTCTCGACCTCAAAATGCCCAATGGTTCGACTGTAGTGTGCTTCCTAAATCATCTTGGCATGCTCGCTTGAAGGAACACAAAGGTGTCCCAGGATGCATAACAGAGCACCGTGGAAGTGAAAATATGGAACTTGCTAACCCTCCAAGAGCATCTAGTATGTGTGGCTTAATTCTGGGTCACTTTTGTAGAGAAGTGGCCAATCAGGAGTCTCGTTCCCATAAGATTTGAGCACGATGGTTAACGCCATGATCGGTGGTCAGATGAGGCAATCTGCAACATTATTTGTGCTTCCCTTCTCGTACTTGATACTCAAATGGAACTGTTGCAAGCATGTGGACCACTTTTGATGGAGATCATTCTCTAACTTCCATTGCATATGTATGAACTGCAGGAGTTAGTGGTCTGTGTGGATGACCATTTCCTTCCCCAAAATGTAATGCTTCCATTGTTAGTAGGCCCGCATAATGGAATACATCTCTTTGTCATAAGTGGGATACTTTGGGACTGTGTCTGAAAGTGTCTCGCTATGATATGCTACTGGATGCCCCTGTTGAGTGAGGATTGCCCCAATAGCATAGTGAGAGGCATCTAGCTCGATCTCAAATGGTTGTTGCAAGTCTTGTAGTGTGAGCACTAGTGCAGAGTAGAGGCAATGTTTCAACTCTGTGAATGTGTTTTGTTGATATTCAGAACAAAAGAATTTTTCTTTCACTCCTCCCTTGGTGACTTGACTTAAGGGCCAAGTGATATGAGAGAACCCCAACACGAACCTACGGTAGAAATTGGAAAGACCCAGAACACTACGGAGCTTTGTCACAATGGTTGGGGCTAGCCAATCCCGAATGACTTGGATCTTGGCTTGATCCACATGCACCCCCCGTTCATCAATAATGTATCCTAGATACTGAACCTGGGTCATGCCAAAAGTGCATTTCTCCAAATTGGCACACAGTTTGTGTTGCCATAGTGTTTGGAGAACCTGTCGGATGTGGTGGAGGTGCTCTTCCCAACTCTGGCTGAAGATCAGGATGTCATCAAAGTATACCACTACAAATGAGTTGGTGAATGGCTACAAGATGTCATCCATCAGCCTCATGAAGTTTGTAGGAGCATTTGTCAACCTAAAAGGCATAACCAACCATTCGAAAAGGCCCTCCTTGGCTTTGAAGGTAGTCTTCCACACATTGGAGGGTTCAATTGGTACCTGGTTATATGTGGACTTCAAGTTGATCTTGTTGAAATATTTTTCATCCTTGAGTTAGTCCAGAAGGTCATCAATCTGTGGGATTAGGTACCTATTCTGGACAATGATCTTGTTCAGCACCCGATAGTGAACACAAAGTCTTCAAGTCCCACCCTTCTTCTATAACAACACAATCGGGCTCCCACAGGGTGATGAACTCAGCCGGATGTGACCTTTCTGCAACAACTCCTGAATCTACCTCTTGATTTCATCGTTCATCAGGACGGAGCATCGATAGATTGGTCCATTGGGTAACAACGCACCTGGGGTCAGATCGATGGAGTGCTTGACCTGACAGTGCACAGGCACTCCTGTGGGGGAGGTGAAGATGTCCTCGTACTCCTCCACAACCTTGTCCATCTGTTGTTGTCATGCAGAGGGGCCCTATCTAGAGGTCGTGGCCACCATATTCTTCTTTCCTTGAGGGCGTATCATCAGGAAAAAAATCCCAGTTTTGGAAATGAGCTTACTGCATTATTTTGTAGTAACCACATAAATGGTGGTAGACAGTGCTACCTCCAGTGTCCTATACAACTTATTTCCCAAGGTAACAATAACAACACGAGGTCTTGACTCATACACAACATGTTGCTTCCACAAGTATGGTTAGCCTAATAAAACATCAGAAACATCAAGGGGAGCAATGTCACATAATACCTCATCCATGAAGGGCTTGATCCTGTATGGAAGGCGACATTGCTGACTCATGCGAAGATCCCATCCTTGATGAAGCCACATGATGGTGTACGGTTGTGGTTGTGTTGTGGTTGGTAAGCCCAAACGATTTACAACCTCTGTTGCAATGAGGTTCTTTTGGCTCTCGCTATCGACAATGAACTATAGCAGGGAACCCTTTACCCACATCTGGGAGTGGAAGAGATGCTCCTCCTCCTTTGAATCTTTGGGTTCCTCCTTTTGGATCTTCATGGTGGCAATGTTGGCATTGGGTTCCGCATTGATAATTTGCTTCCCTTTGTCATTCTGCTTGTCGGGTTTTGAATCAGAGTCGGAATATGCATCTAATTCCGAAGCCTTCAGTTCGGCCAACAGTGACTGCTTGGCTCGACAATCACTTGTGTTATGAGTGGAGCTCTTATGGAACTCACACCACTTTCCTGTGTCCTTCTTCAGCTTTGCAGTGTTGTCCTTTGCTTGTGGCTTTGGCGGGTTGTCCCAAGTCATCCCTCCTTAGCTTTGTCCTTTGTTCTGCGGTTTGGGGGCACCTTTCCCTTACTTCGGATTCATAGATCCAAAGTCTCGCTTTTTTTGTTTAAACTCCTGCTCGATCTTGACAGCATATTGGTACGCCGTGCCAAGCGAGGAGATATCTAGGAACTCCATCTCGTGCTCGATATATCTGTGTAGGCAGCCACATTGCTTGAGTACCAAATGTTTCTTAGAATCCTTGATACCCAACTAGTAACTGCGCAATCCATCCATATGCCTTCTACTGATTGCATGCAACATTGGTTTGATTTAGATGATTTTACAACTAATAGTACACTATCCTTGAACTCTAATCTCAACTGGGTCTTCCTCTGAACAGATATGCATGAGTTATTTTTTGAGTGAATTATCAGTTATCTGATTGATCACTGCATGTGAATTAAATCCAATTTAATTCACTTGACCTCTCACTAGTTCCTCCAACAGTTAGAACTAGTTTAACTAAATTAATCTGAATTAAATAATTACATCTCAAGAAGAACTCAACCTGGGCCCGAAAAATTTAGGTATCACTCTACATGACTCTAGGTAGACTTCCAACTCAAATTTACTAAGCCAACTAAGTCAACTTAACTTAGTTAATTGTTACAAGATGCTATGAGAATAGAATTACAATTTAATTCAAGGACAAATTAAATTATGATTTTCTTGATGTTATTTTTAACATTTCTTGTTTCTATTTTCAACAATTCAACCCCACTTTATTATGAATAGTATTTATATAGGCTTTGTTACAAGCTTTGTTACGATCATACCATGAGCCAATACCACATGCCAAAAAAACACAAATTATTTCATTGCATTTTTTTATATGATATTTTTTTTAAATAAATGAATTTAAATAAAAAGACAAAAAGAACATAACTACTTTGGAAATAAATCTTAGTCTTTCATTCATTTATATTACTAAGAATATTCTAAAATATTCCATGGAAGTTAAGTTTTTATTATCCACCTAATAATAATTGATAATTAAATTAATATTTTGAAAATCAATTCTAAAATAAACATGTGTATCGACATAAATATAATTAACTTATTATCTAAAATATAAATATATCTTAAATTTATTATACTTATGATATAATATTTAAAATAATTTAATTTTAAAATCACACTTTAACCCTCTCTTAAATTTCATGTGTACAATTTCATTATCTTACTTGAACATATATATAGAATTGATTTGTTTTTAAAGCCACCCAAATTCAAATTCTAGGTAATTAGTTCTAGAATGTTTTGACAGTTATAAGGCTATTATGTTATTGGGGAATGCTTTTTTGCCATTGTTTTAAATATTAGTGGGCTTTAGACCTTAATTAGGGAAACAATAAGTGACATATTACTTTCCTCATTTATGATTTGGGTTGGACCACGATGAATTTAATAAAAAATCAATATCATATCATGTGAGTTTAAAAAATAAATTAAAATGTAATTCTAATTTAAAAACTAAACTAGCGGTTCAGCCAATCAAATTTTCTAACAAGTGAGGTATGATGAGGGAGATATGGTTTTGCGATTTTCCGTACGAAAGTAAAGCATTTCATAAAGGAGTAACGTGATATATTTTTAAATTTTATATTTAAAAAAATAATGAATTATGATTTTTTCCTAATCAAAATAACTATATGTTTTTTTGATACAGGGATTTATAAATGAAATGATCTTTTGATACCAAATAAATAAGTTTGATACGTTTGAGTGAAAGTTTAAGTAATGCATTAATATGTTTTGAAGTAATTGTATTAAACACAATATTGGGATAGCATAATAAGAACTTGATAGTAAGATGTATGTTTAAGTGTGTAAAAATTGTATTTAAAATATTTAGTAAAAATATAGAGTTTTTTTTATCTAGAGATATGTTTGGAAAAAATATTTCAAAATATTAATGAAATTATATTTTTAAACATTTCGGTTTGATTCATAAGAGATTTGAATCTTGAATTTCACAAGTTACCTAATATTTCATGATAGGCTGATTGCCAATTGCACTACCACCATATACTATATTCTTAAATATACTTATAAATATACGTCTCAATTACGTCTCAATTAAATATAGATAAAATAGTTAAGAGAATTATTATTATCCTTTCCACCCATGTTCATCTCTAAAATATGACATGTTAAATTCATAATAAATTTATCTTTATAATTTTGAACTTTGCATATATATTTTTTATATGAAATTTAAAAATATGTTTTCAAAATGGAAAAAACAATATAAATATATATAAAATTATATTTATATTCCTAATTACTTTATATGTCTAAATAAAATCCATAGAAAAATCTTACTTCTCTAATAAAAATATATAATAAAATTTACTTTATAAAAACAAATACAACATAAATTATATATTCATAAACCTAACAACATCCCATCCTTCCAAAATGTGAGTGGCAAGTAGAAATGAGAACGAGGGAGTGAGATTTTAACAATGACCTAATTTTTTAAATATGATTTTATCTGGAAAATATATGTAATTATAAAGTATGAGGGAGTGAGATTTTAACAGTGACCTAATTTAAATATGATTTTATCTAGAAAATATGTGTAATTATACTTTATATGTATGGAAAATAGAAAATATTATTTTAAGTTTTAATAGAATTGTAATTCATTTACTAAAAAATTTCCTCTCTTGGCCTTCGAATATATAATTTATATTTACAAACTTGAAGCGGTTTTGAGTTAATTTTTTATTGATATAGATAAAAATGTGAAACATATTATCACAACTCTATAAAAATGGAAAAATACATTTCATATTAATAATTTTATCTCACTTAAAAAAGGAATATTCATTTTTTGAAATTTGGATATTTAATTTATATTTATGAGTTTTAAGAGTCTTTTATCCATATGTTTTTGAGATGGGTGAGTTAATGTTTTGATGAATATAATAAAAATATCAAATGTATTACTAAAAGTAATTAAAACCAAACATGTTTGTTGTAGGTGTATTATATTAAAAGTAATTAAAACCAAACATGTTTATTATATGTGTATTATATAAAAATTTTTATTAAATTTTATTGGATTAAGATAATTAATGGATAAAAGGTGATAGGAAGGGGAGGTGTATTTAATGGCTATGAGGAGGACAAGATTTTTTAGCTAAGGTTTTTTTGGGAAACTTTAATAAAATTAGTAGTGGAGGTTATTAGTGGAGGTGGATAGACGAATGTTGTATCAGATGTTTTCCAGACAGCGCATCTACAATATACAAACGCAATGATGATTTACTATCCATAAAAGAATTGATGCTGCATATAACATGGTGTGCCGTGGAAAATTTATTTTCATAAAATAAAAAAACACGGTGCACTAAATAACACAATGCACCGGTGCTTGAATAATTTATAGCACAAGTGCCCTTCATGTAGTAAAACATCCCATTGTATATAACTAAGTAGCATCACTATTTTTAGAAATTAAAAACCGCCTAGATGTGCGCACCAACGTCAGTGTGGTTGTTTTTGGCAGCGCACCGACGCTGGTGCATGACCGTGTTTTAAGCGCACCAATGATTTTTTTTAATTAAAAGTTATGTTTCCATATTTATAAATTCATGTTTCATTTAATAATAAAAAATATATTCTATGTATGAGGTTGATGTATTTTATATGTCAATCATGTAGCAAAGACATTAGTAGAGGGAGTAGTAGCAAGAGTAGGAGCAACAGGCAAACCCATATAATATGGTCTGAACATGGGACGCCAGAGAGAGGGAGAGTGATTTATACCCTCGCCCTATTACTACAACAACCTGAGTGCTCTTAAGAAATGTAGGCCTCCTCAAATACTATGAGGAGGCTACATCCTTGAAGGTGCACTTTATCTTATTGGCACATTTTATTTTCCAATGGAATGCCCAGGAGTAGGCTTTCCATGTCAGTATTGGGGCGTGGTATAGACCCACTATGGAGGACAAATATTTTATCATTGGCCTATCTAGGAGAGGGGAGGATTTTTCCCAATTCCCTGATGTCCCCCATGGGGTTGCAGCTAAGAGTTAGCTAGCCTACACTCAGAGATATGACGGGCCTCATGTGGCCCATCCAATAGATTTTCAAGTTCATGGTGGACAGCTATGAATTTCTTCTTTTTTCACACAGGAGGTTAGTTGCCTCTGTTTATTAATAACCACCTTTGCACACTCTAGCAGTGATGGGCAACACATTAGTGGCCCTCTTTTGTATTATGTTCATTGTTTGATTCAGGTGCCACATTGCATCAAATGGTATGCCATTTTTTTAGGCATTTTTGCATGGATTTAGATAGATGTCGTGCATTGAGACAGGCGAGGGTGACATTCCCTTTCGCTTCAAATCTATTTTGTTTATTTTTTGAGAGGTTTCTAGAGACGAGGCCTACATTTGACCATCACCCTCCTAAACTGATCATTGAGGTCTAGATATGCATGTGGGGGGAGATGATTCCCAAGATGGGCCTACCATAGTATCTGACCACAATTTCCACCGAGGAACTGGTGCTACTAGCCAGTGAGGATGACCACGTGTTTATCGCATTGGCAATTCCATACGCGGGGATTGATTGGAGACAATGTACCAACATCCTCTTCACATCATTTGAGCCTCTAGATGATAGAGGTAATATGAGTATTTTATTTAAATTAATCTAGTTTCATTTTATCGTTTTAATTCATTAGAATAAAATTTATTCTAACATGTTCTTTAACTTATTTTATTAAAATGTTTAATATTGAAATTGTCCAATTATTGTTTTGTGTTATATTTTTGTAGACATCGACATATTTGATGGGGACATGCCTCCTCCACGACTGGATGGAGGAGATGAGAAGATGGTCAAGGCCTAAGAGGGTGAGGCAAATCCTCAGGGCGACGTGGGCATTTGGGGCTATAGGAATGGTTTGCGATTTTGGATGGACTACTACGACATATTAGCCAAAGTTTTGATTGATGAGGGAGACTACCTTGTGAGGCCTTGATATATCAACACAAATCCTAGGTTCATGGATCTCTATAGGGACTGTCCCCGCGAGATGATATCTCTTATGTGTCATATCATTGGAGCCAGCAGGAACTGGAAGCGATGAGGGATGAAGGGCATGTAGCGACAGATACATCAGATGAGGGTGATGGTGATGATGGTGAGGGCAGTGATCATGATGATGATGATGATGGTGTTGATAATGATGTTTCTGGTAGTACCGCCCCATCGAATCATGGGCATCTAGGTGTTGGTGATCCTTCTGGTAGCACACATTCTCGTCAGTCATTTGATGATGAGATGCTAGAGCTAAAGAATGTGTCTTATGTTTCTCCTGATAGAGCAGAGTAACCACCTCCTCCTCCACCTCAGTTGAGTTCGACAAACGTTGAGAGAGTAGTTGACCATCGATCATCTTCCACTATAGAGCAGGATGACACTACTATATATGTTGTATCTACATGTATTTGATTGCACTTTTTTTCATGTTTATGTTGGTGTTGATGTGTATATTGTTAGGTCATATTAGATATGTTCATTTAATGTGCTTGCAGATAGATGTGTATGTGATAATACTTATTTGACATTAGATTTATATCAATTTGACGATGTGTGTAGTGATGATGTTATATTACAATGTTTTTGTTTTGTTAGATGTGATCACGATGATGATTCCCTATTAGATTATTAGATTTATGTGCTAGCTAATGACATTTATATGTTCTACAGATGTATATAATTAGATGATGATGGTGAATTCAAATGTGTATCTTAGATGATGTTTATGTTTGCTAGATGGTTATCATCATGATTTTTATTTTTATGAAATAATATTTATTATAGATTATGTATTGGTGAGCTGATACCAAACTTTTATATATGAAATTGCATGGAAAATGACTTACTTTAAAAGAAATGCAAAGATATTTTTATAAAATACAGAGCTTAGTATGGTTGAAACTATGATTATAAAATTACAATAAATAATTTTCTATTGCTTAGATAGTTCATTGATATTCAATCTAACTTAATTAGTCAAATATTTCAATAATCACAAGGAAAATAGTTAAATGTAAAATAATTTAGTTAGTTCTTAGTAAGGCGAAAATGTGCAACTCATTCAACTTTTAATATAAAATATTATTAATAATAAATTATTCAAAAATACAATTAAACTAATTTGATATTGGTTTATAAAATTGAATCTATTATTAAATTTAAAAAACTTATGTCATTACTTTTTATAACCAACCTAGATCCATCTTAACTTTGGACCTACCAATCACCTAAGGGATCAAATCTCTTGAGATGCAAACATCTTTTAGAGTGAAAAGCGATTTGATCTTTCTAAGGGTGTCGTAGATCCAAAGGTAAAATGGATCTAAGCTCGTAAAATATGCCCCCTCATATATTTAATTAGTTTTATTATTAATATTTCTAAAATATTACATATCAAATCCATGTTAAACATTTAAAAAGTTACAAATATCCCTCACACATTGAATTAGAACGAAACTATTAATGGAATAAGAATTCTCTCAATTATTCTCACTAAAATGAAAATATAAGAAAACTTTCAATTTAAATTACTTTATTTTTCTCTATATAAAGTATCTATAAAATTATGTTGTTTAATATGGACATTTAAATATTTTACTAAAGCCCCTCTTGCACAATTAATTTAGATTTAATATAACTTAAAAAAATCTATTTTCATAGAATTTAATTTATTACTAAAGTTATGAGACTTTCAAGCAATTTAAAATTAATATCTATAGCAACTCTTACCAATTTAAATTAGAAATTTCTTTATTTAAAGATGAGGATCAAGAAATGTAAAATAAGGCTTGTGAAGTTACTTGTAGTTGGGGATTTTCTCTATTAGAATTTATCCCTTAAAGAGGCAAAGTGAACCTTTTTTAGTAATAAAGATATAACATTTTGGTGTTATTTTGGTTCTTTATTTGCTCTTGTACTGGTTTAAAATTAACTCTTTTTAATAATAAATATGAGTTAAATAATACAAAAATGATACTATATTAGATTTAAACTTTTGACAAATAATATATTTGATTATTTCTTAATCAAGAAATCAAAAATATTATTTTTTCCACTTACTTATCACAAGATAGTTACTAAAATTTATGTTTTCACATTTCCCTTAGCTAATATTACATCATGTTCACAATGCTAAAGACATGTCTATTTTAAATAATTTAGTTATAAATACATAAAAATATATATTTATTTACATAGTCTAAATAAGAAACAAAAATGCATCACCAAGTCTATTTGAAAGTCAAACAAATGCCTCTTAATCACCATGATGGTGCACTTGATATGTTTTACATGCACCAGACTGATCATATTTACTAAACAACCCACAAAAATAATATTTAAAAATATAGCTATAGTCGATCAAATTTACCAAACACACCATAAAAATAATATTTAAAAATATAGTTATAGCTTGGTGCGTTCAATAACGTGAATGTTCCATAATGGTACAAAAAGGTTATAAGTGCACATTAGTGCGTAAGTGTGATGCACTACTATGAAAATTTAAATTTGTGAACCAACAGTGGTGCGTCATATATATGTGTGCATCAATGTCGGTGCACTTATATTTGATAGCGCATCGGAGATGGTGTATGATTGTTTTTTTGGTGCACCACTGTTTTTTTTTTTTTAATTGAAAGTTATGTTTCCATATTAATAATAACAATTTTCATTTAATAATTTTTTTTTGTATGTTATGTATGAGGCTTATGTATTTTATGTGTCAATCATGTAGTAGAGACGTTAGTAGAGGGAGTAGCAGCATGAGTAAGAGCAGGAGAAAATGGTGCACCCTTACAATATGGTCCGATGATGGGAGGTCAGAGAGAGGGAGAACACATAATCAGTTTTCCTACAACACACACTCCACGTGTCTTACCTGGATCTCAGAGGTCCCTGCTACAAACCGCCATGTTGCCATGGATTTTAGAAATGGAACTATGAAATTTGTATACTTTCTTAAACATTGCTAGTTCAAATGGTAAAATAAGAGTGAAATTAGAAAGTGGTATGGAGAAAAGATATCATAGTAGGGTTTCATGAGTCTTATCAGTCACACACCAAACACCGTGAAAACTTAAAGGGTTGTGTTTCACACCACTGCCATATCATACAGTTGATGTCCTTCAAATCGACGACGTGATGTATATGGCTTAGGATCGTGAATTTCAATGACATGATGTATATGGCTTGGGCTCGTGATCTTCAATGATCATTCTAGGTAGGGTAGATTTAAATAATATATCACACACAACACCTTAATATGTATCATTATCACTTATTATTACCGAACTTGTAAATACATGTCTAATTTAAATTATTTACTTATAAATACATAAAAATAGATATTTATATTACATAATCTAAATAAGAAATAAAAATACATCACCATATCTATTTGAAATTCAAATAAATGCATCTTAATCACCATCACATTAATTATCATTTAATTCTTAGCCATAAAATATTTATTAATTCACGTTTTATTTATAATTACCATTGAAAAAAAAGTCAAAATTGTTCCATTATCCATGAAGAAAAAAATTAAACCTCTCATGCATCCACGTAAGCCCATTTGTTTCTGTTGACGGTGTTAGACCCACCAACATGTCAAGGGCATCTCCCCAGTAAGAAGTCCCAACTAGACCTTAGACCATTTAGAGTAGGAGTCCCAGTAGTAGGTGGTAGTGTAGTGCCTTGACCATGGTAGCATCCAGAAGTAAGTATGATATCTTTGGTCAGAAGCCAGTGTGTGACCTTGCAGTGAGTCAAGTGAGATACGTGGGTGTTCTAACATAGAGGAGGAAAGGAAGTGTGTCCCTTATAGGTCTGTAATAGTAAACAACCTGAAAGGAACATGCGAGAGGAATGAAATCACAAGATGGAAGCGGAATAGTCCACAAACCAAAGTGATGGGTTAATCCAACAACATGCCTTCAATAAGATTCATACAATTGCATACAAAATAGTTCATAAAAAAATGTGTAAGTTAAACAACATATATTTCTAAAGCAACCAGAATAGTCCAACTATAATAACAACATATGCATGAAAACGTGTTGGCTCAATTATATTATTAAGTGAAAGTTCCAACCATACATACACCATTGACATCCACTAGCCCTAATAGTGGAACATTATAGTCAACACCGCCTGCTCCTCCAAAGAAGTGTACTTGCTCTATGATGTGGAGAAGCCAAGGCTCGTCACAATACTCCCAAGCCTTCTCTAAGTAATTCCTAGCCAAAATATTGGCTCCCAAATTCCGCTACTATGAGTTATGAGGTTCTATATATAACAAAGGGTGGGGTGACCCTTTCCAATACCCTTTCAGTCTTTGAATATCATCATACTCTTCAACTCCTTTAGAAATAACTCTTTACATTACATAGTGATTGTTCACATTCCACTAATGACACTTGGAATTTCACTTACAATATATTTACAAATAATAATACAATTTCCACATATACCCATGTGGGACAAAATAGGCTTGATTCAGCCTAACAAGACAAACACCATCACTCGGAATCTTGAGGAAAGACCAAATCAGCAACATCCTCTTGATGGCCTTCGGTGACAACCTAATGCCAAGCTTGGTATTGTGCTATTGTGTCCCCATACTGTTTGGTGATGTCTTTCTGGAAACAGACTCTTTCCTCCATGGATTTCAGGTATATGGCTTTGCAACCTTTGTCCAACTCATCATGAACCATGCGTAACATTATTTTGAGTGTGGTTGGACCACAAATGCACTTCTACATGTTATATACACTTAGTTGCAAGTCATCGTTGGTGGCCTCTCGCATCAACTACTCCATGTACTTGTTGAACTCAAACTGGACTTGGTTCTTCTTAATGACTTGGGTGAGGGAATCGATTGAAGGGATCCTATGTGTCCTGACCATGATATCCAGACTCTTGAACAACCATGCATAGGAAGCCTCAATGCTAGTGATGAGAAGAGGGAGATGCTCATAGTTTTGGATCAACATATGGATCTGTGCTTTCTCTATCTTTGCCCGAGGCTTCATTATCTTTCTCAAGTAAAGAGGGGCTCCCTTGTACCTCATTGCCCATTCCTGTACATGCAAAATAGTAACGTGTATGTCCTTGATATTTTGGGAAATTTTCATGCACCGCTATTGAAAACCATAGAGATGGACAACTGCCTTGTGCACGATGAGAAATCTGTCATAAAATTTATGCATGGTGGTCTCTAGAGTTGATACTTCAACAAATATCTCTTTCCTCGTCTTTTCCATAGAAGATCCTAGAGATTGTTCTACACTCTTCCTGGCCTCTTGTAAGTACTTTTCCATCCGATCATTCCCTGCTAATATTAACTTTACAGTTGAGCTCATGGCTTCTACATAAGCCTTAAAGGCATCGACCATCGTAACTTTTTGTCTTCTAACATCTGACACAATCACACTTTCCTCCATATTTTTAGGTGACACGTGATCATCCAGGAGTTGCTTTCTTCATGCATATACAATGTTTTGTTGTGACTCATCAAATGAAAGATTGTAAACATCCATCACTGAATCAACATCAAGGAGGAAAACCTCTCCTTGTTTGCTTGGGACTGGTTCTAATTATGGAGTGGCAGAGACTGAGGGGCAACCTCAGATATTCTTGGCATGAGGTCGATATTTTGGTCCTGTGGCTCCTGTTCCAACTCCATTTCTATTGCTTCAACCATTTTCTCAATCTGTCGAGCAAGTTCCCAAACTTGCACCTTCTCACCCTCTTCTTCATCTGTTGGATACTCTGTAACGCCCTCCTCCCACATCCACCCAAGTAACCAAGCCAACTGGGTAAACATGAGACAGGAGGCTACTATGATCAGATTCAACCTCCTGTGTGACTTTAAGGAAGTGGAATCGAAGAAAACATTACACACAGTCATCTAACATCATCAGCAAAACCCTTAGGAGACAAGCCAGCCACTCAGACAACCTATCCTTGGGTCCCACTACTGTTCTAGATCTCTTAGGCCATAATCGCTCTCATGCTATGGGAAAGGGAGCGACTAGCAACCTAAAGTAACTCTCATAGGATTGTCTGCCAGTGACTAGAGACCAAAATTGCCAGTTTTGTGCCAGCCACCCCCAGATTTAAACCACTTTTTTAGGCCCAGAGCCCAGGCCACTACCTAGAATGGAGTGATAGCTAGAAATCAGTAAAAGTATAGGGAAACAATGATGCAAAAGAAATAAGTCGAACAAGACTTTTATCAGACCCCTACTAGCCATGCCAGGCATTTTGTCAAACATATCATCAACATGTAACCTACATGTGTAAACAACAGAATTAAGTGTAGGGATCTCATACTTATCTGAGAATCACTATGAACCATTGTTCCCTCATGTCATTTGTTACATTATCATCTATTAGGCCATAGATACACTATCTATTCATTTACAACTAAAAATATGATGAGATCCATACGTAACTATTATCATAAAATATACATATAACCAACATAATAGGAAAAAAATTACCATAAACATATCAACCATCAAAATCCACATATAGATAAATACATTTACACATGAAAATCAAGGGAATGAATTTATCATTAATGAATGAAATAAACCAATCGGAGATGGGACTACCACATTCCACCCAACCATAGATTGGTTGAGCCAAGTCTCTCTTCAGCCAATCACCCTTGTGCCATATTCCAAGCATGAGTGTGTGGATCAAACCAAAAGAACCATCCATGGAATACCGAGGCTAAACCACCTCACCCTTATAAACATAAACTAGGATTTACCATAATCGATCCCGGATCACTAGGTCAACACAATGAAAACATCATAACATGATTTACCATGATCTCCACCTGATAACTAGGCCAAAAAAGCATGGATGCTACTAGATTTATCCACCTACACTATGAGGAATTTTCTTATCTCCTAGTCTCTTAGGATTTACCAAAATCCAAACCTTGATCACTAGGCCTAAACTAAGACCCACTCTCCAGTATTTACTACATATCTCAAACCCGAGACTACTAGGTACAACAGAGAGAAAAATACCTCTTGGATTCACTATATATCCTGCCATTCAGCGCCAAGGATTCCTACACCCAGTGAGGAAACAAAATCCTTGCTTTAACGCAACCCACATTCTTGCTCAGGGGTCACTAGGCCAGTGGCTTTATTGTGATCCACAGTCTGGTTCAGGGACCACTAGGCCATTTTCTCTATCATTCACAGATCTACCCCACTCAGCTTCGAATCCATTCGGTAATCAAGCTCAACCGAAGCATTAGAACCCCATCACACCATGGTTATCTGGAAATGGAAAGGCTAGGCTGAAAACATTGTTACACTTGGAAAAACTCATGCCATGATAGAAAAGAACCACATGCAATGCCGTGCATGCCAAATCTAGCAAGGAAAATAAACATGCAATTTTATGCCTGCAATGAAGCCTGTTGTAGCTACTTGATCCTACCTTTCCTTGCTTGATCTTTGCTTCCTCTTGCCTTCTTTTCCTTTCTTGCTGCAATGCCAAAATGCTCCAAGAAAAATCTAAGCGTCCAAGAGTATGAGAGAGAGAGAGAGAGACAGAGAGAGAGAGAGAGAAGAGAGAGAGAGAGAGAGAGAGAGAGAGAGAGAGAGAGAGAGAGAGAGAGAGAATAATGAGAGAGCTCCAAAACTCAACTAATAAAACTTTACCAACTGAACCTTAGAAGCATTTTTATGAGTGGGGCCTCTATTTCCTTCATTTTCCATTATTTTCCTTCATTTTCCTCCTCACATGCAACTGGTGACCTTTCACCTCCCCTTTCTCCTAATTTCCATCATTTTCATAAATAAATGTGCCAAAAATGCCATTTTTCCTTTCCAAAGCCTTATCCATTGCCTTTTCCAATTTCCTTAGCCATAAACAACCAAAGGAACACCCCCTAGGATGTCTTGCTCAACATTCAACTTGGAATAAGTGTCCCATCAACCGTTGTTATTGTTTTTAACTTTTATTACATGGAATTTTCACCAAGGTTGTTAGAGAACCATCCCCCTTAGGGGACACCATCCTCAGTGTTCAATCACACATATACCTCAACAACCTGCTGAAAGAAGACATGCTGCTCATGGATATTTATAACACAACTTGATGTAGTATTTACAATGAAAGATCTGCTTAAGACAAAACATCATGGAAACATGAAAAAAGACCACATAGTGGAGCTTTATAAAACAACTCATTATGACATTTACAATGATCATCCTGCTGAGTACCAATCCACATAACATCATAACATCATGATAACATAACCACATGATAGCATGGTAACATGAAAACATAATCATAATGACATGACACCCATGCCACATAGTGGAGCTTTATAACATAACTCATGGAGGTATTTACATCCATACACATATGTACATATAGAAACATCATCAAAATATACACCAAAACATATACCAAGTCATATACCAAAGAATATATCAAAACATATACTAAACACCATATCTAAGCATATATCAAAGCATCATATAGCATATACCAAACCATCATAAAGCATATACCAAACCACCATAAAGCATATACCAAAACACCACATCAAAGCATATACCAAACCACCATGTCAAAGCTTCTTTGCCTCAACCGGAAAACAAGGAAGGATACATAGCTCGCATCTGATCCACCATCTCCCATGTAGCTTCATCGGGCCCAAAGTGCTTCCATTACACTTTAAATGATTACTCGATTATGGAGAATGAGCACCTATTTCTACAATATACACTAAGGCTCTAGCTGGAATTCTCCATCTAGTTCCACCTGTAATATGTTGGGTTGTGTTATATTCTTTCCACGACTAACCCACGTAGTGAACTGGGGGGTTAGAGGGGGGGAGGAGCCCCCCATTTGTTGCGCCGATTGCGTAGCGGGGGGGCGACAGCCCCCCCTGTTCGGAGGGTTTGAGGGGGGCGAGTAGCCCCCCTCTACAGGGTTCGGGGCAGCGCCCCGGGAAAATTTTTTTTGGACCCTATATTAGGTTGGGCGAACCTACCTATGGTTTTCGGTCCTTGGTTTTGGACGCGATGGTTTTTGGTCCATGGTATTGGATTCTTCGGCATGTATAAATATGTATTGTAACATTGAAAGGAATATAATGAAAAATCAAGCTGGTAGTCCCGGTTTTGTGATCCAAGGGAAAATCTCTGTGTATATATGTTTTATGTGTTATGCTCTCGCATTGTTTATTTTTCTGTGATTTAGAATTCGTATGCAGGTAATTTCTTTACGGGGTTAAAACCTACATTTGGTATCGGAGCTGTTTTGGCTTCAAGGGGACGCCTTTGTTGCTGAGGGGTTTCGATCGAGCCTTTGGTAGACCCTGTTCAGTGGGAGATCTGCAAGATCGATTCTGGTGGTGAAAGAAGATGGCGAGCAGTGGAAAGATAGAGATCAAGAAGTTCAATGGTCAGAGTTTTGAGTTGTGGAAACTCAAGATGGAGGATCTGTTGGTGGATAAAGATCAGTGGATCGCGGTAGATCCAGGTACTAAACCAACGGGAGTGACCGATGAAGAATGGAAGAAGTTGAATCGGAAGGCAAAGAACATAATACGATTGTGTGTCTCAGATTCAGTATTGTTGAATGTATCAGGGGAAGCTACGGTGAAGGCTTTGTGGGACAAGTTAGGGACTTTGTACCAATCTAAGTCTCTGGTGAATAAACTGTTCCTACGAAAAAAGCTGTATAACCTGAGGATGAAAGATGGAGAATCAATGACAGAGCATCTGAACGCATTTAATACTGTGGTAAGTCAGTTAGCGTCTGTTGATATTAAAATTTCAGATGAAGATAAGTGCATCAGTTTGTTGTGTTCTCTACCAGATTCGTGGAATAGTCTGGTTATTGCAATAGGTAGCAATGCAACTGCTTTGCAGTTTGATGAAATAGTCTCAGCCTTGCTGACAGAGGAGATGAGACGGAAAAATATGGAGAGCTAGAATGGTGATGCCTTGTCTGTATGAGGACGGTCCCAGAATAGAAACAAAAATAAGTCATCGAGTGGGAGATCTGAATCTAGAGGGAGATCTAAATCTCCAGGAAAACTTGTAAAGGTGGTGTGCTGGAAATGCGGAAAGGAAGGGCACTTCAAAAGGGACTGTAAATCTAAAGCTCCTAATAAAGGAAAGGGATCTGATGATGCTCCTTCTGCACAGGCGAAAACCACCTCAGATGAAGGTGGGGATGTGTACTTGGCTTCTTCAAGTACATATGTAGATCATGAGGCATGGTTGATTGACTCAGGTGCATCCTTTCACTTCACTCCCCATAGAGAGTGGTTCTGTGAGTATGAGAAATACGATGGTGGTGATGTCTTCTTAGGAGATGATAGGAAGGATAGAATCATTGGTTTTGGAAAAGTAAAGCTGAAGTTGCAAGGTGGAAGGGTTAGAACACTTCCGGGTGTTCTGAATATTCCTGCATTGGCCAGAAATCTGATTTCTCTAAGCAAGTTGGATGATGCAGGTGTAAAAAAAGTGTTTGAGAAGGATACCTGCAAGATGGTTCGGGGAGCACTGGTATTGATGTGGGGAGTTCGGACTGGAACTCTGTACAAGTTGCAAGGTAGCATTGTTGTTGATGGGTGCAACAGTTTTGTGGTCCCTGAAAGTGGAGCTGAAAATCTAGTGGTCTCTAGAGAGAAGACCATGCTGTGGCATCAAAGGCTTGGACATATTGGAGAGAAGGGCCTTCGAATACTTCATGGTAAAGGTATGAGTAATAGCTCTCTAGATTTTGATTTCTGTGAAAATTGTGTATATGGGAAGTAGAATCGGGTGAGTTTCCCCTCTGGTGCTAAGAGGGCGAAACAGATATTAGAGCTGGTGCACAGTGATGTGTTTGGACCTGTGAAAGTTCCATCACTGGGTAAGTTTGTGTACTATGTATCATTTATAGATGACTTCTCAAGGAATACATGGATATATTTCCTTAATAAGAAATCTGAAGTCTTTGACAGGTTTAAAGAATTTAAGGCTTTGGTGAAAAATCAGACAGAGAAGAAGATAAAGGTGCTAAGGACAGATAATGGTGGAGAGTTTTGCAGCAAGGAAATTGAAGAATTCTGTAAGAAGTGTGGTATAGCACGACAGAAGACTACTCCATATACACCTCAGCAAAATGGAGTCGTAGAAAGGATGAACAAGACGTTGTTGGAAAGGGCAAGAAGCATGCTCAGTGGTGTCGGGTTAGGACAGGAATTCTGGGCAGAGGCGGTGGATACTGCATGTTACTTGGTCAACAGGTCACCTTCATCAGTGTTGGAGGATAAGACTCCACAAGAAGTATGGACTGGTAAGAAACCCTCTCTTTCACATCTGAGGGTATTTGGATGTGATGCATATGTACATGTTCCAAAGGAGAAACGAACCAAGTTGGATAGTAAATCTGAAAAGTGCATCTTTATTGGGTATAAGGATGGTTTAAAGGGTTATAAGCTTTAAAACACAATAACAAGGAAGGTTGTGTACAGTCGAGATGTGGTGTTCAGAGAGGTGAAAGATGTTATTAAACATGAACTCCAACCAAATGAACCTGAGAAGATATAGTTTGAGCTAAAGGAGGAAGAATCAGACTCTGTAGCAGAGTTGGAATCAGAAGATGAAGAGCCACAAACTCCGGCTGTGAGAAGATCAGTTTGAGAAAGAAGGCAGCCAAAAAGGTATAGTCCTTCTGCTTTCTGTTCAAATTTTGCTTTGTCTATTACTGATGATGATCCCAGAACTGTGAAGGAAGCAGTAGATTCAGAGGATGGAAAAATATGGAAAGAGGCCATGGTTGATGAAATGACATCTTTGCACAAAAATGAGGCTTCAGATCTGGTGGAGTTGCCGACTGGAAGGAAACCCATTGGCAGCAAATGGGTGTTCAAAAAGAAGACAAATGCAGAAGGGAAGGTGGAGAAATACAAAGCTCGGTTGGTAGCAAAAGGTTATTCCCAGGTGTCGGGAATTGATTTTGGTGATATTTTTCTCCTGTTTCCAAGGTAACTTCTATTAGATTACTTTTATTTGTTGCTGCTGCTTTTGATTTTGAGGTAGAACAGATGGATGTGAAGACAAAATTTCTTCACGGGGATTTGGAAGAGGAAATATACATGAAGCAACCTGAAGGCTTTGCAGTGAAGGGTAAGAAAGAACTGGTATGCAAGTTAAAGAAGTCTCTGTATGGGTTAAAACTGTCACCAAGGATGTGGTATCAGAAATTTGATACATTCATATGGGGACTTGGCTTCACCAGAAGCAAAGAAGATCACTGTGTGTATTTTAAATTAATTGGTGACCGTGTTATTTATCTGGTCTTGTATGTGGATGATATGTTGCTGGTTGGAAATGACAAAGAAATTATCCAAGATTTGAAGACACAATTGTACTCCAAATTCGACATGAAAGATCTTGGTGCTGAAAACTATATTTTGGGTATGGAAATTAAAAGAGATCGAGCAAAGAGGAAGCTCTGGTTAAACCAGAGGAAGTATGTCGAGACAATACTACAGAGGTTTAATATGCAGGATAGTAAACCGGTGAAGGTTCCTATTCCTGTAGGTGTGAGGTTATCTGCTGAACAGTGTCCCAAGACACAGGAAGAGGAAGAGGACATGTCCCATGTTCCATATGCAAGTGCAGTCGGTAGCCTGATGTATGCAATGGTATGTACTAGACTAGACATTGCACATGCAGTGGGAGTATTGAGCAAGTTTATGTCAAAACCAGGGAAGGAGCACTGGACAACAGTGAAGCGGGTTTTCAGGTATTCGCGTGGCACTAGTGATTATGGTTTTTGCTACCAAGGAAGACCAGGATTGGACAAAGTGTTGGATATTCGTGGCTTTTTTGATGCAGACTGGGCTGGAGATCTGGATTAGAGAAGATCTACAAGTGGGTATGTGTTTAACCTATTTGGAGGTGCAGTAAGTTGGATGAGTAAGAAACAATCTGTAGTGGCACTATCAACTACAGAGGTAGAATACATGGCAGCTACTCATGCAAGCAAGGAATCAGTTTGGTTGCAGAGATTGTGTTCAAGTATGGGGTTAGTACACGGAGCTATAAGAATAGATTGTGACAGCCAAAGTGCAATTTTCTTGGCAAAGAACCTTGCTTATCATTCAAAGAGAAAGCACATTGATGTTCAGTATCACTTTGTGAGGGATATGATAGAAGACAAAAAGGTGTTTCTGGTAAAGGTGGACACTTTGAAGAATACTGCAGATGCATTGACAAAATCTGTGAGCTCTGAGAAGTTCTCTTGGTGTAGAGAAACAATGGGCATTTCAAGGCTGAAAAAATGACTAAGCTCTCCTGTGGCACCTTGTGGAAAGAAAACAACAAGTGGGAGATTGTTGGGTTGTGTTATATTCTTTCCACGACTAACCCACGTAGTGAACCGGGGGGTTAGAGGGGGGACAGAGCCCCCCCTTCGTTGCGCCGATTGCACAGCGGGGGGTTTGAGGGGGGGCACGTAGCCCCCCTCTACAGGGTTCGGGGTAGCGCCCCGGGAAATTTTTTTTTGGACCCTATATTAGGTTGGGCGAACCTACCTATGGTTTTTGGTCCTTGGTTTTGGACGCGATGGTTTTCGGTCCATGGTATTGGATGCTTCGACATGTATAAATATGTATTGTAACATTGAAAGGAATATAATGAAAAATCAAGTTGGTAGTCCCAGTTCTGGGATCCAGGGGAAAATTTCTGTGTATATGTGTTTTATGTGTTATGCTCTTGCATTGTTTATTTTTCTATGATTTAGAATTCGCATGCAGGTAATTTCTGTATGGGGTTAAAACCTACATAATACAGACCGGTCAATCACATGATCAACATCCTTAACATGATTCTTAAGCAAATATATATGGAAAACATCACGGAATTTCACTGTCGAAGGAAGTGCAAGTCAATAGGCTACTGGCCCAATCATTTTAATGATACTGAAGGGTACACAAAATCATGGTGCCACCTTAGCACATGATCCAATCCACAAGGAGCTCTTCTTTGGTTTTATGTGCAAGTACACCTGTTCCCAAACCTAGAAATCCTTGAAAAACCTGTTCCTATCTGCATAAATTTTCTGCCTATCCTGTGCTGCCTTTAGATTCTTCTTGATCTCCTGCATTTCCTGTACCTGTACTTGCACCTGTACCTGTACCAGTACCCTACTGCAACCTGTGCAAAATCTCCATATGCTTAACATCCTACTGACTTTCCTGTAGGATCCTATCTTATAAGTCTGTCCAATAGGATCTCATAGCTTCCAAGTGATGTACATCTACCTTTCTACTGAGAGCATCTTCCACCCTGTGCTCTTTACTTTTGATGTACTTGATCTCGAAATCAAACTCGCTGATCATGGCCAACCATGTAGCCTGTCTCGCGTTCATATTTGGCTGATAAAACAAATACCTCAACCCAATATGATCACTCATAAGTAAAAACCTCCTACCAAGAAGATAGTATCTCCACATCTTCAATGCATGTATAATCACTGCTAACTCAAGATCATGTGTCGGGTAGTTATGCTCATCTAATTTAGTTTCCGCAACTTGTAACATACTACCTATCCATCTTGCATAAGGACTCCACCAAGCCCTTTCTTGAAAGAATTTGTGCATACCACAAACTCTTTGTCCTGATATGCAATTTGTAACACTGGTGCATGTGTTGCTTAAGTTTCTCAAAGCTAGCCTCATACTCCTCTATCCATTCAAACTGCTTACCTTTCCTTTGCAATGATGTGATGGGATAAGAAATCTATGAGAACTTCCTGATGAACCTCCTTTAATATTATGCCAGATCCATGAAATATCTTACCTCATCCACACTCTTGGGAGCTACCCACTCCATGATGGCCCTTATATTCTCTCGATCTAATGCAATTCCTTCCTTGGAGACAACATGTCCCAAATTATGTACCTCAGTTTGAAAGAAACTACACTTGCTGAGCTTAGCATACAACTGATTCTCTTTCAACAACCTCAACATTGCTGCTAAATGCTCGACATGCTCTTCCACATTTTTAGAATATACGAGTATATCATCAATGAACACAATAACAAACTTATCCAAATGTGGATGAAACACATTATTCATCAAACACATGAATGTAGCTGGAGAATTAATTAAGCCAAATGGAACAACAACAAACTCATAATGCCCATACCTTATCTTGAACATAGTCTTCTAAATGTCCTCTTCTTTGATGCATACTTGATGGTATCTCAATCTCGTATTGATCGTTGAGAACACTCATGCTCCCTTCAGCTGATCAAACAAGTCATGAATCCTTGGCAAAGGGTACCTGTTCTTGATAGTCTCTTTGCTCAACTGCTTGTAGTCAATGCACAATTTGATAGTACCATCTTTCTTCTTCACAAACATGACCCGTGCACCCCAAGGTGATACACTTGACCTAATGTATCCCTTGTCCAACATTTCCTTCAAATATAACTTTAAATCCACTAACTCAGGTGTGCTCATCTTGTAAATTGCTTTTGATGCTGGAGTTGCCCCTTGCACTAACTCAATAGAAAATTCCCTGTGAGGTGGAAAATTTGTAATATACTCAAGAAATACATCCTCAAACTGTTGCAAAATTGGGTATCTTCTCAACACATCTGCATCCTCAACCTCCTTATCCTTATCACTAGAAATTTTTACTACAAATAACATACACCCTTTCCAATGGCTATGCTTTTATTGCATAGCTATCACCATCCTAACTGACGTGGTTTTCTTCTTTCCTTGTAAGACTCATGGTTCTCCATTGTCATCAACACACTCATTGGCTTTGTAATAATAGTCTACCTTGGTTCTATGAAGATACAACTAGTCCATGCCCAACAACATACTGTATGAACCCAATGGTAATACATTCAAATGTGTTGCAGTAGGCGTACCATTCAAGTCAAATGCATAATCTCTTACCCAATGATGAACTTGTTTCTCTGTACCTATAGCCAACTGCACTAACCAAGATTCTACATGAAATTCCTTACTCAAACCACACTTATCAACCAAGTTAGGAATAACATAGATATAATTAGATCTAGGGTGAATCCAAATAGAAATAACTTGATCACAAAGCTTACTGACCATCTCAATGATAGATGTTTGGTGTTCTTCCTGTCTATTTTCCACTGCTACATAGATACGTGGAACACACTGATCAATATTCCCAATGGTCTGCGCCTCCTATGCACTGTATATTTGAGGCCTACCACCTTGATTATGTGGACAACATCTCTTAATTTTCTCCTTACCACATGTCCAACACTCCAACCAACCAGTGCCCTTGCCTCTATGTTGATGGTGCTGTTGTGACCCATGTCCTTATCTAGCTGCATTACATCTCTTTTGCGGTGCCCGTTTCTCTTTCTCATCTGCATGCGAAGGCCTTGTCCTCTTAGGCTACCATTCACCTTTACCTTTTTCCTTTCCTTTCCATCCATGCTAAGATTCATTCTTACTCTTTGATTGTTCATATAAATGCTTCAATTTCCCAATGACTTCCTCAAGTGACTGAGGCTCATCATACTCAATTCGATCTCTAAATGCTAATGGAAAACCACTGACAAATCTATGAAATTTAGCCTTCTCATCAGTAAGATACGGTACATACCTCAATAGCTCCAGAAACTTGATCGTGTACTCTTCATCTATCATTGATCCCATCTTTAGCTCATAAAATTCCTTAGCCTTATTGTTGTAGTACCTTTCTGACAAGTAATTCTTCCTAAAAAGCCTTTTGAACTCCCGCCAACTCAAATCATCTATCCTGATGTCTCTATCCCACTTAACATATTCCCACCAGATGTTTGCTTTACCTTTCAAGCTTAAGATAGCTACTATAGCCTTCATGTTATTTGTGTACTCATGCAACTCAAAGAATTTGTTCATTCCAAATATCCAAGCCTCTGCATCTTCCGAGTTCTTCACATATCCATAAAAAGTAGGTGGTTTTTCTTTTTGAATTCATCTGGAAAGTATACCCTATCATTCCTCATATAAGGATGATATTGATGATGATCTGAAAATGAAACTACTTGTATTTGCAGTTCAAGGTATTCATTTCCATAAAATTATATGTGCAAATTGTTTCACACGTCTTGCAATTGAAACAAAGTGTTTTTGGTAAATTTCTGAGTCTTATGTGTGAAGGAGTGTTATTTCATTTTACTGTTTGGCATATTAAATCTGAAAAATAGAGCAAGATAAAATCACATAATATAACAAAACAACTGATGAGGCAGTTCACCCCTCCTGGGCTACATCTGCCAGGTCCAAGGCCCCCAAATGGGCATGTCCTTGCTCTTATTAGATGCTAAAATTGGTTATACATTGATAAGAAAGCCTAAACAGGAAAAATAAGCCATAGAAATGAGTTCAGAACATAGAAAACAATAAATATTGGCTTTTGTTTCACCTCCAATGGTTAACCATAGCCCAATACAGTTCCAACACTCCCTAGGCCCTGATGGCTCTCCAAGCTTCTCGGCTGAAAAGTACCTGAAGATCAGCTTTGTTGACTTTGCAACCTATACCATTAGATCTAGAATGCTCAGAATACCTGAAATAAAAAACATTTCGCTCTAAAAGGTTCTATCTACTGAAAGTTATGACCAATTGAAGTTTTGTCCAAGTTGGCCTAAGGAAAATCCACCAAACTTGGAGTAACTTCAGTTAGCTCTGTTAAATTTGGCAAAAGTGCCTAAAAAGGTGAACTCTACTCTAGTTTTGTCTGCGTGGTTTGGGTGGCATTAAGTGTTAAGGTGGGTAGTGGTCACATGGACCGATTACCCCACCACCGGTGGAACCATGGAGCCAACAGCTATGAAACCGTGGCATATAAATGTTATGTGAGACCAGCGCCAAGACATGTGAACATGCTAACTGTAAAGCTTAACTGTCGGGTTTGATTTTTATCCCTTGGGTTTGACCTATTGTTATAGAAATTTTTGGGCACTGCAACCCCAATCATAAATGTCCATAAACCAAGGGCTCTTAAGTCCCTAAAAGTGTTGTTCCAACCTCTAAAACAACAAGGTCAACTAATTACATCTTCTCCCAGAAGTTCTCCATGAAAAACTGCTCAGAACTGGTCAAAACTGGACCATCTCACTGATGAGCCCCAAATTTGGTAACTTGTTGGGCTCATTTGGCCTAATTATCCTTGTTCAGTCCTTGTTCAATCCTTCATTTTTCATAGCTTATGCATTATTTTTCAGTATGTTTATGTCATTTGTATGAATAAGGGTAGTCACTCTTCCTAGGTGGCTAACACGTGCTCATTTCAGGTTTTTTGACACATGTTGGAGCAAAACCGAGCAATCATGGGCTAGAAGACAGCCAAGCTTGAGGTGAGGATTCATAGGGGGGTTGTCTATGGCATTAAATAGCCCTTCCTCGGGATCTTCACCCCCAACTCCGAGCTCCAAAGGCCACCAAAACCAGATCTAGAAGGTAGCCAAGCAGATTTTGGAAGGGGCTGTCTACTCACAGTTTGGACAACCAAGTCCCATAGATTTAGGAGGCCAGCTAGGGCCCTCGTGGTGTATAAATGTTAAGGCCTCAGCCTTCGTAAGGGACTTTTGAAACCATTGCATATTTTGCACTACAGTGCTGTTAGCTTTACTTTGTTCTCTTGTAGCCATTTTGGCATAACTCTTGACGTATGACTATTTTTTGATAATGAGAAGTAGTCCGATTTTATATCAACTATGAGTTTTCTATCAGAGCCATAGCTCTCAGGGTTGGGCCCAACCTGAGAGCCTAGGGCTTCCTTTTTGTACTGTTACCTTTCCCTTATGCATCGTTGTTTTCCTTTTATGCATTTGAAACGTATTTCTGTTGGGCAGATTTAGTTGTGTTGGTTAAATAGGTCACTGTTTATGAATAGAATTGCTTTAGATGTTTAAAATAGATTGGTAGGATAATAACAGGAAAAAATCTCCAAGAAAAGGGTCAACAACACTCTCAATTTCACCTCATCCTTATTGGATCAGGGGTCGGAATTGAAGAAACAGTGCTGCCCCAACAAAAAACACTAGTTTTCTTGACCATGCAATCCTTAGTGTACTGTTTTCATTTGTAGAAGTTAGTTATGGGTTCAGATCTCTGAAATGTTTCTTTTCATGATTGATGTACATGATTTTCTTTCCAAATAAAGCTGTTGTTCATTCGTTTTATTGACAGTTAGATTAGATTAGCTAGGACTTTGATTATTTGTAAGACTTTGTTGATTCGGTTAAATGTACACCGTGCAAGGCATCTCTACCACTCTCTCATCTGCCTAAGCTTCATCGGAGCCAGCTGTTCCATCTCCTAGCTAGGTTCCTCATCTCACACCTGTCCTTTTGCCCACGTAACCCTACCTTCTTGCTCCATCATTGTCTTAGCCTTCTTTAAGCCAAGTCAGCCTTCTACACCCTCTCACCACTCCATTCACCAGTCCCTGGGTCACTCCAGGCCCCTATCCTACCTCCCTATCCATTCATGCATCTTCCCTCACTCACCCATCCTCTAAAATCCACTTTTTAAACATCCTGTAGAAATTTTTGAAAGTGTAGAAATCTCTGAACATCCTATAGAACCCCTGCAGACTTCCTGTAGAAGCTCACAAATGAGGTTTCTTGATAGCCAAACTTTGTGAAACTCTCCGGAAGGGTGTTAGGGACTCCTTAGACCCTCTCTAAACCTTCCCAACCTTTTCCAAGCATTTATCCTCCTTGATCCACCCCTAGACAGTGAAAAGCCAGATAAAAGCACATGCATGATAATTCTAATAACTTATTCAAAAATACAAAAAGATGTTTTCTTCAGGTAGAGGTAGTCTAGACAAATGTATTTTACCTTCATAGAAGTAATGGCATCCCTTCCAGTAGTTTGCATTTTCTCCTTTGCATCAGTAGGACTAGTTGGTAGAATTAGGGTTTGCTAGGGTTTGCGTTACTTTTTAGCTTTCAGTTTCTTTCCGCAAGTAGATTAGCTTCCTTTGAGTTAGCTTTCATCCATCAGTTAAAAAGCTTCTTCTAAGAGCTCATAGAGGTTGGCTTAAGCCCCTAGCGGACTTGTGCCAGCTGACCAAGTGACAACTGCGGCAAGAGCTAGTACTTGTGCATACAGCACCGTCGCTTTCAAGTTTGTTACGAACTACCGGGTTGATAAAAGTAAAGAAGGGATTCCCAGGAGTTGCAGCATTATTGCTGCAATACTGGAACCCATCATCTTTTTGGCATCGTTGTCGGGGAAGCGTCAGAGTATTGGTGATTGTTGCTTTTCTTCTATTTTCTCCTACAACCTTCTGCTAAGTAGTTTATTTCATTTCATTTCCGCAAAAGTAGAGTAGATATTTCCTGCTTTCATAGATTAGCATTTCAATTCCGCAATTTCAATTTTGCAAGCGTAGATTAGCGTTTCAATTCAACAAGTGTAGATTAGCATTTAATTCCTGCAATTTCATTTGAGCAAAATAGATTATTCCTTTCGTGCTTTCATTTCAATTCCGCATTTTCATTTCAGCAAGATAATTAGTTGCAGTTCAATCTATTTTAGTTTTGCAGGTACTAGAAGAAAAAAAAACAAAAGCAATCAAAAGTCTTTCCATTTGCGTAGGAACATAGATAAAACTGGAAAATTCTTACTCAACACCCCCACCACATCACTGAGTCAACCTTCTCTCTTCTCTGGTGACAGTGAGCCAGAAGAACCTATAGGTGAACTTCTTGAGATATACGAAGATCCTATAACAGAAGAAGAGTTAGAGAACACTCCATCTGAAGCCATGGCTGAAAACCGAAATGGTAGAAGAGAAGATGAGAGAATAGAAGGTGCCTTTCCCATCAGAGAGACCAATGGAGACATGAAAATGAAAAACATAAGCCCCTCCACTTTACCTCACTTCCATGGATTGACTACTGAAGACCCTGATACCTTCCTGTTTGAGTTTTCTGTCCTTTGTCGAACTTATGACTATGCTGAGGATGAGCAAAAGTTGAAACTCTTTCCTTCTACCCTCAACGATGCAGCATTACGCTGGTTCATGGGGTTACCTGGAAACAGTATCACCACTTGGGCTCAGATGCAGCAAGCTTTCAATACCAAATATCGGGACTACTATAGATCCAAGGAAACTAAGGGAAAAATCTTTCGGATGACCATGGGAAGCGATGAATCTTTAGAAGACTACGAGGAAAGGTTCTAACTTAGTTATAAACGGGCCAAGTGCACACTTGACCCAGAATCTCTGAAGCTGGTTCTGCTCTGAGGAGTCCCTGAAGACCTTCTGGACACCCTTAACATGCTGACTGGAGGAGACTTCTACCAACTACCTTATGAGGACATAAAGACCGTGTTTAGAAACCATTCTAGGGCGGCTTGGAAGAGAGGTAGGGGGAATCATCTTTCAGCTAGTACCACCTTCTCCAAGCATGAGTTTGCTAACCAGATGGAAGACCTCAAGAGTGAGATGAGACAGACTATTGCCATGCAACTTGATACCTTCCGAATTCAGCAAAAGGAAGAGGAAGCTGAGAGCGCTTTGGCCATTTTTTGTCCTAGATGCACGAGGAAGCATCCCAAGAATGAGTGCCCATTGCACTCAGTAGAGGTATGTTTCGTTTGTGATGAAGACCACCCCACCAACCAATGCCCTACCTTGCCTGGATTTAAATCCTTGTATCTAGGGGCTGAGGTGGCTACTGAAACTCTCTACTTCCTCAACCAGAGGAGGCCACATGGACCTAGACCTTACCAGTAGGGGATGCAAGGGAAATCCCAAGCTTATTATAACCCCAACCAATCCGCTCATATACCTTCTTGGGGCCCCCCTGCTCATCCTTCCTGGTCCACACCTCCTCTGTGGTCTTATCCATCTCCATACCATACTCAACCTCCTTCTCATTTGTTTCACTCACATGCCCAGCCACAACCTCAGTGGAATGCATCTCAACTGGGGTGTAGGCCCCAGTACAACACTCCTCCCACCATTTTGCCTCCACCACCGGCTCAACCACAACCATTACCTCTTGCTCCTCCAAGACAACCCCAGATGCCTGCTCAACCGAACCCGAACCCCAACAACAGACAGGCCTAGCAGGTATATACTGGGGAGACAACATGCCCTACCTATGCTGTGGAGATCCAGGAGATCAACCTGCGATCTGGGAAGGTCCTTCCAGAGCGCCAACCTCCTCCCCTAGAGGAGGAGGAAGAGAAACAGGAAAGTGAACCCCAAGCCATTCCACCCTTTCCTGAGCAACTCACAGTAACCACACAACCCAACCCAGAAGAGAATGAGCTTCTGGGAGAACTCAAGTAGTTGTGTGTGAAAATACCACTTCTCCAGGCCATAAAAGATGTACCGATATACAACAAATTGATTAAGGAGAAGTGTTTCAGGCACCCAGGCAGGCGAAAGAGAGATGCCTCAACCATCAATGTCATTGGACAACTATTCGATCTCATGTTGGGGCAATTAATCTGTCCAAAGTATTTGGACCCTGGGAGTCTAGTAGTTGATGTCCACATAAATGGCACCATCATACCCCACATCTTGATTGATCTAGGGGCCGCCATTAATGTGATGACCAGGGACACCATGCTTAAGCTCAACCTTCAAAGTTCCTTAAGGAAGACCTCGACAGTGCTGCAATTGGCAGACCTCTCCACCGTGACTCCTGAAGGGATTGTGGAAGATGTCTTGGTCTCTGTTGACTCCTGGGAGTACCCTGTGGACTTTTTGGTCCTTCAGCCAAAGGCAAAACTCACGGGATATCCCCTCATTTTGGGAAGGCCTTGGCTGGCTACTGCGGATGCTTACATCAGCTGTCGAGCAGGAAGCATGAGCATAAAAAATGGGCCTATGTCCAAACAGTTGGTCCTATACCCTCCTACCCAACCTCTGCTAGAACATGACTTACCCCTCTGGTTGGAAGAAGGAGAAGAGGATGAGGTTTACTCTGCACCATTATGCACAGTAGAGGCTACCAGGGGAGGTCCTCAAACCGAGGATGATTTGATTGAGAACTTAATCCAAAATCCTCCCCCTGGTGCACTATCCTTGGAAGAGTTGGTGGAAGATACCCAAGCCAATGCTTTAGTGGACCTATGTGCGACTGATCCGACCACTCCCAGAGTTAAGAATGTTGAGTTTGGCCCTGAAAGAACTTTAAAGATCAGCTCCTCTTTCTCTCCCTCTCAGGAAAAGGAGCTATGTAGCCTCTTAACCCACCATTTGGAGGCTTTTGCCTGGATCTACAAGGAAATGAAAGGAATCCATACCTTGGTCTGTACCCATCATATTTACATTAAGGAGGACTGCAAACCAGTCAGGAAACCTCAGAGGAGAATGAATCCAGCCCTTAAGGACATTGTTAAAGAAGAAGTGAAAAAATTGTTGGATGCAGGATTCATCTACCCCATATCGGATAGCGAATGGGTTTCCCCTCTGGTGTTGGTACCCAAGAAAAATGGGAAATAGAGAATCTGTGTGGACTACAGAGAACTGAACAAAGCCACCAAGAAAGACCACTTCCCTCTGCCTTTCATAGATCAAGTGTTGGATGGACTGGCAGGAAAGAAGTTTTTCTCTTTCCTAGATGGGTTCAGCGGGTATAATCAGATCCAAATCAGCCCAGAGGACCAAGATAAGACCACCTTCACTTGTCCATGGGGTACCTTTGCCTACCGAGTCCTTCCCTTTGGGCTATGCAATGCCCCTGCCACTTTCCAGAGAGCTGTATTGAGCATCTTTGCCGAGTTGGTTCATGATTCGGTGGAAATCTATATGGATGACTTTACTCCTTACGGGTCTAGCTTCCAAGAAGCCTTGTCCAACCTGGGAAAAGTTTTAAGCAAGTGCATTGAGATGAACCTGCCCCTCAGCCCTAAAAAATGTGAATTCCTGATGACTGAAGGGACTGTGTTAGGTCATACCATTTATCGCCAAGGATTACAGGTGGATCCTAATAAAATTGCTATCATAAAAAAGGTTCCACCTCCTTAGAAGGTAAGAGATGTTCGGAGTTTCTTAGGCTTAGCGAGATATTATAGAAGATTCATTAAATAATTTAGTAAGCTAGCCTCGCCATTGTTTGGCCTCTTAGCAAAATATGTTGAGTTTAAATGGACGGACGACTGTCAGAGGGCTCTGAATGAATTAAAGGATAAGTTGGTGTCCGCTCCAATTTTGAGAGGCCTAAACTAGGCCCTACCTTTCCACATCCACACTGATGCCTCGAATAAATCCATAGGGGCAACGTTATCAAGTTGAAGAAAAACTTCCATATGCCATATACTTTGTCAGTAAAAACTTATCCAAGGCAGAAATGAATTATACTGTAACTGAGAAAGAGTTCCTGGCCATGGTCCATTCCCTGAACAAGTTCCGACACTACATCATTGGCTATTCAAACATTTGTACATACTGACTATGCTGCAATTAGATATTTAATGAATAAGCCTGATGTGAATGCTTGTATTATTAGATGGTTACTTTTGTTGAAGCAATTTGATTTGACTATTGTTGACAAACCAGGTAAAGAAAATGTTGTTGCTGACTTCTTGTCTAGATTGGATTTGCCTGCAGGTGAAGAAGGAATAGTGGATGACCAGATGCCAGATGAACATTTGTTTGCTATCTCAGTACTCTCTCCATGGTTTTCTGATATAGCAAACTATCTGGTCTCAGCACAGTTCCCTCCGCATCTATCCTCAAAGGAGAAGAGCAGAATCGTGAGGAAGAGTGCCTCATTCACTTGGATCAGGGGAAACCTGTTCAAACTTGGCCCCGATCAGATCTTAAGGCATTGTGTAAGGGAGGAGGAAGTCTTTGACATCCTCCTAACCTGTCACGATGGGCCTTGTGGAGGACATTTTGCAGCCAAGAGGACTGCCTTCAAAATTCTACAGGCAGGCTACTATTGGCCCACTCTTCATCAAGATGTCAGAAGATATATTAGCCAATGTGACCGATGCCAAAGGATGGAGAAACCGACTCCAAGGGACGAAATGCCTCTCCAACCTCAAGTGACTCTTCAGCCATTTGAGAAGTGGGGTACGGATTTTGTGGGTCCTATCAACCCTCCTTCAAGGCAAAGGTATTACATCATTGTGTGCACAGAATATTTGACAAAGTGGGCGGAAACCAAGGCAATTAAAGCAGCGACAGAAGAAAAGGTGGTTGAGTTTTTAAGAGAAAGCATCTTCTACAAATTTGGCTACCCAAGAGAGTTAGTCACCGATCAAGGAAGCCAGTTCACCTCCAACTTAATTGAAGACTTGCTCGCTCATCACAAGATCAAGCATAGGACTTCCACCCCATATCATCCTCAAGCAAATGGGTAGGTGGAAGTCACCAGTAGGGCATTGGAAGGGATTTTGACTAAGGTGGTGAGCAGCAGCAGAAAGGATTGGGAGGATCGCCTGGTTGAGGCCACTTGGGCCTACAACACCACTTGGAAGACCACAACCAGTTTCACACCTTATGAGCTTGTCTATGGGAAGAGAGCTTTGCTGTCAATCGAGTTTGAGTACAACACATTGAGGATGGCAGCTCAGCTGGACCTAGATCTCAGCCATGCTCAACAAGAAAGGTTATTGCAACTGAATGGGTTAGATGAACACCAAATGTAGGCCCTCCTCCAATCAGAAGTGGTTCAACTTCAGAGGAAGATATGGAATGACCGGCACCTCAATGACAAATAATTCCAGATGGGAGATTGGGCACTACTGTATGATTCCAGACATAAGGATTTCAAGGGGAAGCTAAGGACAAGATGGCTAGGACCATATGCAGTGGAGAAGTGTAATGACAATGGTTCTGTCCTTATCCGGACCATTGATGAAGAAGCCATCCCCATGCTCATCAATGGGCATCAACTAAAGATCTACAGGAAACCTCTTTCGAGGCAAGAGTTCATCAAAAATATGGAAAAAGCAGTGCTGGTCATAGAGAAGAGTTCTGCCTCTATTTTGGGCACACCCTGAGCATCATTATATCTATATATATATATATATATAAAATATGCAATAAAAAAGATCCTTGGGTGAAAACCTTTCTGAGGCGCCCAAGGTAGATGGTAGGGGTGAAAACCTCATTGAGGCGCCCCTGCAGTCTCTCTGAAAAAAGAATTGGAATAAAAAGATCTTTGGGTGAAAACCTCTCTGAGGCACCCAAGGCAGATAGTAGGGGTGAAAACCTCATTGAGGCGCCCCTGCTGTCTCTTAAAAAAAAAAAAAAAAAAAAACAAAAAAAAAAAAAAGAAAGAAAAAGAAAAAAGAAGAAGAAGGAAGAAACAGAAAAAAAAAACAAGTTTAATCTCTGGAAATTGTTGTAGGTTGCAGGAACACAATGCAGAAAGGAGGCCTCTCAACTCAAGGACAAGGGTCTCTACCAAGCTACCAGGCAACCTCACATACACTCCCTCCATGAACACTCATTTTTTCCAAGGTTTGGACACAATTTGGTCATGGTTTAGCCTTCTATAGGAAGCTACAAGACTTTCTACAGGAAGTTCTATATTTCTACAGGAAACATCCTGTAGAGCCTTTGGGTGGGCCAGGATCGATTTTGGAGAAGGATTTGAAGCTTGAATTCCGTTGAGGAGGCATGAAACCACTCTTTTCTTCCATCCTCCACTTGTTTCACCTCCTTTCACCACCATTGCTGCCATCTGGTCGAATATACCTGCAGAGTCATACCAGAACCCTGTTTTCTCAGATAATCTTTTTTTTTAAGTGGGAAATAAAGCATGTAGAGGCTCGCACACTCTACCTGTCAAGGCGACCTCAGGACCCTGCACCTGTGAACGCAACTCATTTATTTCACCATGCACCCTAGGAGGAGAAACGACTACAGGATGTCCTACAGGAATCCTGTAGCAGCTGATCCGGCTGGAGCACATACCATGGAGACACCAGCAGCTCATGAAGCCGGTGCATGCAGCATTCACCACCAGGAAATCAGGTCTCAAGGTCTCGTAGCCAGCAGCAGCCAATGAAGAGGAGCTCCAGCACCCGTGCACGAAGCAGCAACAAGCAGATCCAGCATTCCTCGTCCTGAAACCTGAAAAAACCACGTCCACGGCCGCACAGGTAAGTGCCTAACCTTATTTCGTCAAATTACATAAGCTATACTCTAAATGTGCATGACTGTGAGAATGGACGGATTGAAAAAGTCTGGTAGCCATTCAACTGGCCACCACAACCAGTCAGATGGCCTCGTAGGATCCGAATGGGCTTGGTTATGTTGAAAAGATGGGCAATTGACATGTGGGAAGTGTCCAGTCGGGGAGAAGCGGCAGTATGATAGGAATGGCGGCGGTGAATGTAGAGCGAAGAATTCGACAGTCAGGGACACGCCGAGGAATCATGGTTGTGGCATCGACCAACGGATCGACCGGGACAGCTCACCCCCGCACCATGAATTCCGCAGCAATTCAAAATCAGCCGGTTGAATAACTTATGATACACTGCAGTCATTTACACTCACAACTGTTTTGCAGCCGAGTACACGTCCTCCTCCTCTGCAAGTTGTTAGCCCGAGTTCTCGGTCTGTTCCAACATCCTGCTGCTGCTCAGACTCGTCCAGAACCACTGTAACGTCCTCCAGAAGCCGTGCACAATTTCTACAGGAATTTGCGCTACAGGGAGCCCGGCATTACGAAGAAGCTTGGAGTGTTCATGTCGAGGGTGGAAATTTTCAGTGAGGTAGGTCTGAACATAACTTTCCCATGCAAATAATTCAAAAGGTGGTGAATTCGACGTGTTGAGGGGGTAGGGAAAATGTGAATGCAAGTCTGTCTATGAATTCAAAATCCGTTTTCTTATCGCTGCATGAAATTGTCTTCGTAGTCTGCATGCAAGATTTTCTCCAGGGTCTTGAATTAAAATCCCTCTTGTAGAAAAATTGAGACACTGTCAAGGCTCACCGGTGAAAAATTGTGAATTTTATATGACTGTGTGCATAACGGAGACGTAGCTCTGCGCTCTGTGTAGAGAAATCCCGAAGTCCTCCTTCTGTACACGAGCAAGCAAGTTCAGAACAACAAAAACAGATTTTTTTACCATGCCGGGAGGGTTCATTAGAAAAGAACCTTCGGACTCCAAGAAATTACGGGAAACCCCTGAGGTGGTGGAATTGTTTTCCCGTGCACACTGGATGTCATTCTGTGACAAGATTCAAGGTCACGATGACGAAATTACAGAAGAATTCCTAAGGTCCTTGAAGTCGAAGTCAAAGACATTGGCCGTTGTCAACTTCAGAGGATTGACCCTCAGACTCACCCCACAGCTCATTAGCAGAGTAACTGATCGACCGATGGGGGTACCCTGGGATAAGGAGGAGAGAAAATTGGGTTAGAAAGCTAAAAAAGAGTTCTTCTTGCTAGAGGAACAATTTTTAGAGGACAAGAATGGAGTTCGAAGAACTAGCCTACAACCATTTTGGAGTGAAGTCAGCCTCCAAATTATGAAGTATATTACATGTGAGGGGCGATTTAGCATCGTGTATGGCTATCATTTCCGGTTGCTCACAGAACTCAGGCACCAAATGGACCTACCCTCAGAACAAAAATTGAGTATTCCTTACCTCCTCTTGCAATCCATGATTGAGTGTGCCACCAAACTGAGAGAGGGGACACTAGACCAGCTAGCCCATCATGGGCTTATCAAGCTCCTCGTGGAAGATACACTCCACACTTACATTGTCCCTCTCTCCTGGGAAAATTTTCGGAATATGTCTAAGGATGATGACATCCGAATTTTGGCCGAGGAGCTCACTTCCTCTAGCAGCAAGGAGAAGGAGCACACTCAGGTAGAGAAGAAAGCTAAAGGACAAGAAACCCCGGGAAAAACACCAAAGAAAGAACATAAAGTAACACAAGAAAAAGGCCAAGTTGCCGAAATAGGGGGTGGTAAAATTACACTAACACCCAGGGAGAAAAGACTACAGAGCAAGGTAGAAAGGACTGAGAAAGTCCAAGCCAGTGAGGGCACCCCTAAGGCAGCCTCAGCCAAGCTAAAAGAAAAAGCACCCTCAGCCAAGCAAGCTAAAACAGTGCCATCTGCTTCTACAGGAAACCAGAAGGCTATTTCTACAGGAAGTTTAAAAACAACTTCTACAGGAAGCCAGAAACCAACCACTACAGGACTTTCTGCAGGAAGTCCGGAAAAAGGATAGCAGAAGGAGAAATTGCCCGAAATTCTAGCTAGGGAGGCAATAGCTGTGCTGGCCACCCTAAGTACCTCTCCCAAGCCAAAGGAAAAACGAAAGAGGGAGACTCCTCTGTATTTTAAAGCAAGAAGGAGTGTGAGAATTAAGACTGGCAGACCCCAGCCTCCATCAAAAGAGCCAATCACAATTGTGGATACCCCTACCACACCAAGGGATAGGTCCCCCTCCAAGGCATCCATTACTTATGAGCGGGGGAGCCCGAAAACATCCTCATGGAGGGAAAGGATGGAGAAATTGAACTCGGAAGCCTCTCTATAGGATGCCGAGGCGGTTCTACAGGAAACTTTGGCTAGGCTAAAGGAAACTGAGAAGATGGAGGAAAGAGCAGCCAAGTCACCACAGGAGGAGGAGAAGACCGATGTCATCATGGAACCAAGCCCCTAGCCCAGGCTGGGCTCTTATTATAACTTTTTTGAGGCCAGTAAAATTATTCCTCAAAAATCCACAGTGCCACTGTTTCTAGCACTAGAGGAAGAAAGACTACGAACCCACACTTGGATGAGGATCGCTAAATCCAAGGGAGTAGTAGATATAGGGCCTCTAGAGGAAATGCTCAAGGAAACACAAAGGGAGTTGGCAAGAGTACGGCATGTGGAAAGCTCCCAACAGGCCAAGTTAAGAGAAGAGAATGAGCTGCTTAGACAGTAGCTACAACTACAGGGACAGAGGAAAGAAGAGGACACAACAGCCAAGGACACCACAACAGAACCTCAAGAAAAAGAAGGAATGCAAGCTGATCTTGAGGAACTAAACTGGAAACTATAGGAAAGGGAATTGCAGGCAGGCATAGAGATACAATCTCTAAAATAGTAGATGTAAGAAAAGGAGGCACAATTGGCTTGCATGGCCAGTTGGGCAATGGAAGCTCTGCGATGTAGGTAGCCGGCCAAATCCTATGGCCTATACCTAAGGGATCAGTGGCTGAAATTCCAAATCAATAAATTGGCACAAAGGGGTATCTCCCAAATCCAAAACCTCCAACAGTTCATGGATTTATGTAACAGCAGTTCATTGGAAGATAAGGCTAAGCTTCTAGAGTTTTACCTTCATAATTTGGCCCTTCCAAACATAATCTCGTGGGACCCCAACACAACAGTAGGGGACATGCAGCTGATGGCAATGACCTCATGGTTAAACCACGAAGAAAAGAAAGCGGCAAAGGTCAAAAATGTCATGGACCGAGAACTACATGAACCACTGCTGATTAGAGCAGAGCCAGGGGACCCCACAGCATTAATATCCGCTCACCAGCAACTAGCAACCAACTCTCAGGCTTTATTAGAGTACATGGATCAATAGGCTCAGGCCATAGCACACTTCGAGGATATGGAGCGATCATTAGGGGACAATTGTGTTCATGCTTGCACCTGTAGGTGGAACAAATTGTCCCACAGCCTCAAAATCAGGGAATATCACACTCCAAATAGAATGAGGGAGGCCTTGGCATGAGTGCCTCTCTACAGAAGTCTATGCAGAACCTCTAGGCCAGCTAGATAGGCCTCAAGCTAAGTCCACCTTTGCTTTTGGGATTGTTAGAAGGAGGCACAGAAGAAGAAGAGCATAAGCAGTGGGAAGAGGTGGAAAGGAAGGCCAAATTCCATGATACTGAGGAGGATACTACTTCAGAAGCCTAGGATGTGAGGGTGGCGATTAAAGCAATGAAAGATGAGGAGCTAGACTAGTTGCTCAGAGGATGAGCAACCCTTTTAGCAGGGGGGTGATGATGAGACGCAAATTTGGTAACTTGTTGGGCTCATTTGGCCTAATTATCCTTGTTCAGTCCTTGTTCAATCCTTCATTTTTCATAGCTTATGCATTATTTTTTAGTATGTTTATGTCATTTGTATGAATAAGGGTAGTCACTCTTCCTAGGTGGCTAACACATGCTCATTTCAAGTTTTTTGACACATGTTGGAGCAAAATCGAGTAATCATGGGCTAGAAGATAGCCAAGCTTGAGGTGAGGATTCGTAGGGGGGTTTTCTATGTCATTAAATAGCTCTTCCTCAGGATCTTCACCCCTAACTCCGAGCTCCAAAGGCCACCAAAACCGGATCTAGAAGGCAGCCAAGCAGATTTTGGAAGGGGTTGTCTACTCACAGTTTGGACAGCCAAGTCCCATAGATTTAGGAGGCCAGATATGGCCCTCGTGGTGTATAAATGTTAAGGCCTCAGCCTTCGTAAGGGACTTTTGAAGCCATTGCATATTTTGCACTACAGTGCTGTTAGCTTTACTTTGTTCTCTTGTAGCCATTTTGGCATAACTCTTGATGTATGACTATTTTTTGATAATGAGAAGCAGTCCGATTTTATATCAACTCTGAGTTTTCTATAGGAGCCATAGCTCTCAGGGTTGGGCCCAACCTTAGAGCCTAGGGCTTCCTTTTTGTACTGTTACCTTTCCCTTATGCATCGTTGTTTTCCTTTTATGCATTTGAAACGTATTTCTGTTGGGTAGATTTAGTTGTGTTGGTTAAATAGGTCACTGTTTATGAATAGAATTGCTTCAGATGTTTAAAATAGATTGGTAGGATAATAACAGGAAAAAAGATCCAAGAAAAGGGTCAACAACACTCTCAGTTTCACCTCATCCTTATTGGATCAGGGGCTGGAATTGAAGAAACAGTGCTGCCCCAACAAAAACACTAGTTTGCTTGACCATGCAATCCTTAGTGTATTGTTTTCATTTGCAGAAGTTAGTTATGGGTTCAGATCTCTGAAATGTTTCTTTGCATGATTGATGTACATGGTTTTCTTTCCAAATAAAGCTGTTGTTCATTCGTTTTATTGACAGTTAGATTAGATTAGCTAGGACTTTGATTATTTGTAAGACTTTGTTGATTCGGTTAAATGTACACCGTGCAGGGCATCTCTACCACTCTCTCATCCACCTAAGCTTCATCAGAGCCAGTTGTTCCATCTCCTAGCTAGGTTCCTCGTCTCACACCTGTCCTTTTGCCCACGTAACCCTACCTTCTTTCTCTATCATTGTCTTAGCCTTCTTTAAGCCAAGTCAGCCTTCTACACCCTCTCACCACTCCATCCACCAATCCCTGGGTCACTCCAAGCCCCTATCCTACCTCCCTATCCATTCATGCATCTTCCCTCACTCACCCATCCTCTAAAATCCACTTTTTAAACATCCTGTAGAAATTTCTGAACATCCTGTAGAAATCTCTGAACATCCTGTAGAACCCCTGCAGACTTCCTGTAGAAGCTCACAAATGAGGTTTCTTGATAGCCAAACTTTGTGAAACTCTCCAGAAGGGTGTTAGGGACTCCTTAGACCCTCTCTGAACCTTCCCAACCTTTTCCAAGCATTTCTCCTCCTTGATCCACCCCTGCATAGTAAAAAGCCAGATAAAAGCACATGCATGATAATTCTAATAACTTATTCAAAAATAGAAAAAGATGTTTTCTTCAGGTAGAGGTAGTCTAGACACATGTATTTTACCTTCATAGAAGTAATGGCATCCGTTCCAGTAGTTTTCATTCTCTCCTTTGCATCAGTAGGACTAGCTGGTAGAATTAGGGTTTGCTAGGGTTTGTGTTACTTTTTGGCTTTCAGTTTCTTTCTCCAAGTAGATTAGCTTCCTTTGAGTTAGCTTTCATCCATCAGTTAAAAAGCTTCTTCTAAGAGCTCATAGAAGTTGGCTTAAGCCCCTAGCAGACTTGTGCCAGCTGACCAAGTGACAACTTCTGCAAGAGCTAGTACTTGTGCATACAGCACCGTCGCTTCCAAGTTTGTTACGAACTACCGGGTTGATAAAAGTAAAGAAGGGAGTCCCAGGAGTTGCAGCATTATTGCTGCAATACTGGAGCCCACCACTCACCTACTCCATGGTCAAAGTATGCTGCATCCCACCTAAATACACAAAGGAGGTGCGATGCATCTTGAAAATCCCTTCTATGGGGTGCGATGGGCAAGAGTGGACAAATGGTAGGGTCAAGCTGCAAGGTGGAGGATCATGGAATCTTCTAGAAACTTCTCCTATGACACTTGCCTCTCTGCATTTGCCCAGGGATGAGTAATAGATCATCAATCTCCAAGTGGAATCAAGAACTATCAGAGAGAGGACACTAATCAAATCTCAAAAGCTGACTCACCCCCCTTGCAAACATCTATATATGGATCCCTCATCCCAGAGATCCAGGGGGCTGGAATTTTGTATCTTGTAAGGAAGTGCTGCTGGTTTCTTGGTGCAACATCATAGTGTTGGGTGATCTAAGCTTTTCATCAGGTGAAGAAGGGCTTTCTTGCTGAGAGGATGATGCTGGGTCAGAACAATTGGTTGTAATCCTCTTTGCTATTCTTGATTATTAATAAAGCTATTCAAGTTTTCCTCCATAATCTTGTATGACTGATGATATATGCATTTGTATGGTCAATATATATCTGGTCCTCTATTTTTTATGATAATAGATCTATGTTCTTGGACAGTGTTATGCTGCTTTGATTCTACAGGTGCTCTTTGAAGCTGGGTAGACGAGGAAGCGAGTGGAAAAGATCTATCAGAAGGGAGAGGAATCAAACAAGGAACCAAGCGCAAGACAGAGGTTGGTCTCCTTTATTCCCCTCTTATCTATTTCTCATAAAGGAAAATAAAAGTAGTTTTAGTTTGTTTGTTTCTAAGGTAGCTACCAGCCTTAGTGGGACTAGTAGCTCTGCATAGACACTAGATTTCCCGATAACACTATGGTTTTGAGCCTTGGTCTTATGGATAGGGGGCTGGCCCTTAGGGGCTGGCCTCCTTTCGGCCCCAACATTATCTTTAACAAACTTTATATATGCGATAAGGCCATAGGTTGTTAAGAACTGATATGTGGTTGGGCTGGTCGGGCCTGTGGGTTAGCGACCACCTGACCCGGGGTTGATTCCTACCAGCACAAAATAATTTTTCCACAATAAATTTGCAGTCTTGGGGCCACGTGGCGGCCTCCGGGTAGGTCACGTGGCATCCATTAATTGGCCACTGAAATCCATAGTATATCCGCTGTGAAATCTAGAGTTGATAAATGTCAATCTGTGATTGGATGAAGAAGGAATATTTTTTTTATTCAAAGTCAACCGAAGTCAAACTGTACTTTTGCATGAAATTGTGAATTTTCAAACTTGAATAACTTTCACATACAGTGTCAACTTTGAGTGCCATTTGCGGCTACAGGATTGTATCGATGAGGCCTATACTATTGTTTTGGTTTCTACCAATTCTGAGAAATTCAAAATTTGAGAATTTTTTCCACTTAGGACATGATCACCTGATTAGATGATGATCACGACGTTTATGAGAACCAGAACTAGAATAATACCTATACTCATTGCCCCTCCTATCCAGAGTCTCCATCAACCTTCTGTCTCTCACCATGTCATATCTATCTGACCTATGTCTACCAAGAGACCTTGTTGGGCGCATATAAGATGTCTTTTAGAACTCCTAAATGCCTTACATTAATTATTGACCTGGGTAAGTCCTTTTGTTTCAAGAGTGTACACAATATTTGCAGGTGATGGAAATCGTTGGATCTACAGAGAGTAATGCTTTAAGTTAACTTATTGATTTCAATACAAGAGTAAACGAATCAAACCATAAACTACCAAACTTGTAACTTCAAAGAAATTAAACTATTCAAGAATCAAAACTCAATCTTAATCAAAAAGCTCTAATTGTAATTACAAGCCATAATCACATCAACGAGTGCACTATAGCAGTAATAGAGGTCTTTTAGCTAAATAGAAACTTCTGTGTAACAATAATACACCTGATCTAACCAATAATACTCTGTCTCTCAATTAACAGGAAATGACTCTTATCTAATAATTGAATCAATCTATGACATAAATAAATGAAACCAATCAATAGAAATAAGAAATAATGTGCACAATGCACAAACTCAACACTGGTTATTTATATATCAAATAGATCAATCGTAAAACTATAAACCAAAGTAATTAGACTTGCAGTAAAAAGGTAAAAGTATATCATAGGGAAAAGCAGTGAAATCCACCAGTGACCGGGCCCAAGCCGCCATTGATTACTGCCTAGTTACTTAGAATATCATGAGAAAATAGAAACAAGAATTATATATTACTCATTAACTCCGAATGCCATTACAGTAAAGATGTGTTCTTCAGAATAATGCTTTGTCTCTTAAAATTACAGCCGAAGTAAAAAGGAAAAAGTTGCTCTATTCTATTCATTTTCCCCTTCTTATAGTCAAAGAGGAAAAGAGGAATTCACGACCAAATACTATTATCAGAACAATCTTCCATCCTGCATTGATCCTTCCAATTCACTTCTCAGCTTGACCGCACAAGACATGCACTTTTCTCCTTGTTTAGCCTTTGTTGTTCAATGGATTGAGCAACAATTGTCCCATTCGCTAATATGTGCATAAAAATAAATGAAAGTTAGTTTTGACAGCCAAATCATATCAAAGGTGGTTTCGTTCACTTTCTATCAAAATTATATCAAAACCTTATTACATCATGGCACAAATGCATAAAAAGGAGGAAAAAGATAATGTAACCAAGGGTAAATTTATACATGTTGCATGGCCCAACATACTCCCTTGCTTACCTTGTTTCATGTCCTCATGAAAATAAGTAGTTATTATGTAACGCAGTTAAAGAGTAAGCATCAAAGAATTTTTCCTTATACATCCTAAAACTGTGCTTTTGTATTAAATTTTCAAACGCTATCCCTTCATGACCGTTAGGCAGCTCGTAATCAGAACAATATCCTTCAGGAGGGTACCAAATAACTGGGCTCCTAAATTAACATCCTAGCTAATGTGGTCCTTCCCTCAAGATAATATTATTGTATGTGACAAAACGGCTTGCAGCAGCTTTAAAATTCCTATAGCCAAATGGTTCTTTGTTCTTGACACTATTGGTGGAGACTAGCCATCTATGCTTGGATGCAAGTAAGGACTTTTCCTGTATGGATAAGAAATACGCTCTTCCTGCTTGCACAAATTCTTTATGTATAGGCCCCAGGTTCTTAATTACTCCCTCCTGTTTCATGAACCTCTTGTGTCTAACAAAAATATGCAAGGGTTGAGTAGGCTCACCCCTTACCCACAAATCCAGTCCATGTTATTTCCTTTGAAAGGTGTTATAAGCCCTGGACCACTTAAGTTGGTTCACTGCGAAGGAAATGAAGGCCTGGAACTGAATGTCCCAAATAAAAGGGCTAGGATTGTTATCCACCTCCCTGTCTAATAAAAAATTATGAAAATAAAATTCATAGAGAAGAAGTTGGACTTTTATCCCATGCTCCTTACAACATTTTATGAATTCTTCGGTTGTCTTCAATTCAACTGACTTGCTGGCCTTAACAACTTTAATCTTCAATAGTAAATATCTTTCCAACAAAAACAGAGCATAGTTTGTAGCAGGAGATCTGCAAGATAAGACATCAGAATATAAAGAGAAAATAGCATCAATCTGACCCATGACCTTATCTAGCTTGGCTTTTACTTTCCTCAGCTTTTCTTCCTCCTGCCTTGACTTAGCAAAAGTTTCATCCTCATTTATGGTCAAATCATTGAATTGCTTCTACAACTCCTGGTAATTTTGCAGAGGAACCATATCCTTCTCACATTGCCCTAAATCAAGCTAGGCCTGTACCAACTCCTCTTATAACTCTAGAAGAATAGGATCACTACTTGATGGAGCGTCATTGAATATTTCTTCTGTCCGGGTGATTTTGTTGTGAGAGAATAAACCCTCTCTAGGAATAGCCATATCTATCAAATCTAAATGAAAGCTTGTTTGTGTGGCTACCGTTTGAGTAGAAATAGATTCAGTCTGGGTTCCTATTGCCTTACCTTCACATACTTTTGTTTGTGTGGCCACATTGACTAACTCAGGAATAATTCTCAGAGCTTCCTTGTTTGTAGCTTCTTTCAATTTCCAACGCAGCCACTTAACCGTCTTCCGAAGCTTCTGGTATTTCTTCTTCAGCTTTCTTAACTTTATTTCTGCCACTTTCTTCTTTTGAGAAACATCGTCTGTAGGAACAATTTTATCAATACCCTTTGCGTCTGAGGGATCTTCGTTCTCGTCATGGCTATGTTCCACTATAATTGTGTCACCTGACTGGTTATCAGATTCATGAATTATTTCTGTGTCCACTTCCTTAGCCCGGTCTACAGCTTCTGGGGAAGGCAAAATTTTTGTGTGACCAGAATCCTCTATGGATTGAGACTTGTTCAGGCTCGGGTCGAGTAATCCTTCAAGTTGTATATATGTGTTCAAATTTGCAAGAACCTGGGCCATGCCTTCCTCAAATTCCTGCAAGAAATATTCTCAGGGGCTCATATGTGGTGTTTGAGAAGGCCCTACTTCATTTTCTGGTTCACCATCATCTTGAGAAAAGTATTGTGCTTCCCCTTGTTCTGGGTCAGAATCATGTTCTTCCTCCTATTTTGGTTCATAATTGCATTCTTCCTCCTGTTCAGGTTCAAAGTCATGTACATCATTTGGACTAGATGGCTCTGCTGGGTGCTCGATGCTACCTTGAGGATCTACAAAAGTCCTATGAAATGGATTCAAATTCATAGAATGCCTATGCTTAGTAGGTCCTGTTACTGTACGAGCAGTTATTTTCCTCTTCAGAACAGGGTTCTGTTGTTCAGTTCTCAGGGTTGCAGAATTTTGGACTACAAGGTCTGGCCTAATCTCTGGTGGAGCTATAAAATTATCCCAAGTTAAATCTTGCTGAGCAAGATTGTCACTGATAATCAGTCTGATCAACCCATGGTGATTGACTACAGTATCAAGATGTTTAGCCCATCTTACTCTATCATCTATATCATGCAACAATGAATTTAAGAAAAATGGCAAATTGACAATAGGTTTTTGCTTTAAAACAGCTAAAAGTTCAAGTTGTCATGGTTTTACCGCATCCCTTTGACCATCACAGGTAATCTATAATTGGATGACACTCGCTAATTGGCACCATATTTCTCCCAGAGAGGACAGTTGGATGCCCTTGCCTTTTCGGGTTAGCTTTTCACCTGCGTCTTTGAAAATCTCCACTGCGTCATGCAACATTACATGCTTTTCCGACCATGTTTCTCCTTCTACCGGCAACCCAAAAGCCTCAGCTATCATAACTTCCAATACTATTATTCTTACACCTTTTACTTGTGGACTGCCCATTCTATAAGTGCTGTAAAATTCAAGAGCGATTTCACTACTAGGGGCCTGAAGCCCAGTGAAATATGAAATCCATCCCACGCACACTAGAATTTCCCTGGCTCTGTTAGAATTTCCAACACCAAGGGTTCTCAGCGAACTGATTTTCCACCCATAATGCTCTAATTCTTCCAGTATTCGCTCTACAATTTTAAAAGATTAACACAACAAAAAGAACGTAGCAGAGAACAACAATTGCTTTGGTAAAATAGAACAACAAGTAGATGTAACAACTAAATTCCATAATGTCAAGTGGAATTTTCATGATAATTAATTATATTAACTCTAGGACTATCATACTGCCACATGCCATTTGACCATGGGATATCATAGCAACATATCAAGTCCAGTAAGCAAAATATATACAATGCATGCAAAGGTGTAATGGGAATCCTCCCCCTCCTTAAAAAGAGAGGTCACGTACGATCGAGCAGACAAGGAAAGGGCTGTTCTGACGGCAAGGCTAGGGGAATAACATTACATCATTAAATGAAACAGAGTATACATATAAATGATAGGATGGAAAGAGGTATGGTTATAATGAGAGCGGAGTGTGTAAAGATAGTTATGAATAAAAGATAAGACGCTTGGATTGATGATAAGTTATGCGAGAAAGAAAAGGATAGCAATGTGCCAGAAAGATGCTTTGTTGACAGTATTCTAACTAAGAATGATGTAATTGATCAAAAGACAATATCTCATGCGTAAAGGTTCAAAAAGGGGAAAAATTTAAGGAAATAACTTCTCTACTCAAAAGAAAGAATAAGAAGAGGGTATTATAGTAATAATTGATGATAAGATATAACTTCAATACCATAAGTAGAGCCTCTGCTGCCAGTAGGCATCCATAGCATTAGTAGGGTTGCTTTTTAACCCATATGAGCCAGGATCCTCACTTTATAAATGGAGATTTATAGTTCTATTCTATAGAAGAGATCAGTGTGCTGGCGTGGTAACCAGATGACCACACTGCCATTCACTGGGATGTAGCAAAAAGTGATCAGGCCGGCTCGTGATGAGACCTCTTGTTCCAAGGATATTCCAGCTATCCAATGGATCATAACCTTGGATTCGTGGCCAGAGTGGGAATTTCACTTTGCTACAACCTTATGAACATGGTAGGATGGCTCATAATGTAACCTCCTATCGTCCATTTGAAAACAAAATTTTGTTGTTATTACACATTTTTATGATAAATAGAGGGAGGCTCAATACTCCTTGAGAGAAGGGATGGTGGAAGAAGTTTAAAATGTCAAATAATAATAATAAACAAAATATACCCATAGTCTTATTTATTAAAGACAGAGAAGATTATAGCTAGGAAGGGTGGAACCAGCATGGTATTAAGATGACCAATCAGTATCAAGTACAACAGAAATCTATGCAACAAAGAAGTATATAAATAATTGTGTCCCTTTCTTGAAAAGAATTTATCATCAAGAAGTTGTCCTGTTAAATATGATAACATTAATGGTATTAACTTCCTTCAATGAAATCGTCAATGAATAGTAAGAAATATTTGCAACCACCAAATGAAGTTTGTAGTGGTCCAAAAACACCACTGTGAACTAGTTGTAGCCACCTGTTTGCACACCATGAACTTGTTGGAAAACTTTCTCGACTTTGTTTGCCATAAATGAAAGCTTCACATTTTTCATTTTCCTTTTTGAAAGTTGGTAGTCCCTTAACCATCCCTTGTTTTTGCAATTGAGAAAGACTCTCAAAATTTAAATGTCCATATCGTACATGCCATAGTCTTATAGGTGAAATACCTATATTCACTTCCCCTGCAAAATCAGAATGCCTTGGAATAACTGTCCCTTTCATCTGTAACAGTTTTCCATCTTAATAACCTGTCATCACAGTTTTCAAGCTTTGTTTTACTGAATTAATCTTAACTAAGCCATTGTCACACGGAATGAGTCGTTCTTGTGGACAAGACCTACCTCCCTAGTATCTAATGATATCTAGTGACAAGAAAGCCAATCAAATCCTATCTTTCTCTAAGTATGCAATTTATAAACAAAGGCAAACAAGTGTTTTAGGCCTACCTTGGGTCCAATACAAGTTTGTGGAAGCCTCACTCCTTTGATCCAAAAGAGCTCCCTTGTAGTGAATCTGCAAACACAAACAAGCACACAAATTAAATAGCACCTGAAAAGCCAATATAATAAAGCATACTTATTATGATGATCAAGGAATTCATAAAACAAATCACATAAGACAATTTGTGGAGAAAAATGAATCTGATTGTATTAATTCAAATCAAAGAAGAACTTTACAACCTGGGCCTTGATGTTGTACAATCTCCTCCCAGGGTCCAACAAGAAGTCTCCTCTACTTTGACAAGTTTCACTCTCTTCCAAATGAAGCCAAAAGGTATGTTATCTCTCCTCTCAAGCTTAACTAGGAAGTCTCAATTCCACCAGCATTTACCCTAAACAATGTTCAGATTTTGACCTCCCTAGCAACCAGCCCAATGCCTTAATTTATAGTGCAATGGAGGGAAGTTACTAGGTCCACCTTTAAAGGGATAAAGCCCTCCTTCAAAGGGATAGCTCCTCTCATCAAGGGATTAGCTCCTTCTCTTTTGGGATGCATGAACCACCTAAGAGCGAACCATCCACGTCAAAATTCCTTCTAGAATCATCTAGAATTAACCCAAAGTGAGTTTTTCAGAATAAACTTGCACCTTTTTGACTTTCACAGGGGTCCGCACCCACTCCTTTAGAGACAGAGCGGGCAGGTCCGTAGGTAATATGAATAGGGGGTGCGGGACCACAGGTAACAGTGAGAGAAAGTGCGGAACCAGAAATTTATTGATTTTTAGGGTCTTTCTCTCATTTTCAAAGCTTGACATGAAGAGCTGAGGTTTGAGACTTGCTTAGGAGGACAATATGAATGATGATAGACCCACACTGACTGCAAATAGTCATGGTGACAATATTTTGTGTAACAACCATCTTCCATAATTACCTAATGTCTTGTTTGTCGAATGGTGACTAAAGAGAGCAATTTTTTCTTAAAAGTTGGTACATACCATAAATTGGAAATCATTTTTTCTCCAATGCCAGGGAGAAAAACTTTAACTGCTCCTTTTCCATAAGAAGTATGTTTTGTATCGTCTGCAAGAAAAATGGAATTAGGTTGGCAATCTTGAAAATTCCAAAAAAAATCAAATCGACAAGTCATGTGCTGAGTTGCCCCCGAATCCAAGATCCAGGCATCTTCATAATCACTTCTAAGATGGGATGAAAACTGTGATGCTGGCGAGGAAGTAAGAACATATTCTGAGTTATAATCATCTTGATCATTTGCAAATTGATCTGAGTGCTGAGGAAACCTGGGAATTTTATTAAGAGAAGTTCGACAATCTTCAGCATAATGAGCAACCTTGTTACATCTTCGACACACAATTTGACCTAAGTCTCTTCCTCTTCTTGTTGCAGAAAATATTGTCACCATGACATTTTGCAATCAGTGTGAGTCTGTCACCACTCATACTTTCCTCCTTTGCAAGTCTTAAACCTCAGTTCTTCATGTCAAGCCTTGAAAAATAAGAGAAAGCCCTTAAAAATCTCTAAAGCTCTGGTTCCGCACTTTCTCTTAGCATTACCTATGGTCCCGCACCTATTGGTCATGTCCCCTACGTACCTGACCACTCTGTCTCTATGTAATGGGTGCAGACCCCTATAAAAGTCAAAAAGGCGCAAGTACATTCTTAAAAACTCAGTTTGGGTTATTTCTGGAAGCTTCTAGAGGGAATCTTGAGGTGGAAAGTTCACGCCTTTAAGGTTCATGCATCCCATACCTTAAGGAGCTAACCCCTTGATGTGAGGAGCTTATCCCTTTGAAGGAGGACTCTATCCCTTCATAGGTGGACCTGTAACCTCCTTCCTTTGCACTATAAAATGAGGCATTGGGCTAGTTACTGAGGAGGTTGAAAGCTGAATATTTTTGAGGGTAAATGCTGTTGGAATTTAGTCTTCCTAATTGAGCTTGAGAGGAGAGATTACATACCTTTTTTGATCTCATTGGGAAGAGTGTGAGGCTTGTCAAAGTAGAGGAGATTCTTGCTTGGACCCTGGGAGGAGCTTGTACAACATCAAGGCACCAAAGGTTGTAAAGTTATTATTTTTAAAGTTAATACAATCAAGTTTATTTTTCTCAATAAGTTGTGTTTATGGTTTATTTCATGGATTCCTTGATCACCATGATGAACATGATTTATTATATTAGCTATGCAGGTGTTATTTGATGTGTGCTTGTTTGTGATTGTAGGTTCTGAAAAAGAAACTCATTTTGACGGTCGAAGCGTGGCTGCCACAAACTAGCATTGGACTTAAGGTAGGGTCTAAAACACCTCTTGGTTTTTATTTATAAATCGCAATATATTTAGAGAAAGATAGATTTGCTTGTTCTGCTTGTCACTAGATATCTGTTGATACAAGGGAGATCGGTCTTGTCTGCAAGAACGATTTATCCAGCTGACAAATTGGTGACTCCACTGGGGACTTGAATTTTGGTTTTTTACCTTTCCTTTTACTTTGAATTGAGAAACTTATCTTTGTTTCTAGTTTTCGCTTGATGTGTGTGGGATTGAGTAGTTTTTATGATCTAGAATATATTTTCTTTTTTCTGAAATTTTGAAAGAGGACCGCACATTCTGTTTGTAACACAGTGCGGACATCCCCGCATTGTTACTTTACTACATAGAACGGTACCGCATCTGGTTATATCGGAAGCCTTCAGACCCTGTCAAACTTTTTGAAAAACCTAAATTGAATTTGTCCAGTTAAGCTTAGGATTTATTTACATTTTTTAGCCTCTGCCTAGATCTGCACGTGTCTTGTCAGAAATTTCTTGTAAGTGAATTCCATTGGCATTTTGGTTTTAGGTGATTTTCTAGAAGTTTTGCGTGACTGGTTTGATTTTCGCTTGGTCTTTGTAGTAACTCAGAGATTAGAAGCCTAAGAAACCTCAGATTGCCTTGGTCTTTTTGGTCTTCTTGATGAGTCTGACTGATTTTTGAAATTTGCCCTTGGTGAGGAATAGATCTCATTTTCTCTTTGCAAAGCTTTGAAAGAACTTGTTTGAAAGTTTTGAATTTCATTTTTAAAAAGAAAACATAGCTGGGTGTTTTTTGATTAATTTGTTATTCTGAACGAATTAGTCCTTAGTTTGCTGAATAACTAAGTAAAACCTTAAAAAAATTTAAAGCTTTTACTTCAATTAGGTTTTTATAATTTGTAGATCTCAAGATTATTTTTTCATAGTTTTGAGTGTTTTCTAGAAATTTTAGAATCTCTTTTGAAAGAATTTGTTTTTGTAGTTTTTGAGTGTTGAAAAAGCAAAAGGATTTTTTCGTGAACATAATTAGTAGTCTCATTTTGAGTTTATTGGAAAAGACAAAAAAGATTTTCTTTTCATTTATATGTTGAAGAAAGATTTGTTTTTCAAAGAATTGCATTCTCAACTCTTTCTTTAGCTAGAAATTCATTGAAGAAAAAGAATTGTTTATCATCTTAGGTGCATTTTTAGTGTTTTGGAGTCAAGTCTTCACACCATAAAGTTTCATCTCCATTCCTATTGACCTAAGGAACAACCAATAAAAATAACGCTTAAAGTAAAATTGATATAGCAATCTTTTTATTTCTAGGGCTCTTATCACCAACATAGCTTAGGCTAGTATCTTGGAGTAGGGAGTAATTAACTGTCCAAGATAGTTAAAACAAACAAGTAGCTATATCTTGCAGTAGGAAATAAATCCAATTGTTACATCTATGCTCTGGGAAGCTCCTCTTAAAGGAGTAAAGCACTAGATCATATCCGAACCAGTGAGGTAATCAATCCTTCCTTATCGGGAATGATAACAGATATACACGTATTAAAAATGGTAAACCTCGGATTGACCATTGTCGAGGAGCCTGGGGTCATTTGTTGGTAAACCTTCGATTATGTTAAGGAGCTTTCAAGGGGATTGAGCTTTGTTACTCTGCCCTTGCGTGTATCGGATCATAGACTGTTCCCCCAGGTATATTTGTTTCTGTTGGTAACCTTAGTGGCTATAATCTATAGGATTCCTTCCTAAGGTGACGGTGGAGGGAAGATCCCACTGTACCTGGAGCAGATGTCGAATAGACTCACTTGGACTCTCTGGGGGGTTCTCTTCACTCGAGACGGTTTAGTGAAGAAACTTGTGCCAGTCTGTTTCATTAAGTAGGTTGTCGGGGTAAATGTTCCAACCGCCCTTTCTGTATTGAATTCTATGACGTTGGATTTCATCACCAACTAGTGTTTTTGGTACAGAAAGTTACTGTTTGTGTGTGGATTGAACTCCTATATTTTTAGGCATGTGATTCAATTTTTTGGTTCTTTAGAGTCTTTAGGTGGTTTTATTGGGTTTTTTCTTTGTTTGCGTGTGAAGTAATTAAAATTTTTAATCGTGGCTGAATTACCGAGACAATCTCATAGACTTCGGGGGTAACCTCCCGAGTATTCACCAAGCCAGCTTGAAGGGATACGAGCTCTTGTAACTCCTAGTGATAGTAGAGTTGGGTCACTAGAAGATAGAGAATCTTCTTTAGTTGTTCATCCTGATTATCAAGTTCAAGCAACAGAGTATATTTCCGAACCGATTTCATTTTCCGAAGTTACTGGTAGTGTTTCTTCTACTAGTGAATTAGCTGAAGAACCTGAAATTTCTGAGCTTGAAACTGAACCTGCTGCTACTCCATCCTCAGGGTTTGCTTCTCCAACTTCCAGTGGTCTTGGTTCACCCAGGGTAGGAAGGATCATTACCCAAAATCTTCCTTCGGGACTCATTTCTATTGAAGAACTTGTTAGTCCGGAAGAAGATATAACTCTCCTTGAAAATCAACCAACTTTAGAACTTAGGGAGTGTGAATCAATCTTTTACAGTCCACCTAGGAGGGACGCTTGGTACGTCTCATTGACCAACATTTTAGAAAATTCGGGTCTAAGTTTTTCGCCACCTCGAATCCCTTTTCATCCAACACCTAGAGGTTATTATCCTCCTTTGAATATGTCGAGACAGTCATCCATGTTTTCCCAATCACCAGAAACATTTTTATATGGCGGTCCTTCTATTCCTTCTGGGTATCAGTCACTCACTGGTACTTTTTCAGGAGCATCTCCTCAACCCATTGAACATGGGTTATCAACTAGTAATAATGGAACTAAATCGTTGAGTGTAGAAGAAATTCTTATGATGTCTGGTACTATTCCAAATCCGCAACCTCAAGGTAGTCAGTTACCGCCTGGGGGCAACCTCAAGGTACTCAATTATCGCTTGGGGGGCAACCTCAAGGTAGTCAGTTACCGACTGGGGTGAAACCTCAAGGATAATACATACCTCAAGGTCAACCCCAGACTCAGTATATACCTCAAGGTCAACCCTAGTATCAATATATACCTCAAGGTCAATGCCAGTTTTAGTACGTGTCTCAAGGTTATCAACCTCAAGGTCAGTATCCAACCCAAGGTTTCCAACCACCTTCTGGTCAATCATTTGTACAAGGAGCTGGAAATGTACCTTTGAATTATCAGCCCTATGCTCAACCCAGTTACGGTCCTCAATATGTTCAACCTACTATTGGTCCATACCCTAGAATGAACATAGTGTGAGATCCATCTCAAATTCAACAAATCTTGCAACCTAATGTGCAGTTGTCATCTCAATCTGGACAATATTTGGTTTCTGGTTCAACCCAGCAACTCGTCCAGACTACTATTCAAACTTCTGTACCTGGTGTAGCTTATCAGTTTGGGCCTAGTTCGCCTCAAACTCTGCCTCAAACGACTGCTGCAACTACTGCAGCTTCTGTTCAATCTACCCCACCTACTTCTGGAGTATCAAAAGCTCTAGTTTCTATTGTTCTTGCATCAACTCCTCAGGCATCTTTACCTCAGTCGGGACCCACAATTCAGACTTTGATTCAGATGCCTGTAGGACAACCTGGTCCAAGTACGGTTGTCACAAGTTAACCACAATTTACTTATCAACTGTACCAGCGACAGTACCAATTCGGTCCTACTGTTCAGAGCCTAATTTACCAGTATCAACCGTACCCTCGATATACTTATCAACAACCTCAACAACCCAAGTATGGTCCGGTTAATCCTGGTTTTCTGGGAGGATATAATATTCCAAATGAAATTCCAATTCCAAGTTATCCGGGATATCCTCCTCCTGGGGCTGGTCTTATGACCCAGGGTTTCTGTGACCCTAACCGTCAGTTACTGTTCATTGCAACTTTGGACTTGCCTGATTTGTCGCGCCTTACAAACAATCCAATTAATTATCTTCCGCTTTGGCCGCCAATGCCGAATAAGTTGCCTAGTGATATCCCAAAGTTTGAAGGTAAATCAGGAGAGGATCTGTCAAACCATGTGATGAATTATCACCTCTGGTGTATATCAAATTCCATTATAGATGATTCAATTCGTTTACGTCTTTTCCAACGCACTCTGATTGGTCTTGCGTCCAAGTGGTACATTGAGTTACCGCGATCCTATTTTTATAACTTTAGTCAGCTAGCTACTTCATTCTTAACTCATTTTTGATTTCCTGTCAGATATGACAATGGCACGAAATTATTAACTTCATTAAAACAGTCAACGCCCACTTATATTTCAGATCAAATTCATGACGTTTAGTGAAATTTTTTATTCCGAATCAAATTTTAGCAGAATGGTTTGTTAAATCATTATTACCTAAAATCACTGAGGATGTAACTCAGGTAGGAGTTGTTACTGAAGAGCAAGTAATTGCTCAAGCTCTGTACCTTGACCTCATTTATACGTAGTCAGGTACTTTACACGAAAAACTCCCTGACCTTCCGAAACAAAATCAAATAACTGCAGCTCCTTCAAGGTCTCATGCCACTGATGGTATGATTGGTTCAGTTAACACCAAAAGTAAGAAGAAATCTTCAAAGAATTCTTCTCCTATTATAACTTTACCAGATTCCCCGATAGGAGTCTCTTCCGTTGAAATTCCTGCCGATATTCATGTCGTAGAATCATCTATGGCCAAATCAAAATCCGGTGGTAAAAAGAAGGGGAAGAAGAAAAATAAACAAAACTCAAAAGAGATATCAGATAAAATTGAATCTACTGATGAGAAACATAAACCTCGCTATCCTTGTCTCATTTGTGATGAAAAGCATTTTACAAGAGATTGCCCACATCATGCTGAGGTTTCGAAAATTGTCAAAGGTTCTCAAACGCCTGTTGTCTTGAAGGATCCTTTTCCTAGTCAAGATAGTAAGATGATAGGTTCTTCCTCAAATGCCTCAGAGGAACACATAGTGATGATGTCCCATATTAGGATTGTGACGCGATCGCAAGATTATGGAAGTAAAAGTCCTGTTGGTGGTAAGGAAGCAAAATCTTCTAATTCAAACCAATCAACTTCAACTCCTGGTTCTGACCTGCTACAGATCGAGAAACCTAACCCAGACTTAGTAATCAAATTGCCTACTAAAGGTATACTTCAGAAGTCAGATTTCAATCCGCATGCGAGAGCTGCTCAGAATTATAACGTTGTTGAAGACTTAGCTATTTTCCCTTCAACAATGTCGGCTTTGGAGGTGCTGCAATCATGCCCAGCACAGCGTAAATTACTATTATCAACTATAGGAGCTGTTGATATTCAGGACTCGAACCTTATAATCTTCGATTTAGAAAATAGTACACCTTGCCTACCTCATCAAATGGCTTTCCATATTCCAGTTTTAGTCAAAAACAGACCTTGCTTTAGGACTGTAATTGATGAGGGAGCTTCTATGTGTATTATGTCGATTTAGTGTTGGAGATCGCTTGGTTCTCCTACACTCAATCAATCTCTGACGATTCTAAAGGCTTTTGATGGCTGTGGGTTCCATCCTTTTGGTATTCTATAGGATTTACCTATAGGGATTGCAGGAAAAACTGTTAATCTAGATGTGGAAGTGGTTGATGCCCCTCTAGATTACAACCTTCTCTTGGGTCGCAGCTGGTCTTATGCTATGACTACTGTTGTTTCATCGGTCTTTCGGCTTATAAAGTTTCCTCATAATGGAAAGATCGTAACTATATATCAGCTAACTTACTTTTCATCCGACCCAGCCTCTTCTGAAAGTATTCAACATGCCAGTAAAACAACTATCCCTTACATGGATGTTGGGGTAGGATTGGTTAAAGATTCTGGTTTGCTAGGAACTTTTTCCTTTCCTCCTCCTAACGTATCGCCTTCTACTGCAACCATTCATATGATTTCATCTAACTCTATTGTTTTGGATGATCCTTGGATCGTACCTTCCGAGTCTGAGGTGGATTCATTTGGTGATGCAATGCCTTTGAGTCCCTATGAAATTGCGTATCACGCTGTACAGTCGTTTTCTGACCCTTGTTCAACCAAAATTGATCTAATGAATGTGGTCCATGGAGAATCACTTTCAACATCAAACTCAGATTCAACAAATTTTTCCGAGCTTGTTCATACTGATGAGCAGATTCGTGAAATTTTGTCTGTTGATGATTTATCATGGGAAGATCTTCATCATCGATCTTCGTTTTTACCTGAGCTTGACCATTTTGAGAATGATTTTTCATCTATTTTTACTAATTATTATGTCAAAGAACCACAGGATCCATTGCAAAATCTTGATTCTGAGTTAAATTTGGGAAATATTTCTTGAACGGTTCCTATTGACATTTCAATTAAACCTGGAATTATTGAAACCATCCATATAGGTGCCTCCTGTATGGAAAATGAACTCCAAACTTATAAGGTCCTGTTTCAAGAATTCCTCGACGTGTTTTCCTGGTCACATGAATAAATGCCAGGAATTGATCCAGCAATTATTGTTCATGAAATTAAAACTTACCCAGATGCTAAACCTTTCCGGCAACGTTTGCGTCAGATACACCTGCGAAAAGCTGCTACTATTAAAGCAGAAGTTGAGAAATTACTTCGAGCAGGTTTCATTTATTCAATTCCTTTAACGGATTGGGTATCGAATATTGTTCTTGTTAACAAAAAGCAAGGAACGATAAGAATATGTATTGATTATAGGGATATTAATCGAGCTTGTCCCAAAGACAATTACCCAACCCCCTATATCGATCAAATCTTTGATGATTGTGCCAGCAGTGAAATATTCTCCTTTATGGATGTTTTTTCCGGTTATAATCAAATCAACATACTACCTACTGATCAACCAAAAATGGCTTTCATTTGTCCATGGGGAACGTTTGCTTACTGCAAATTACCTTTTGGATTGAAGAAATCCGGAGCAACTTTTTAAAGAGATATGTCTTACATGTTTCATGACATCAAGCACATTTTGCAGCCTTATCTCGATGATTTACCTACTCATTCATTACGTAGAGCCGATCATCTCACTCATTTATGAGCAATTTTTATGAGATGTAGGCATTATCGGATTAGGTTGAATCCACACAAATGTGTTTTCTGTATAGAAACGGGTTGTTTACTGGGATTTGTTGTTTCGAAAGCCGACATTCGTGTCGATCCCTTGAAGGTTGAAGCTATTGTCAAATTGACTCCTCCTTTGACTCTTCGCCAACTCGAAAGTTTGCAAGGGAAAGAAAAATTTTTACGTCGTTTCTATTAGAGTCGGTCTTTGCATCCCTCCGTCAGAGATCATTTCTCTTATTGCATTCCATTTTAGGTGTCTCATTTAGCTCGATCATATGCATTCCACTAGGGGCATGCCATAATCCAATGTAAGGCCCTTTTCACTCATTCCCCTAATGTCTTGTACCTTCTAGCTCAGGTCTTTTCATCAAGGTCCATAAAAATCATTTTCCAATCAATGACAATCAATATTTGGTCTCTTGGTCAGCAAAGGGTCATTTTAGTCATTAGGTCTACGGTTTAGTGAATTCAGTCTTCAAAGTTTCCAATAATGCTAGCAGGCCAGAGGGAGGTTCTAAACAAGTTTTTATTTTAAAAATTTCATCATCATATTGCTGGACTATGACTTTTCTTCAAAACTCTGTTTTGAAGAAAATTCGACATTTCCTCTTTTGTAATATATTGCCATGTAAATTTCAAATTTTTTAGTTCTTGGATATTTTAGATGCAGCCCTAGTCATCCTTTGCCGAAATCCAATGCCATCATCCCTACAAGAAATTGCCAAAAGGTTCATCATTTAAGTCAAAAATCAAAGGAAACAACGAAAACAGAGTTTGCATTAGAAAGTGAAAAGTGTCAAAGCAAAAAAAATTAGGAGAGTGGGTTTCATGAGCTAAAATTTCAAAAGCTCTTGGTTTAGAAGCAATTTATTCATGTGATAAGCTCATTTGCAGAAGAGAAGTAAGATAGAGAAAATTTTATGGGCAAGTGAGAAATTGGGTGATTTTGGGCGAAAATCGGTTGGCGTGGCATACTGAGCAGCAGGCGCGACGCACTGGTGAGGCGCGGCACACTGGGCGTGAATACATAGTGTTATTTTACACAGGCATGGTGCACTGGGGAGGTGTGGCGCATTGGGCATGCTGCGCAACACACACAGCTAAAAGGCCCGAAAATACTAACAATTACTCCACATTTCCAATAACTCGCATGGATCTACTAGGTAGAGCCTCCATCTTTGTGTTTTGTCCAAGTTTGTGCTAGGGTATGGTGGTTGATGGATGGTAACGCTTAAAACAAAAAAAAAACATCAAACCCTACCTTTTAAAATACCTCAAGGAAAATTGCTGCTAGGGTTTCAATTCCCTGTTTTGTCACCAAATTCACTCCCCCATCTCACTTGTCCCTTGTTTTCATTATTCCCTAAGTTCCACTACGCCTTAAATTCATTCATCCCCTATCCCAAGTTCCCTTTCCCAATTTTCCTAATGTGAAATCCTAAACCCTAATCCTATACATAAACTCTCAAACCATCCCATATTCCCCTAACTAAATCTATCCCAACAGTCCCTAATCCCTCACTATTTTCCCCTCCCTTTGTAGCCCCTCATTTCACTGTTTGTTCCCTTGGTAGCAGAGGTCAAGCACATCACCAAAAGGCAGTCCAACACAATTTTCATACATCAACATCTATTTCTCCAGGGAAATTTGTTTACCAGCAGTTATGTCATCCGATCATTCATATGATTATGAAGTGGAGACCCAAAGTGACTCACCCACGGAGGGACATGCACCCAGGAGGCCTCATAGAGGTGGCAGACATATCAGAGAAGAACCAACCACCCTTACTGAATTACAGGCCTTCCCTCTTGCCATCTCTTGTTTCCAGCATTAGTCATGTTATGAGTTTTGTGAGAAGGTTGCTAATGTTCAATTTCATCATGAGTTGGCTTGTATGTTTGTATTGCATTTACATGGTGATCAAGCCACTTTAACTGGTGCCACTTTCACACTAACACCAGATTCCATTTCATTAGCAACCGGCATACCAAACATTGGAGAACCATGGAATAAGAGGCATAAAATTGACCGGAAACACTATGAACCGTACATCAAGCTTGGCGTTTTGAGACAGCTCAAGAGAGTGTTTCCATTTCGGTACCTCAAAGATGAATATGCGCCTTTAATGAAACTCATCATGAAGTATTTCAGCTGTGAGGGACGGTTCTCCCACTTGTATGCTTATCACATCAAGCTGCTGATGCATTTCACTTGGGTACGAATGATGAACATTCCTTATTTCATATGCCGAAACATAGAAAGGATGACCACCCTTGTGCAGCACAAGACCGCTCAGCAGCAGCTTAATAGTGTTTATCGTTTTGCTCTCATCAAGATTGTGGTGGTTCATTAGCTTGGATTACAGGGCATCACTTGGGATGATTTTATCTCTCGTGAGTTTTTCAGAGCTTCACAGGGATCTTCAGAGGCTGGACATGGGACAGGTGGACCTTCTTATCAGCATGAGGGTCATGAGACTCACAGTGCTACTATGCCAGTATTCATTACTTATCAGAAGTGTGCTAGACAGTTATTTGCAACAACAAAGCAAGTGTTATCTTCACCTGGGGTGGAAGGGGCCTCGCTTCCAACATCGGCACCACAGGTACAGGACAAAGGCAAGAGGCCGATGCAGGATGAGGGTCCTTCAAGTGAACGAGAGACCGACTTCATTCTCATTCAGGATGACGATACAGACATGGGCCCGCAAAGTGCCAACCTTAGAGATATCATCTAGGAGCAACAGACAGAGATCAAAGCCTTGTCCCTCAACTTGGAGAGGGCTAAGTGGATTATAAAATATTTTGAGCAAAGGAATAAGCAGCTTGAAGATCAACAGGTGATTATGGAATTACAAAACATCAGGGAGAATCGTCAAGCTACGCAAAGGAGGAGGATTGAATTCACTTCATTGGAGCAAGAGATTAATGATGATCAAGAGTCTTGGCTCGAGAGAGTCAACATCCACCTAGAGAGACTGCTAGACAAGGCCGATAGGGACAAAGCATTGCTGAGACACATGGCTTTCCACTACATGGCATGAAACAAGGTTTGCAAGGCACAAATAAGAAATTTAAAGGCAAAACTAAGGAAGGCATCGAAAAGGAAAAAGAGGCAAAAAGAGCATGATCGACTCTGGATATTGGGCAAGGAATCCTTGGCCCATCATAGCTATTGATGGAGAAGGTCCATCCCAAATTTCAAGAAATTTGGAGCAATGTTTGCATTTTGAAAATTTTTTGCACTAAAAAACAGAGTTTTCCTCCCTATGTGCTGCACCACGTGGCGCTCGCTTTCACTAAAGAGCTCCAAATCCAAAAAACTTTGCATTTCTAGATTTTTCATGATAAATTGTGTTTTCCTACCTATGGCCAAGAAATTTGGGCAGGTTTTCAGCCCTCAAAAGGTCAAAACATACTCAAAAAATGACCTCACTACCCCTATTTTGACACACAAGAAGTAGTCTTGGGAGATTGGATATTTGGAGGGGGAAATGGACACCAAATCCATAAATTCCACTTGGGATGGAGATTAGACAGGTAGGGCTTTCCAACGAGCTATCTTGGGCTCAACTTGGACTTTGGGAAGTGCCTTAAAATCAGCTCCAAAGTGGCGCAACGCATAAAGAAATTTGGCCTTATTTTCACTCTTCAACTCAGAAATTCGCCCAGTTTTGACTAGTTTTACTTTTTGATGTTACTCTTGATCTTCCATGATGTAATTTGATGACCTTGATGTAATATTGGCACATTTTTACTTGTTCTAGAGGATTCATTCACTAAAAAGTGAAAAACAACTGAATGAATCAATTTCTTAACATATAGAGGCAAGTTGTTTCATTGCTTATTTTTTAGTTCCTTGTTTAGATATGTTTAGATATGGTTGAAAAAGCTCCTAGAATGATGAGCTCAACCCCTATAGGCATGGGAAGGAGTTAGGATTGTCTATATCATGTAATTTATTAGTCATTTTCAGGGTTGGACACCAGGGATTGCTGGGCACTCCATTGTACATTTGATTTCTGCATTTTTGGCAAAGGAAAGACCAGGGTTTTGCAGCACTTGTTGGGATCCTTGTGGCTCTATGTTTTGATGGTGTTTTTCTTCATGCAATTGTAAGTTCATTTATGTTTCATGTATTCCATTTCCCTTCTCTTTGCTTCTAAAATTAGACAAATGAGTGACAAAAGGTAGAACTCATTAGCTTTTGTGCTCTGCCTGTTAGTTTGTTTAATTTTCAATGTTTTCTTCAGTTTGAAGAGGATTCTTGGTACTCTCTTGCCCTCTTCAACTACTCAGTGGTATTTTCTATCCATTAATTTAATATAAAGCATAAAAACTACTTCCTACCTTGCCCCAATCGGAACTTTGCAAAAATTTGGCCTCATCCCCGGACCCAAATTTGCCTTTCCCTTTTTCCAACAAAACCCCCAAAAAACTCAAATTAAATCCTTGCACTTCATAACTAACCTAATATTAGTTGTTAAATCAGTCATCTCAAGCCTCATCGATTATATTTTGCTGAGATTGACCTGGAGAGAGCCCTCTCCTATCCTCGTAGGGCTAGCTACGAGGCTGAGCGTGGTTTGATGTGGACCTAGAATCTTACCTTTTCAGCCTAAGGTAAATCTAGGCTCTAACAGTTTCATTCCTAACAACGCCAAGATAACAAAGGGTTTTACCAGGTTTTTGAAACAGAATACTCCATTCTTTTGGGATGAGATAGCTAACAAATCTTTTAATGCACTTAAACACGCGTTGACCCATGCATCGTTATTGCATCCTCCCAACTACAACCAGGATTACTTCTTGTACCTCGCCGCTTCTCATTCCACCATCGGGATGGTGTTAGTTCAGGAAGATGAATTCAATAGTGAACATGTGATTTACTATCTTAGTCGAACTTTGAATCCGACTGAGCTTAAATATTCACATGCGGAAAAATTGGCCTTGGCAGCTGTTCAAGCTGTCCAAAGATTTCGTCATTACATCTTACTATGCAAAACTACAGTAATTTCTGACTGTAACCCTATGATCTATATTTTGACCAAAAAATTGCTAGGGGGCAAGTATTCCAAATGGATTGTTATCCTGCAGGAATTTGACTTGGAATTTGAAAAATCCAATTCAAAGAAATCTTTAGTTTTTGTGGAATTAATGTGTGATTTCCCGCGTGTTGATATTGAAATTGTGGCGGAAGAGCCCATTGAGGATGAATCCTTGTTTCTTATCAGTACTCTTGATCCATGGTATGGAGATATCATAGTTTATCTCCAAACCCAATCTTTTCGGCCTGAAATTTCACGATCTCAGCAGTGAAAAATACATTTCCAATCCCAACAATACAAGATTATTGGAGATACACTCTATCGTCGTGGGGTGGATTCTGTTTTTCGATGTTGTTTAACTCATGAAGAAGCTGAAAATGTCCTAAATGAATGTCACTCTGGAGCATGTGGCAGTCATATGTCTGGGTATGCCACAGCCCAAAAGATATTGCGCGCTGGCTATTTCTGGCCGTCTTTGTTTAAAGATTGTATTTATGCGGTCCGAAAATGCCATAATTGTCAAATTTTTGATCGAAAGATGCATGCTCCACATGCTCCTCTCCACCCTATAATTTCCGTCAGCCCTTTTGCAAAATGGGGTATCGAATTTATTACATGTAACCCTCACTTGGCCGGGGGGTATGCATATATCATCCTTGCAGTAGATTATTTTACCAAGTGGGCCGAGGCGATGCCTACATTTTTGACAAATGGCAAAACTGCTGCAATTTTCGTTTTCAATCATATAATTACTAGATTGAGTGTTCCACAAGCAATTATTACTGATCATGGGAGTCATTTTCGAAACATCATGATGACTGAACTAACAAATCAACTTGGCCTGCGTCACGATAGTTCCACTCCATATTACCCACAGGCTAATGGTCTGATTGAAGCCATCAACAAAGTTCTAGTCATTATGATCCGACGAATCATTGGCATTCATAGGTTGAATTGGCATAACATGTTATTTTCATGCTTTGGGCATATCGAACCTCAGTAAAAACATCAACTGGTTTCACTTCAACTGGTTTACGGTTTGGAAGCTGTGTTACCCATTGAATGTGAAATTCCATCATTGCAAATAGCCATAGAATTACTTCCAGCCACTTCCGAAGAGGAAAAAAATTTGTTGTACGTAGCTCAGCTAGATGAGAATCGACGTGATGCTGTGCTAGCAATCAAAATTCATGCCAAACGAATTAAAGCTCTGTACGATTGAAATGTTACACCTCATAAATTTTCGGAAGGAGACCTAGTCTTACTATACGATCAAGAAAACGATAAGCTAGGGGCTGGAAAATTTGTACCTATGTGGCATGGTCCTTATGTTGTTAAGCGAAAGCTGGCAAAAGGAGCCTATGAATTGGTAGATTTTGATGGTGTCTCTTTGGGTAAACCCAAAAATGGTCTTTATCTGAAGAGATATTATGCTTAAATTTGGGTGTGGAGATTTTAGTTAGATTAGTTTCTCTCTAGCTGGTGTGTTTTAGATTAGGAAAGTGTGCTTAGTTTAGAGAGTGTTTTTATCATTATTCCTGCTTATCTTTATTTTACTCTTGATATTGTAGATGTCGACGTCTCTTCAAACATACATTGGTTTCGCTGACTGCGCTTGTCGTAATGCACAGAACATTTCTTCCGCAGCTTGGGTTATCTATTCACCCTCTGATGAGTTGGTATCTATGCATGGGGTAAGCCTGGGTCAAACTGTTATCACCCTAAAATTTTTGTTTCTAAGCTTTGGAAAGTTTTCCTTGTTTCTAGTCATACTCTTATAGGTTTTGAGTGATCTCATCTTAACAAGTGTCATTCTCTTTTCCAAAAAGTTTCATAGCCTCATTCCATGTCCTAAAAGTCTCACCATGTGTTTTTACATCAGTTTGATTCCAAAGGATTCATGTTAGTCTTGGTCTAGTCTTTCCATGGTTGTTTTCGTGTCTAAGATCTATAAAAGAGTCTTGTTGGTATGGTCAAATAGGGTCAACACTCTATTCTTGCCCATCACTGGTCCCATATCACCTAAAATTCCATGTGTCAAGGTTTTCATAGTGAAAAAGTCACTCTAGGTGTTTTCGTAGTGCAGACAATGTAAAAAACTAGTTTTGCGCTACGAAATCACTGAACTAGGAGTTTTCGTAGCGTGCTACAAAACCCCTGAAGCAGCCTGTTTTAGTAGAAAACTGTTTTTACTAGTTAACTTCCAGAAGGTTTCCTGAGCAGTTGAGAAATCAATTTTGAAAAATGAAAGAGGTGTTTCTTCCTAACATGTTGAAATACAAAAACCTCTTCCCATTTCTTCAAATTCGTTCGGAGGTGGGAGGAATTTATGGTTAAACTTGCACTACAAAATTGCTGAAAGTCAAGCTTTGTCTTCTAGTTTTAGCAGTGTTTTTCAAGATTAGTTTCTGGTTACAGGAAAATGTATTTTGGGATTCTGAGGGAGGTTTCTCTTGATCAATTCTCTAGATACAATAACCTATCTCACTTTATTAAAAAGTGTTTTCAGTTGGGAGATACTAAGCTTTCATTGAGACCCTAATTTTAGAAAACGGATTTTTCTTGTTTGACACATGTTTTTCAAGGACAGATTCGGGATAGATGGAGGAATGTTTTAAAAAACCAGGAGATATTTTTGTTTTGAAAAACATGGGCTACAAAAACCTCCTTGATTTTCGTAAAATTTTTCATGGATGAGGAGATAAAGGCTCTGTCCCACGTGCCAATTTTCAAGGATCTAAACCTAAAAACAGGGAAACATGTTCCCTAATTTCTAGGGTTTGTCATCAGCAGTTGGGTGACCACGTCGGAGGCTTCATCAAATTCGAATTCATGAGGTTGCAAATGTCAAAGAATGCATTTAAATGTTTATATAAGGTTGTTGTAATCATAATAAGGAGTTACACTCCTAGTTGTATTAGGTCTCTAGCACTGTTAGTTAGCTGTCAAATGCATTTAAAGGTTTGTTTTATGGTTAGAATAGGTGTCACTGATGGAAAATTCAAATTCTCTTGATGAGGGATGATGGAATACTAATTTTAAATGCCATATATAGAGCAAGAGGTTGAATTAGCAAGGGGTTGGAGTCTTTTTGGCTCAGTTGTTGCTCTATGTGCAGACTGTGTATATTTTTAACCTAATGCAGATTTCTACTTAGACAACTCAAGATTCATGAAGAGTTCTTGTATGTTCTTGTTATGATGGAATCTTCCAATACTTACATTTCAGTGGTGTTTACTTATGATACTCAGAACTCATCAATGATGCTCTGACTTCCTTCATAGATAAACTAACTATGTTTCACTGTTTTGTATTTTCATTTCTGCACTTGAACTCTATAATGCCTTGACTTCCATGCTAGGTAGAATGCTTTGGCTTCACTACTTAGGATTCAAAGGGAGTTTTTAATGTCATATTGTCTCATGGCTTTCCCCTTTCACTTATTTGCAGTGGTATGAATACATGTTACTTATAACTCATCAATCATGCTCTAACTTCCTTCATGTATTTATAAACTGTGTTTCCTTGCATTGTATCTTTGTTTTGTTGATGCATAAAAACTCTCTATGCCCTGACTTCATGTTAAGCTGATCTTGCCGTGGTACTGAAACATACTTTGAATCCATAGCCCAATGGTAGCCAGCCTTCATATTTCAACCTATAAACATATACAATTACAAACCATAGAGTTAGCCATCTATTCATATCTTTAATCTAAATCATTAACCCTTTGAGAGAGCCCTCTCAGGCTGAGGAGGCTAAGCCTTAGCTAAAAGATTGGTTTGGAATAGTTACTCAAAGTATTCCTGATCAGTAGCCTATCATGGGTCTGATTTTGTGATAACATTTTGGTGCGTCTGCCGGGAGCCTGAAGTCTATTCATTCCCGAAATTAAGAGGTTGAACTTGTGAAGGTAGCAGGAGCTCAGACATCTTTTTGAGGCTACAAAACTACCTTGGCAACTCCACACATCAAATAACAAATTGGAAGGTGACTCCACTGCTAGAATATCAGTAGCTTGATGAAGTTTCAAGATGAGTTCCACTTCAAGAATGAATGCCAGGTATGCTCCTATGAATCGGTCTCATATCCCTGGTTTTCCAAATCCTATGCCAAAGGTTGATTGGTTAGAGGATATTCTGATATTCAAAGATGAAAAGAAAGATAATGTTTCTCTTCATTTGGTTAGGTTTCATATGCATGTACGCAATCTTAAGGTTTAGTTTCCTGAAGATTGTCTCATGAGGATGTTTAAGACCACTTTAGAAGGAAAAGCATGGTCTTGGTATAAAAGTTTGGAAAATGGTTCAATATATTCGCTTGATAATTTTCATGATGAATTCTATGGGATGTATAAAGAATTTCATCCTTCCTTATTGTTGCTCAAAGATTGCTGTAAACATTCTTTAAGTCTTATTCAGTATTTGGAGGATTTTTATGATGATGATGAATTTATGAATGAAGAAATTTTAGAGGCTCTTCATAACAATACATTTCAACACCAAGAAGAAAGTATAACATTGCATGAAATGCAACATGAAGATCAGTAGGGGTTTACTTATGAAAATCATATTACATCCTCTGAGATTGATGTAGAGATGCAGCAGACTTGTCAGTCTTCAGATCATTATCAAGATGAACATGATTACAAGCAACAACAAGAAATGCTGGAAGAAATTTTTTATGACCCTCAGGCAGAGGAAAAGGTTGTTCATTTTTGTAATTCCTTGCAGCAGCTTACATCAAAGAGTGATCATAATAATGAAGAAAATTACATTTTTTGTGGGAATCATGCAGAAAGGCAGTTGGATAACACATCAAAGGGGTCTTGTGTGGTTGAGAATCAGTTGTCTGAAGATTTAGAGTGTTATGATGATCATCAAAATAATCATGTCTTCTTTGACCCTATAAGTGAATACATGGAAAAGTTTTGCACACCAGTATTTCATTTTCATTTGCATTATGAAGATCAGGTACATTATAAGTTGATTTGGTCATCTCACTATCATGGTTATTTTGAGGTCGAATGCAGTCAAGAACCTCCAATATTAGAAAGGACAATTGATTGGCTTTATTGGATGTTTCATGTTCCTTGAGCTACAAGTGGAGATTGCAGTTAATAGGGTAGGTAGGAATCTGAAAATAAGCTCAGGGTAGGTTGACTGAGCATCTCTTTCAGTAGGTGTAGTTGGAATTCTTCGTTCAGAAATCATTAAAGGCTTGAGGAGAAAATTGGGCAGAAGTTCAAAGTTTTCTTCTAGAGGATGGATAGCGGCACTGGAGCTACAGGTTCTTAATGTACCACAAGGGCACACTATCCCTAGTGGAGCCACTATTATCACCCTAAAATTTTTGTTTCTAAGCTTTGGAAAGTTTGCCTTGTTTCTAGTCATAGTCTTATAGGTTTTGAGTCATCTCATCTCAACAAGTGTCATTCTCTTTTCCAAAAAGTTTCATAGCCTCATTCCATGTCCTAAAAGCCTCACCATGTGTTTTGACATCAGTTTGATTCCAAAGGATCCATGTTAGTCTTGGTCTAGTCTTTCCATGGTTGTTTTTGTGTCTAAGATCTATAAAAGAGTCTTGTTGGTATGGTCAAATAGGGTCAACACTCCGTTCTTGCGCATCACTGGTCCCACATCACCTAAAATTCCATGTGTCAAACTTGTGTCAAGGTTTTCATAGTGAAAAAATCACTCTAGGTTTTTTCGTAGTGTAGACAGTGTAAAAAACCAGTTTTGTGCTACGAAATCACTGAACCAGGAGTTTCGTAGCGCGCTACGAAACCCCTGAAGCAGCCTGTTTTAGCAGAAAAATGGTTTTTACTAGCTATCTTCTAGAAGGTTTCCTGAGTAGCTGAGAACTCAATTTTGAAAATTGAAAGAGGATTTTCTTCCTCACATGCTGAAATACAAAAACATTTTTCAGTTTCTTCAAATTCGTTCGGAGGTGGGAGGAATTTATGGTTAAACTTATTCTATGAAACTGCTGAAAGTCAAGCTTTGTCTTCTTGTTTTAGCAGTCTTTTTCAAGATCCGTTTCTGGTTACAGGAAGACGTATTTTGGGATTATGAGGAGGTTTCTCTTCAAAAACTCTCCAGATACAATAACCTATCTCACTTTATTCATAAGTGTTTTCAGTTGGGAGATACTAAGCTTTCATTGAGACCCTAATTTCAGAAACGGATTTTTCCTGTTTGACACGTGTTTTTCAAGGACAAATTCTGGACAGCTGGAGGAATTTTTTTAAAAACCAGGAGAGGTTTTTGTTCTGGAAAATATGGGCTACAAAAAAATCCTTTCGTTTTGTAAAATGTGTCATGGATGAGGAGATAAAGGCTCTGTCCCATGTGCCAATTTTCAAGGAGCTAAACCTAAAAACAGGGAAACATATTCCCTAATTTCTAGGGTTTGTCATCAGTGGTTGGGTGACCACGTGGGAGGCTTCATCAAATTCGACTTCATGAGGTTTCAGCTGTCAAAGAATGCATTTAAATGTTTAGATAAGGTTGTTGTAATCATAATAAGGAGTTACACTCCTAGTTGTATTAGGTCTCTAGGATTGCTAGTTAGCTGTCAAATGCATTTAAATGTTTGTTTTATGGTTAGAATAGGTGTCACTGATGGAAAATTCGAATTCTCTTGATGAGGGATGATGGAATCCTAATTGTAAATGCCATATATAGACCAATAGGTTGAATTAGCAAGGGGTTGGAGACTTTTTGGCTCAGCTGCTGCTCTATGTGCAGACTGTGTATATTTTTAACCTAATGGAGATTTCTACTTAGACAACTCAAGATTCATAAAGAGTTCTTGTATGTTCTTGTTATGATGGCATCTTCCAATACTTACATTGCAGTGGTGTTTTCTTATGATACTCATAACTCATCAATGATGCTCTGACTTCCTTCATAGATAAACTAACTATGTTTCACTATTTTGTATTTTCATTTCTGCACTTGAACTCTATAATGCCTTGACTTCCATGCTAGGTAGAATGCTTTGGCTTCACTACTTAGGATTCAAAGGGAGTTTTTAATGTCATATTGTCTCATGGCTTTACTCTTTCACTTATTTGCAGTGGTATGAATACATGTTACTTATAACTCATCAATCATGCTCTAACTTCCTTCATGTATTTAGAAACTGTGTTTCCTTGCATTGTATCTTTGTTTTGTTTATGCATAAAAACTCTCTATGCCCTGAATTCATGTTAAGTTGATCTTGTTGTGGTACTGAAACATAATTTGAGTCCATAGCCCAATGGTAGCCAGCCTTCATCTTTCAACCTATAAACATATACAATTACAAACCATAGAGTTAGCCATCTATTCATATCTTTAATCTAAATCATTAACCCTTTGAGAGAGCCCTCTCAGGCTGAGGAGGCTAAGCCTTAGCTAAAAGATTGTTTTGAAATAGTTACTCAAAGTCTTCCTGATCAGCAGCCTATCAGGGGTCTGATTTTGTGATAACACATACAACGAATAACATTACAGTGTATATTGCAGTGATTGAGTTATTATCTGAATCCATCTCATTTGGGATTCGGAGTTTGATTGTTAGGTTAGATTCTAAACTTGTTGTATTGCAGCTTAATAGAGTTTATGCCATTAGAAATCCAGTGTTATTGAGATTATTTTTGAGAGTTCATCTCTTGGAATGTGAATTTGACTACATTGAATATCAACATATTCCAAGATATTTAAACACATTAGCAGATGCAATTGCTTCTTGAATGTTAAATAGACATTTGCAATAATTAAACGGTAAATTTAAAAACATTCCATAAAATGTTTTACAAGATAGCCAGTAATAGTGATATAGCATAGCATACAAGTGTGTCAAATATACATCATCTTCGATCATAGGTTGAAAAACACCTTATGATCGGAAAAAATGATAGTACAAAAAGCAAAAATGTCGTATGAGTCTATAAAAGGTGATCATCCTATCACTAGTGATGATCACAATAAGAAACCACTTCTCGGGCCACCCTACAAAGGAACCTCCTGAAAGGTCCTGGGACCCCAATTACATAGCGCTATAACCTAAGAGGAATATCATCTATGCCAATCTCTGGAATATCTGCTATCAAACGCTCTAGATGATTTTCCAATTCGTTCAGGGTCTCTGTAAATTCGTCCCATGGGGCCGGTACTGCTATAGTTGGGTGTCTCCTCTCATAGGGCCGGAGAGTGGCTGGTCGTCATGGACCCACATCTGCATTTGAAACTTTTATTATCAGTTTTGGATGATTTAAAAAAAATTAGTTAAAACTTAGAAAATGTTGAGAATGATTTTACCTGAATCATCCCACTGCTCTCCTGGTGGAAGAGTCATGTCTGGATCTCCACGATAATCCATCCCAGCATAAGGGAAATCCTGAATCACGAAAAGTTGGTTCTCTAACCAACAAAAATACTCTGGCGGAAATTGAACAACCTTTGAACCCTCCTCAAGATGACAGGCCATAACTGTAACCCATCACACGAGCTTAGGCTGTCGGGGAAGTTCAACTCCAACGGAAAGTTGTTATGGGATCAACATCGGGACCCTCTCTAGACCAAAGCTCACAACTAAGAAACCATATCCAAAGTTTTTTAGTTGTCTGTTCCTTGCTCTAGTTATTTGGCCTTTTACATTTGCCAACACAGCTTCGCACCAGTTGAAGATGGTGCCTCGATAACAATCTACTACCATTTGCATTTGGGATCCAGTAGCTACATGTAGTGCTACGCTTTTGCAGAGTCTGGTGATAGTAAATGCAATTACTTTAAGTTCAGGAAGGGAGATAGTTTTGATATCAATCCCTTTGTCCTTTGTCTAGTCATTACAAAACTCTAGTCGGAGACTATCGACAGACTGGCCACCTGGCCTAGTCCCGAATAGAGATAATCGTTCACCTCTCTTGGGAAAACCAGTTAAGAAGTAAATGTCCTCTAGATCGATTTCGAGTTGGTGGCCACCAATAATGAAGCACTGGTCCTGTATATTCCATCTGTTCACCAGCCACTGCAAAAAGTCTACTTGGGCCCTCATGCCAGGTATGGCCCAGAATTTATATAGCCTGCATGCTTTTAATGCCTGTATGGAAGGTGGATGAACTAATGCGGCTAGTTAAACATCTTCTTGCTCCCATTGTCGCCAAATGAGCATTGTGTATATCCTACATTGAAAAAATGGCGGATTAGAACATTTTATTTCAAAATTTTTTGGGCGGAAATGGAAAAATTCAAGTTTTAAAACCTATTTCATGGGGTCCGCACCCTCCAGTTAGGAACAATGCATAGGTCTGCACTCTTCCCAAGCAGTAGGTGCGGGCCCCTAGCTCTTTCCTTTGTCAGAAAAAGTCGGGGTCCGCAGGTTTTGCATGTTGCGCCTGCGGACCCCCGCGAGCGGTTTTGTAAACTAATTTTTCCTTAAAAAATCAAAATGGAAGCCTAAAAACAAATTTTAAATGGTTGAAATGCAAGATTAAAGTGATGTGGATTACCTGCAACTGACGGTTTTCGATTCCAACAGATGGATTTTCCAGAATCTTCACAGGAAGTTTCTTACCCAAAAGCTCTCTTTTCTCACTTTGAAGTCAAACGGTAAAAATGAATTTACAAAAGCCCTTTTTATAAGCTTTTTGTGAATTTTTTATTTTTTAATTTTTCACTTTAAAAAGGTAACTTTTTGATGCATTTTTATTTTTTTAAACAAGTATGAGTATTGTTTGAGTTTTTGTGTAGAATATTGGATTTTTTAGGAGAAATTAATAATTTTCAGCAAAAACATTGGAGTCCTCTTTAAGCTTTTTTCTAACTCGTAAAATATGAAAAGATTGCTGAGTTTTTCTTTCTAAGCTCATTAAAATGGAATTAAAAGGGCAGTCCACTTACAGCTCTTTTCTGACCGTATAAACATGAAAAGATTGCTGGACTTTTTTCGTTTCATGTTCGATATTGGTAATAAAACGACGTGTCATTGATCGTTTTTTACTTTTTCGAATCAAAGACACTAATAATGAAAAGTACTCCTTGATCGTAATGGTCAAGCGGTTCTCTCAAGTATTATTTTATACTTTTTCGGGCTTGGGAGACACAAATTTATGAAAAAGGACAACCATGGAGTTTTCTTAAGTTTTTCTTCTGACTCCCTAAAATTGAAAAATGCCAAGTTTCTCCTATACTAGACTCGTTAAAATTTAACAGTAAAGGACCTGTTCAATTTCAAACAGGAACGAACCACTCCTTCTTAGGGTTCGAATTTTAAACTAAGTTGGACTCATCCAAAGGATGAGCTTATAACCAAGCAAATGTTATCCTCCTCAAGCTTGTCAAAAATAAAGAGGTACTTGCCAGAAATGGTGGGGGAAAAGAGAGAAAAATGAACCTGTTTGTTATACTTTGTGTCTTAGAAAAGCATTCAACCACTCTTGAACACAACACTTTTTGTTCACCTAGGTTGGGAAATCCTTTGCCTAACAGTTAATCAAACCATATTGAAAGTCTTCAGCCAGTTTCTGGGTATTAGCTTTGGGTCAATTGTCACCAAACCATCTGCAGTGTCATTATGTGTTCAAGAGGTTAGTTCAAATAAACCATTCATCTGCAAAATATCTGTCATCCATCTTGACCATCCCTGAGTTAGTCCTTGCCAAATATATTTCTTCAAACTTGATCTATGATTTCATGTTGTGGTCTTGCCTACGACGGATTGCTTTCTATCGACTTCAGCTCATTATATAGAAAGATGATCTAGAAATCACCAGTACCTTGGAATCTGCATGCCTCAATGGCAGGTTCCTTACCTTCGATGACAGGTTGCATCATTGACCTTCGATCAAAGGATTATATGACATGTTCGACATCAGCTCATCTATTCACATTTCATGGATTGTACTAATTACTTTGAGAGCCAGTGACATTACTGGTGGTTTCTCTGATACTTGTTAACAGTTCACATCATTGACTGGTAATCAAGTGGTTTCTACCATGTTCGACTTCGACACATTCATTCACATGGATAGAATCGTACTAGTTCGGGAAGTAGAAATCAAGACCCTGGATCTAGTTTCTACCATCCAGGCTGCGAGGAATTTTTTTATTCATTATACAGTGGACGATTCATAAACATATGGCTGCGCCCATACTGTGTCTACATATGTCTATACTTGTGATGTATTAGAAAATCATTCCTATATCAGAGCAGTTTAGTTAGTTTTTCTAGTAAGCTTTGATCTGAGTATGGGAATGCCTACCTCAATGATGATATGTTCACATATATATATTTTGTATTGAATGCTTTTATAGGTTCCAACCAGGGTGTCCACAGGATGATATTTGTTGAGCCTCAAACTTGCACCTTCCTATACACCCTCTCAGCCTTCTTTTTCCACTTACTTCATCCACCCAGCTGTTAAATCATTGCATTATAGTCTAAAAAGAACTTTTTACATGGTTTTCTGACTATGCTTATGACTATTGTTTGGTTTAGTTTTTGTTCATGCAGTTGCGGAAACTTGTCAGTTTCCACAGCCAGCACAGGTTTCCGCAGCCAGCACAGGATTCCGCAACTATTTTGTTAAAAACTGTGCTACAGGTGTCCTATGAAGAAACGAGCCACATGGGCAAGTTACAGGTGATGGGTACATGGAACGTGTCCCTTCAAATCAGCCAAATCATCCATGGAAGGTCACGGTCAACAAGGGTCAAAGGCAAAAGCCAACCAAGGAATTCAGCGGTGGCACGTCTTTGTTTTGAGCACGTGAACGTTTACGTGGCACAGTCCTCAGCCCACGAAGACACCGACACACCTGGAGATCATCCCCTTAACTTGAATCCAATAGCTACCACTCCGAAGATTTAATAGACATGATGATAGTTACGCTATATCTCGGCTGAGGAGATCTACGTGTCTTTGGCAACACAGTCAATAGCGTAGGATTCAGTTAGTTAGTTTCAGCACTTTTTCATTATAAATAACGCGTTGATGAACGTTGTGGAGGAGCTTTTTGATATGTAATTTCTGAACTGTTGTTGTTATTACCCCACTGTACTTTGCTTTATATATGTTGCTGCTTTAATACATGAGAAGACTACTTTGCTGAGCTCATTCTTGTGACTGTTCATTGATTGGTTGAGGTGGCAGAGGGCCCCTGCGCACTAAAGCCCTGTATAGTTGTTATTTGATTTCCTTACATTTCTGTTTTCATAATCATTAGTCTGTACCTAACACGTTGTTTTGATGCTTCTTAATTCACCGCTATTTATATTTTCACTTTTGCTTTCTTGTAGCTGTCAGCTGATCAATGTTTTTCTGCAGGTTTTCTTAGGCAGCCCGGGCAAATTTTCATCTTTTTGATAACTATTGGCATATGAGATCATCTTGTCCTTCCTGCTAACTTTCATTTTCTGAAGTTTAATTCCAGCGCTGTCCTTTTTCAAGTTGTGATTTTCTTTTCTGTTATTTAGAAATCATACTACTCATTAGTCTATGGTTTCTTTCTATAGTCAAGTGACTCTATTAGTAAAAATCAGAATATTACTTATTGTAGTGTGATTTAGTTATCATATTGCTTAAACTTATTCATGATTGCTTCCCACAAGGTAGATTGAGCTGAAGGGTAAAGGATCAGAAGAGTTAAAGTAGTGTGATTAGTTTCCTTTCTGCAATTTAATTTCTTCCAATTTAGTTATCATATTGCTTAAACTTATTCATGATTGCTTCCCACAAGGTAGATTGAGCTGAAGGGTAAAGGATCAGAAGAGTTGAAGTAGTGTGACTAATTTCTTTTCTGCAATTTAATTTCTTGCCATTTAGATATCATATTGCTTGACGTGTTCATGATTGCTTCCCACAAGGTAGATTGAGCTGAAGGGTAAAGGATCAGAAAAGTTAAAGTAGTGTGAATTAGTTGCTTTACTTTGAGTTGCTTTAAGTTCAGTTTTTACTTTCTTTTCATTCAGCAGCAAGGATACTGGGCCATTGTCATTAGTTCACTGTTTTTCTTAAGAATTAATTTCGTTACAGTTGTTTTAAAGCTTTCTTTTTGAGTACTTTTAAGTTTTGAAAAATCACTGTAGAAATCACCATCACCATCCATCCATATTTCATACTTAACTTTCATTTTCGCCATCACACATTAGGGAAAGATAAATCCATAAACAACCAAAAAGAACTCAAAAACGACAAAAGACTAAGGAAATGGTTATCTAGTACATATAGTACACTTCACTTTGTCAGTTTACGAACCCCAGATTGACATTTTAAATAGCAATTTAGAACACACTAAATTGACCAAACAATCTTTGAAATGATAAAGTACTTCACTCTTCTTAGATGACAAATGAAATCCTCATCTATTACAGACTTCGCACTTTAGGGGGCAATCTGTTGTACAAAATATTGTCACCATGAAATTTGTAATCAGTGTGAGTCATTCACCACTCATACTTTCCTCCTTTGCAAGTCTTAAACCTCAGTTCTTCATGTCAAGCCTTGAAAAATAAGAGAAAGCCCTTAAAAATCTCTAAAACTCTAGTTCCACACTTTCTCTTAGCATTACTTGCGGTCTCGCATATACTGGTCATGTCCCTTGCATACCTAACTACTTTGTCTTTGTGTAATGGGTGTGGACCCCTATAAAAGTCAAAAAGGCGCAAGTACATTCTTAAAAACTCACTTTGGGTTATTTTTGGAAGCTTCGAGAGGGAATCTTGAGGTGGCAAGTTCGCTCCTTTAAGGTTCATGCATCCCATACCTTAAGGAGCTAACCCCTTGATGTGAGGAGCTTATCCCTTTGAAGGAAAACTCTATCCCTTCATAGGTGGACCTGTAACCTCCTTCCTTTGCACTATAAAATGAGGCATTGGGCTGGTTACTAAGGAGGTTGAAAGTTGAATATTTTTTAGGGTAAATGCTGTTGGAATTTAGTCTTCCTAATTGAGCTTGAGAGGAGAGATTACATACCTTTTTTGATCTTATTGGGAAGAGTGTGAGGCTTGTCAAAGTAGAGGAGATTCTTGCTTGGAACCTGGGAGGAGCTTGTACAACATCAAGGCACCAAAGTTTGTAAAGTTATTCTTATTTTCAAAGTTAATACAATCAAGTTTATTTTTCTCAATAAGTTGTGCTTATGGTTTATTTCATGGATTCCTTGATCACCATGATGAATATGATTTATTATATTAGCTATGTAGGTGTTATTTGATGTGTGCTTGTTTGTGATTGCAGGTTCTCAAAAAGAAACTCATTTGGACAGTCGAAGCGTGGCTACCACAAACTAGCATTGGACTTAAGGTAGGGTCTAAAACACCTCTTGGTTTTTATTTATAAATCACAATATGTTTAGAGAAAGATAGATTTGCTTGTTCTGCTTGTCGCTAGATATCCGTTGATACTAGGGAGATCAGTCTTGTTCGCAAGAATGATTTATCCGGCCGACTCTTCCTGAATATTGTCCTCTACCTCTGCTTTGACTTCTATTTTGATATTGTCCTCTACCTTGATTATTATTTCCTTGTCCTTGAAAGTTGCCTCTTCCTTGGTTGTTTCCTCTACCTTGAAAATTACTCATTCCTGAACTACTGCCTCTATTAAAGCTGTTTCCTTTGCTTTGGCTTCGACCTCGACTTTGTACATTATGTGCTGCTTGATTTTGATTGAAATTACCTCTACCTCTGCCTTGAGAACTGTCTACTGATGATTTACTAGTGCCAACCTCTGTGAAGAAAACATCTTCACCAACTTTCTTCTTCTTCCCAAAGGTTTTATCATGTTGGGTCCACATTTCACAGAGCTCATCAAACTTTAGTTTCTCTAATTTCCTAGTTAATTGTAGAGTCTCCAAAAAATGTGTGTAGGAAGAAGGAAGTCCAGCAATTAAAATTATGACCATAAAGCTATCATCTACTACTGGAAACCCAACATTAATGATTTCCTGCCTAATATTCTTAAGTCTTGAGATATATTCAAGAACATCACCTCCTTCAGTCAATTTTTGTTGCAACAATTTTAATTGTAGATCAACTTTCTTTGATTCAGGCTGAGTATCAAAGAGGTCTTTAAAAGTTTTCAAAGCAGACTGTGCATCTGTAGCATTTTCTATATGGACATACATTTCATCATTCATAGAAGATTTAATAAGAGCTAAGGCTTTGTCATTCTTAACTTCCCATTTTTCTAGTGCAGCTACATTTGTGGGTTTATTTGGCTTAATATCACCATTACATATAACCTTCCATAATTCATTGGAAATGAGAGTGCTTTCGATGAGGCGGTGCCATGTTTTATAGGATTTTGTACCTTCAAGTTTGTCGGAATCATAGAACAAATTAATTAACTTGGACATTGTAGTGTTGAAGCTTCGCACCAAGAATTACAACAAAAATTTCAAGATGGGCAACACAACATGCAACACACCACGCAAAAACACGATCTATTGGGGCTTGGCCTTGACCCTCGTATAATCATTGAAACTGGAGAAAAATCACTAAGCTTTACACTTGGATCTAGTCAATTTCTCAAAACATTACAAGGTAACTTTCAAAATTTGTCTGTTACAACAATGCTCTTGCAAAACTTGGTAAAAAAAAGTTACCCCCCCTCAAAGTAAAATTACTTTGAGTTACACTTATCCCTTCAAAAAATTACAATTGAAATCCCCTTATTACTCCAAAAATTTACAAATCACCTTATTACTCCACAAACAATAAATTCCCAAAATTAAAAAATCACTAGATCTCTCCAAAATACAATATTTCTTATTTCTCCATTACAAAAAAAACTTTATGATCCACCTTATTTCTCAATTACAAAATTTTTTTTATTATCTTTTAAAACTCCCATTAAAAAAAAGTGGATTTTACGTGAACTTTAAAGCATACATCATGCTTTTAAAAAAATCACATCCTTTGACCATTTAAAATAATTCTTGGTGCATGCTTTCAGCAATCCACGTTGGCTTTTTGCTGGCATGACTGATTGGCAGGCTGGCAACGCTGCTCCGCTTTTTGGTGCTAAAACAACACCTGGACCTACTGTGAAAGGGCTAGAGGTCGGAATCTTACAGTATTCGATGCACATGGTGTTGCGAAGGCAATTATACAACAGACAACAAAATCAAACTACAAGAGCAGAAAGGAATCCTATGTAACAAGATAGGTTTCCATATTAAAAAATAGTCTATGAAATATATTATTTCCTTATTGAAAATAAGAGCCGCATCTAATGAGAAAACACGTTATAAACCTCATTCTTTCCCACATTAACCGTGGATGTCGTTATTTGGAGAACTTGAAGATCTTTGGACTCTCCCATCTAAAATTTTGCAACTATAATACCTTACAGTTCGGGTGACTTTCTTTGTGTTTTTCGCAGCGGAAATATGGTCTGCAATAAAGTCAAAAGCCCTTGTTTTCTCCTCTTTTCTTGAGCTTTCTGTAGTTGAAACACAGTCAGGTGTTGGGGCTGAGTTTGGCGCACACCATCGCCGGAAAAATTTGCAGAGCAAAACCCTCTCCGAAGGAACAACGCAAATGGGAGACTTTTTTAGATGAAATGGCGATAATGATGAATGAGAATATGATGGTGGGTGAGGAATACGATGGCAGGTGAGGAATACAATGGCTTTGCTATCTAGAATAGCCAGGCACGGCCTCGGCCTATGAAATATTAGATATTTAGCTAGGTCCACAATAATAAAAATTCAAGACACAACAATTTTGATAATAATTCAAAAAATTGATTTTCAGATTTCAAAATCTAAAATCAATAAAATAATAAAATTTCTTCTCTTTTGAACAAAAACTTGACAAATTCATACCAATCATTTGCTGATCAATTCAATGCAGTTTTCCAAAAACTTGTAGAGCTAGAATCTCCTCCTCACATCCACTGCAACATTACTGGAGCTCCGATACCACAATAATGGAAGAACTGTCCTTAGTCACGTAATTTTATTAATAAGAAAAAACAATTACATATTTGATTTCGCAAGAGTTTACACTCGAACAACAAACACTCTTGCAATGAGCTATTTATAAGCTCAATTTCCTAACTACCTCGAATTATGGATCACTTATTAAATTACAGGTGTCCATTTACAATAAATACTATTCAAAACAACTAGCTAACTAATCTCCTAAAATAGAGCCTAAGATACGACACATTTGGAGGGTCATATCTTGTTACAACAATATACTAATCCTAAATGTCTCCATTAAATATTTAAACATTCTAGAATAATAATTATTAATTTAAATTAATAATTATTTTATTCCAACTTTATAACCTATGATAATATTTTATTTTTGGATCATCTAACAGTGTACTTTATGCCATGAAAAGAAAACAAAATGAAAAATAAAGGAAAAATGGGGTTGAGCATTTGAGTGAACATCAATCGTTCGGAAAAGCGAAGAGCAATCAAACAAAAGAAAAAATTTTCTATTCAATTGGAATTGAACAGTAGCTGTTCAATGAATTGAATAGTAGAGATACGAAAAAAGTGTTGTTCAAAAGTTTTAAAAACAATAATTGCAAAGAGAAAAAGTGTTGTTCAATTTGGATTCAATAGTAGCTATTCATTTGAATGAACAACAACTGTTCAATCAAAGGAATAGCAAAGCACACACTGGGGATGTAAAAGTGTTGTTCAGTTGTTTGAATAATAGCTGTTCAATTGGATTGAACAACGACTATTCAATGGATTGAACAACAGTTTTTCAATTAACAAAAAAACAAAACAAGAAAAGAAAAAGAAAAAGAAAATCAAATCAAATCAACAACCATATTTACATATTTTATAGAGAAGAAATAAATTTTATAACGCTGAAGTTGCTGAAGGATTTCGTTCTACAGCTAAAACTTGCATGGTGGGGTCCTCACGTATCTACTGGTAGAAATATTCTCTGGTAAGTGGATTTTCGCAGAGGCGCACCCAATGCCTATTTACTTTAAAAGAAGAACTAGACCCATCAATGGTGGTCAACATAAGAGTGCCATTGTCGTATACCTACTTTATTTCATGGGGGCCTAACCACCTGGTCTACAGTTTGCCAGGGAAGTCGTGAAACCTGGAATCATAAAGGAGTGCGCAGTGACCCTCATGAAATTTATTTTTCTTAATCAGGGAATCATGCCATTTGACTCTTTTCTGTTGAATAAGTGTCATACACTGGAGATCCATTAGCCGAGCTTCATCTAGTTCGTTCATCTGCAGTAACCTATTAACCTAGGATTCGGTTAAATCCAATCTCACTTCCCTAGGCTGTCCTTAGTGTTTGTATTTCAAATTCTATGGGAAAAATGGGTTCTTTACCAAATACCAGTTGATACGGAGAGTATCCAGTAGTGTTTATTGAAGTTGTGCAATATGCCCATAAGGCCTCTGGCAGTCGAGTAGCCTAGTCTCATCGATGTGATGAAACTTTCTTTATTAGAATAGCTTTGATAACTTTGTTGGTGCTCTCCACCTTCCCATTCGCCTGCAGGTGATACAGAGAAGTAATTCTATGTGTGATATGCTGATTTCTCAATGTAGAAGCAATCTTGTGACCCATGAACTGTGGCCCCCCATCAGTAATTACTTCTTTGGGTAAGCCATACCACACAAAATTTTTGAAAAGAAAGTTAATAACAGTCTCCTCTGTTGCTCTTGCCAACACTACTGTTTCCACCCACTTATGTAATCTGTTGCAACCAATATATACTATTTCTGGTTGGATGGTGGTTTAAACGACCCAATGTAATCTAATGCCCAACGTTCAAAGGGTTCTATCACCAGCTGTGTATGCAGGGGAATTTCATCAAATTGGCCAGGGTAGCCCATCCTTTGGCAACTATCACATGCCTGGACAAATTTCTTAGCATCTTTAAAAATAGTGGGCCAGTAGTAGCCCATCTGTAGAATTTTATGTCCAGCTCTGTAGTCTGCAAAGTGTCCACCGTAAGGTCCATCATGATAGGCTTTTAAGATATCATAAATTTCATCCTCCTTGATGCACCTGTGGATGTGCATATCAGATCCCGTGTCGAAAAGGTATCCTCCAACCTAGGAGAAACAAGTTCTGCATTGAACAATCAATTTCCTTTCTCTAGGTGTCAAAAGTTTGGGCAATTTTCCCACTGCTAAGTAATTTTCTACATCTACATACCATGGCATTTTTATGGCCATAGCAAACAAATGTTCATTTGGGAATTGATCATCTACCACTACTGTATCATCTGTTCTTGGAACTCGAGAGAGGAAGTTTGCCACGAGGTTCTCCTTCCCTGATTGATCCCTTATAGTTATGTTAAATTCCTGCAAAAGTAGTAACCAACGAGTCACTCTTCCATTTGTAATTGGTTTGTTGGCTAAATATTTAATGGAAGAGTGATCAATATACAAAAATATAGGATATCCAGTTATATAGTGTCTAAATTTGTTTATAGCATAAATAATAGCTAGAAACTCCTTTTCTGTTACTGTATAATTCAACTCAGTAGGAGTAAGGTTTTTGCTGATGTAATATATAGCATAAGGTTTCTTATCTTCTTCTTGGCCAAGAACAGCTCCAATGGCTGTATCTGATGCATTTGATGAAATCTGGAAAGGTATATCCCAATTTGGGCCTCGTAATACTGGTGTTGTTGATACTAACCGTTTTAGATCTATGAAAGCAGTGTCACATTTATCAGTCCATATAAAATCAACATGTCCTGTCAAGGCATATAAAGTTGCAACAATTTGCGAAATTTCTTTATAAATCTATGATAATATCCAACAAATCCCAAAAAACTACGTACCTCTGTTTATGTGCAGGGAGTAGCTAATAAGAGGATTACCTTTATCTTTGTTGGATCTACGTAAATTCCAACTGCTGAAATGAAATGACCTAGAATCAGGCCCTCTGTCATCATCATATGACACTTCTCATGACTTAAGCATAGCCTTGTAGCAATACACTGTTCTAGGACTTTCTCCAATGATTTTAATGCTTGATCAAATTCATCCTCCATGTACACCTCCAATCCTTCATTTATCAAGTCTGCAAAAATACTGAGTATGGCTCTTTGGAATGTAGCAGGTGCGTTGCACAATCCGAAAGGCAATACCCTATAAGTGAATGTTCCCTAGGGGCAGGTGAAAGTAGTTTTATCCTGGTCTTCAGGGGAAATTTGAATTTGGTTGTAGCCACTAAAGCCATCCAGGAAAGAGAAGAATTTCTTTCCTGCCAGTGTATCAAGGACCTGGTCAATAAATGGAAGGGGAAAATGGTCTTTTTGTGTTGCTTTGTTGAGTTCTCTGTAGTCAATGCATATCCGCCATTTTCCATTCTTTTTGGGGACAACTACTAATGGAGAAACCCATTTACTGTCAGATATAGGATAAATAAAATTCACATCTAATAGTTTTTGAAGCTCTTCTTTCACAATATCCTTTAGATGAGGATTTAATCTATGTTGTAGCTGTCGAATGGGTCTTTCATATTTTTCAGTGTAGATGTGGTGCATGCATAATTGAGGGTCAATCCCTTTGATGTTTAGGTAGTCCCATGCAAATGCCCCTTTATATTCCCTAAGGATTTGGGTAAGTTTTTGTTGCTGGTCATTACTCAGATTACTGTTAATGTTCAAGATTTTCCCTTTCTCGATCTCAATAGTCTTGCTATTATAGACAGTGGTTGTTGGTATCGATTGGTCATTGATGTCTCTCAAGGAATTTTCTTCAATCTCATTTAATGGAATCATCTTCTGTTTGATTTTTGAATTCAAGTGAATCTGCCATAGTCAACGGTGAACGAATATTTTCTTTTAAATATTCTGCTGGTTGTTTCTGAGTTTTTACAATGGTCAGGCTTGGCTGAGAAGGAGGGCATAAAGCTAGATTCTTAACAACATTTCCTTTGGTTATGGTCATATTTCCTATTCGGTAGCCTATATAAGCATTAGCTATTGCTAGCCAAGGCCTTCCCAGTATTAAGGGATGTCCATCTAGTCAATTTCTGGGGTTGATAATAAAAAAATCCACCGGATATTCCCAAGATTCCACAGAAACCATCACATCTTGTAATGTTCCTTCTAGCTTAATGATTGAACAGTCAGCAATTTCCAGCAAGGTAGTGGTTGGTTCTAAGGTTGTGATGCCAAGCACTTCATAAGTTTCTATTGTAAGAATGTTAATGGCTGCCCCTAAGTCAACTAAAGCAATGGGAAAAGAGAGGTCATTTATTTTGACTATGACAATGGGATTCCCCGAGTCTTTGTATTTTACAGGTGTCTCTTTGCCTAGTAATAAATCAAACAAAGTTCTGACGACATGGACAATTGGTGTTATTTTTGTTTTCCTCACAGACTTCTTGGCACATAATTCTTTAATGGTTTTAGCATATATCAGAATATCTTGAATGGCCTGGAGGAGGGGTATTTTATACAGAGATTTTTGAGTTCACCTAGAAGATCAAAGTTAGAATATTCAATTGGTCGAGGTATTATCAATCTTTCTGGGAACGGGGAGAAGTAATTATAATTTGTTCAAGATCTTTCTGCCTGAATGTATCTTCTCCCTATTTTTTTTGTTGGTTATCTATAGTCGAAGGCTTATTCGGATGCGTTTCTTCAGGTTGCAGATTTTTTTCCTCAACTAGAGCAATTATGTGTCTAGATCTTATCTTAAGTCCATTACATTCTCTCGACTCAACTTCAGGGTCTAGACTCTTAATAATTTGTACTGACTGGATCGGCCTGTTGTTAGGATTCAAATTTGGTTGAGCTGGGAGTTGTGGCCGTATATTAGGTTGAGGATTTTGCTGCAACGTGTAAGGTGCTGGTAAGGTTGGTTGAGGTAGAGGAACTGTTCCCATAGGCTGGTTTGTGGATTGTTGCCAATTTGGTTTCCAGTTCTGATTTTGTGAGGTAGAAGGAGACCATTGATAGGAATAGGGGGTGTTCTACCAGAATGGTGGAGGGTAAAAGGAATTTGGCCAATTATTGTTTGGATTTGATTGGTTGGGCCATGGTGGCATAGAAAATGCTTGAGGTGGCCAGGTAGAGAAAGGTGGCTGGTTTTTCCATGCCGCCCCTGAATACTGCTAAGAATTAAATTTTGAAGAAGGAAAGAACAAAGATGGTTCTGTAGGCATACCTGTCGGACATGCTTACCATTGATGGTGCTGGTTTAGTAGATATACTGGTTCCACTTCCTCTTCTGCTTCCTTAAAAATGGCTTTTAATCCAGGAAGCGATGGACAACTTTGTGTAGAATGATCCTTAATGCAAATGGCACATGTTTGTATCATATCTAACAGACATTCTCTATAATTGTGTTTCTTTCTGCAACGTGCACAGAAAATAGCCAGATTCTGTTATGCTTTGACCTGCTTTTGGCTTGCATGATATCCAATTATGTCATTAGGGTCCCCAAGATATCAGCCTTGAAATCTTCTAGCAGATTGCTGATTTCAACTCTTGTAATGCTTCCTCCTGAGGCTCTACTATCTTTGGTGATCATATCATGTTCAGTTGTGTTGTCTTATTGGGGCCTGACCCAGGTTTGGAAGTGATTTAGGAAAAAAAATTCCGCACTACCGGCCCTTTTGGCAACAATCCGCGGAGCGCGGACTGAAGTCTCACCCAAGGTAGTATTGGAGGGTATTGGAACCAGGTTTTTGCACCCTAGGGATGTCTTGATGAGGTTTGGAGGGGTCACAAACTGATCTGCGTACTCTCGTTGCTCTGCGCAACTGTCTGGCCTTCACGTAGCTCAGCGACAGGGCACTTCCCAGATTCCTTATTATTATTGTGGTTATTATAGATTTGATCTAATTCTTGGGGTCTTAATCAAGCATTCAATAGTTATCACTAGCGTGCACAACCATAAATCTTAAAGGCATTCATACAATCATAACATAAGAACAAACATTTAGATCTGTGACCAGATGCACAAGAATTTAGAAACACTTATCTTATATTAATCTTCAGTTAAGTACAATCTAATTTCACCCTGCGCACTCAGCTGTAGGGGTCCGCGCACATAACTGCGGACTCTACCAGGCCTTTGCACACACAGCTGTAGAGCCTACTCTAACTACTACCAACCCCGACTCAGACTTACAGACTCATAGTGACTAGTAAACCCATAACACTTTAGATCAGAACAAAAACTGCCTTTTACCCTTAGAGCCTCGCTCTATTTATACATTCCCATGGTCCACAGACCATGGGTAGGCTGACTCGCTTTCTATTATCTTACATTATTTTTGGGTGGACAACCCTTTGACTTAACTATTTACAATTCACGCTCCACACATTTTGTGGTACTTTTACCATACTATTACCCAAAATTGTGGGCTTTAAGCCCCGAAACCATTACGTGGGGGATCTGCTGCCCAACAGGCCCCCAACACAATCATCGTGACTCATCCCGAGTCACTTGGCTGGTGCGTTGATCTTTGCTCGGAGTCCATCCAACAACGTCTGTGCTGTGCTGACATCTGCCACACATTCTTCCACTGTCCGTTGTATCAATTGTGCACGACTTTCTGATGCATTGTCAGAGGCACCTTCTTGCCTTAGTGCATATGTGTCCTGTAGCTGGGTCAACTTCCCCTTGATCGTAGCGGTGATCGTGAACGCTTCCTCAAGCCAAGGCTGGATGCGTGCTTTAAGCCCAACTTCTTTCTGGCATGCGACGTCCACCTGTTCCTTCAGGGCTTGGGCCTCCCTCATCTTGGCCAAGTGTTGAGTGAGGGCGACCGTTTGCATAGTCCCCCAGACATTGTCATAAGCTTGTTGTAACTCCCATGCTTCTGTCTCTACCTGCTGCAGCATTGGGTCTTCTTGTAGTGATGTGAGCATAAGAAGGGATTGATCCAACAATCCCGTGCAATCCTATACAATGCGCTCTATCACTTCCAACCCTGCTTGAATTACACGACGATGCTACTCTCTAACTTTTGGTGGCATAGGGGGCTGCGTTTTCAGCCTCAGCTTTGCGATCTGTAAGTTCAACTCTAATTGAGCTTTCTCAGCCTCCTCTTGAGCTCTACGGAATCCTGCCACCATGTGATGAATCTTTTTAGCTATTGGGAGCTCCGCTTGCATAGCTAATTCTGGTACATTGCTACAGACCTCCGCCACAGCCTGTTCCAATCCTTGGTTATGTTCAACCAAGTCGTCACGCTGTAGATTGATCTACTCCAGATTTCCCTTTTGCTCCATTAAGACCTGGAGGGTGCGACCTTCCCTAGCACGGAGCTCAGCGGTTACCCCATCCTGTAGATGGTATAGGGTCTCTCTAGGAAGGGTGGCCAAATTCAATCCCCAACCCCTCATGTCACCTTCGGCCTCTGCTAGGATGGCGCCTACTGGTAATACTAAAGTGTTCATTGTGTAGGGCGCACCATCTGCTCAGCGGCAGATGTTCCTTCCGCAAGGTTCGGTATCATCCGTCCTAGGGGTCGCACCTATAATGCTTGCAACTGCACCCTGAGTGCCCCTAACACAGTTGTCTGCTCCATCATCAACTCCTCCGGATCACCCTTAGTGCCATCACGTACTAGTTCGCTGGTGGCAAGAAGATCTCCCTCCAAGGTCTTTGCTATCTTTGTATTTTTGCGTGCAGGTGGCTGCTCCTGGATGCGCGACCTCTTGAGTTAGGTAGATTTTATGGTAAGGTCCATGCATTCCTGTGTCTCCACTTCCCCCTGTATGTCCTACTCTATGGACATTTCCTAATCTTCCACGATCTCTTCGACGGGGGTGGTGGTGGTTTCTTCTGCTGCCTCGGTCGCCTCTCGCCGCGTGGCTACTTTTGGTTCCTGGCACATCCTTTCCGCCAAATTTGTGATGCGCAGCTTGATTTCCTTCTTCCGCTGCTGTGCTACAATCTTTTCTAATTCGGCCAAGTCTAGGGCATGCCACTCTGGAGGCCATGCCGCCAGTACCTCTAAAATTTCATCGTCCATTGCAATGAATGGAATCTTTACCCATGTTTGAGTTGGATCCTTTTGCACCCAGATTATAGATTATGCATATCTGCCTAGAACTCGGCTACGCTTTGCAAATTGTTGTATACTATCGGGGATAATCACGGTCTATGGTCGATCCATGTTTGAATACTCACCTACATAAATATCCAAAACACCTTGATCTCACGAACCCTCGTGGCGTCTTTTCTGGCCCAGAGGAAGTTATACCTCACGGATTCAAGTAGGTACTTCTCAATGTTGGGAAACTGGCTGCCCTTCGGTAGCTCCCCTGCAACCAGCAGGATTGATAGGAGCAACCATGCGTAGTGGAAAGTCTTACCCTGCTCCTGGGCTTCCCTACAATTTGTCAAAAATTCGTCGCAGAGAAACTATGCCCAGTTGAACTGAACCCCCTCTGCACACTGCTCCGCGAGTGCAATGACAGATGCGGGCACCTCATCTGTGCGGCATTTCCGCATGAGCTTTCCAGCCAGTAACTGGGTAGTGATGCACACTCCTCAGTGTTTGATACATGCTAGTACATACCCTTGCTTCTGCTTCTCCAGCTTATACTTAGCCTTCATAACTTCTGCGAGGCCTACATCGCTACTCGTTCCTACTATGGCTGCAGGATCGTTTCCTTTGGTAGGTAGCTGGAAATCCTGTGTACTAAATCAGCCATGATGGGAATCGGTTCCTCCATCTAGAGATACCCGTCATGTACTAGGCATAGTAGCTGTCAGATAACAAAAATTGTGATGGTCGTGCGGTGTTAGTGGGGTATCCACCTTAGATGGAGTAATCCTGCCTTCTCCACACCCCGTAACCACTTCTGCGACAGTAATTTCTCCATGGCCAATTGGGGGAACTTCTCGCTATCCACGAGGTCCGAGTCTTCGAACTTGATATTCGGTATCCATCCTAGCAGCAGACAGTTAAACCTTATTTCATCCAAAAGAAGCGGGGTCTAGAGCGTGTTGTTCGTGGCCTCTAGGTCCTTCAGTATCTTGGCTGTCCCTTTCCACGGGGAGATGCATGGTGGTATCATTATCACCAAAGGTATTTGGGAAACATTTTCCTCTTCCTCATCTCGTGCTTCAATCTAAGCGATCATGGCTTGTAAATCTTCCTCTTCCTCCTCAGTTTCAGTGGTGATAACTTTGCCTTTTTTTTCCATTGACAATTTACTAAAGCGTGGTGATACCCAGACTGGCCCCATAGTCTGCTTGTCTTTCTGGGGTCATGGCATGCGTGGAGACTTTGGAACCTCTAGGGCAGCGGCCGCTTCTCCAGGTTCCTCCTAGGTTAGATGGGGCTCCTCTATGAATCTCACTTTGATTCTAGCAGCTGACATGGTTTCTATCCTGGATTCACTCGGGTACTTACTCAAGGGTGGCAAGGTAGTTTGGTGCTTGTTTCTCTGTACTGGCTCGAATCACAAATATCCAAGTGTTGTTTTGGGGCTACCCCAAGGGGTTTCATAGTAATGTTTGAATTTGAATTCGACCATTTCCTCCACTTCTGAGTCATTAATATATTCTTGGTAGCAAAGCTTCTCATATCTAACTCTGAATTCCTATCTTAATGGCATGTTGCCTACTCCTTTCCACCGTAAGTCAAACTTCTTGTCATGAATAGTGGCATCAATGGTCACCTCCTAGCCTACCCACACAGCAGCGTAGCCTCTTATGCATGACAGCGATCCTGGTGACCTATTGGCCCTGCACGGAACCTCCTTTCCATGCAGCTCTCCTACAGACTTGCTTATAGTCCCACGCCTTCTTTCAACTGCTTGGAGCAATAAGACTATGATTTCCACAGATAGTAGGTGGTCACACCCCAGGTGCGATACTTCAACTTCCTTACTAGCCCAGGCTATGGGCACCCTTCACTTACCCTTGTGTCCATTAGTGCATATTGTTCTTTTTGTATGGTGTGCCCCCCTGTTTGGTAAAGTTCGGTCGCAACCATGATAGCAGGGTCGCAACTGTTTCTAATGTAATAGTAGGGCCGACTAGGCTTGGTATCATCATGCTTAGTTTTGTGCGGCCCGCTTGTGTGACTTCAGTTTCTAGTTTACTGATTCCTTCGCCCAATATTATGCTTTTCCTCCTCAACCATGCCCATTCTTCATTGAGTGTGTGAAGTTTCAAGCTCCCTCACCAAATGGCTTCATGTAACTGCCGTATTCCTTTACCTAGGTCCTTGCATCTAGTATGAACTACTGGGGCTGTGGTTGGGGGAGTTCTCTCTGTCTTCCTGGTTTCATCTTGTCTGATCGCTGATAGGGTCATCTTCACACACCTCTTTTTGCTTATGGTCCTATAGGCCCATTGAACCCTTGGTATGTGCAGATTCCAATTGGTTTGTTTTATTTGGTGAAATCTAGTCAGGATCCCACATGTTTTTCTGGAAGCTCCATCGTGAATAGCTGGCGGAATGCATCACCTTCCCTGCTGCCATGTCAGGTTTTGCCTTTTACTCCTTAGTTTGGGGAGGGGTTGCACAACACTCGTCTGCACCTCTTCGCGCAGGCAGCCATTCAAACCACCTTGTCCTACCTGCCCAAATCACTTTCGATGCTGGGGACTTCCAAACCATACACGCATCTACCTTCGACATTCATGCCAGTCCCACCTAGCGTTCTGATGTGGACTCCACCCTGATGCAATTTTCACGCGCATCATCCCTTTTTGTGCACTCTACTGATTTTGTTTCGATATTGCATTTTCATAGTGGTCTACGGATTCCTCCACGTTTATTGCACCATCATCTATCAGCAGTTCCCTTGCTTCGGTTGTCACGCGTCATAGTGATCTAACAATCATATTACAATTCAGTGTTGTTACTTCGTGCAATCGGTTCTGCCATTGCTCTATTTCTTCATCTAAGTCTGAAGTGCAGGAACTGTTGCACTCCCATGATATTATTCCATCTGGTATCAGATTCACTCGATCCTAGTCTTGTGTTGTTATCTTGAAAATGCAGTCTAGTTCATCGTCACTGTCCTCGTCACGCACAGGTTCGGTGTAGGGTGCTCCTTCAACTGGGTCTAACAGAACTTCCACGCGTATGGACTTTTTCTCGAAGATCATCTTCCCCTTCTTCAGGTTGATGACTCCATTCATATCAGTGGCCTAATCTATCCTTAACAACATGGGGTACGGGTTAATGTCATCCAAAATTTCTATTACCTTAAAATACGTTTGTGTGCTCGCATCTTCGATGTCCACTGTTACTCCTTGTAATCTCCCCATGGGCAAGATATTTTGTTGGTTCGCCATCCATAATTGAATAGGAGACCACTATAATGTGGGCCTGCCCATGCATTCCCATGTCTGTTTAGGTAGCACATTCACATCCGAACCCAAGTCTAGGATGACCTGATCCATCTCATAGTCGCCAATCTGCATCGTCAATCGCATCTCCCACCTGGTGCGCAAAGCATGATTTCCTAGTTTGCGGACCACGCGTGGTTCACCTAACCCTATGCACCTAGTTATCAGCTCTTGTAATCCCTTAACTACCTTATTGTCTCGTAGTAGCTTCATGCATGTCTTTAAAAAGGTAGTTAGCATATAAGGATCCATTTCCGACTCAGGTTGATCCTTACTACTAGAAGTAGCAGCCTCTGCAAAGCTCTTCTTAGCTTCCATAAATGTCTCCTTTGCGTGTTCCAAGTCAAACTCAGGTTGCTTTATAGGGGCCTTGCAAACCCATGTATTCTCCTTGGGTTGATTCCCCTTATCTTCCCCTGTGGTTTCATCACTTCTGAGCACCATGTTCACGTTGGGTTCTTCTTCACATGGTTCAGACTTCATCATTTGGATGTTCAGTGTTGGAGTAGACTAAAGCACCCATTTTTCACGCATTTGTGTGATTAGTGTGGAGAAATCTACCACTTCATGATCAAACTGATAACAGTACGGACAACACGTTTTGTTCGAGTTCGTACAATCACATGCGTAGTGCCCAGGTCCTCCACAATTGTAGTAGATTAACTGTCCACGGCCTCGTTCGGGTCCCATTCCTCCTCATCCTCGTCCTTGTCCCTGGAACCTACCGCGTGCTATTGCTGTGGTTGGATATTAACCTCGCGTCTCCATCTACATCTGGTAGGTAGGTGTTCGATCCATCAACAATTCATAACTCAGACCGTTGTGCTCATCGTGGCCCACCAATCTACAAAAGTTGCAAAATAGCTGCTGGGGGTATGAGTAAACTTTTGCAATAGATGACAGTTGTCCATTGTGTGTTTTCCTCCCACCTGATAGATCGCACACTAGAGTGCCACTCTTGGCCTTGCCTATGCCTCTAGTCTCAATGGAATTGGTCCCCCCCGCCAAATATTTCACGAATACCAGATAATGATCCTTATCGTGGCCCTGGCCTTTACATTTTAGGCACCACACTTCTTCGTGCGCTTCTGGCTGGGGCGCCCTATCCTGTTTCAAACTCTGCATCCCCAAGCACAGGTTTTGTAGTTACGTGTGGATTTGTTGGACTCCCAACCCAGGATCCTGTATCGGAGTTTCATGCAACCTCATCGCTATTTCCAATGCTTCTTCCTGGGTTGAAACCTTCTGCCGAGATAGCGCCATCCTCAGATGTGGTGTCAACGATGCCACAAACTACTTGTGGTGCTGCACATCTGTTAGTGTCATATTAGCCTCGCGGATGGTACTCTTCAGTCTTTGATCCAGATCCCAGGGGGTTTCGCCTGGAAGCATCGCGATCTCCTTGAATCCGATGATTAACTGTGTCTCCGATTTCGGCCAGCTAAATTCCTTGTTTAATGCAATCTAGATTTCCACTATTCTAGCATTCAAATGATCATTCGAGTGCTTGATATACCAAGTTAGCACGCGATCCTATAGTGCACTTACCAATGTGGCCTCCTTAATTTTATCATCCATAACTCTGTGTGCTTCCCATATTGCTCTTACTACGAATCAAAAATAATCTGGATCTTCACTCCCTAATCCTTTGAACACAGGTAACTTGATCGTGCTCACCATGCTAAACTGCTAGTTTGGCAGAGGTGGTGTGGGAAAATATGGGGGTGAAGGAGGTGACGTGAGTGGTGGTGTTAGTGGAGATGATAGCTATGGAATACGTTGCCTTATCAAACTGACTGCACTCCTTGGAGATGCCCAAGTGCACTCTTCCTTGCCCACTCGTGGAGGCGAGATTAACAGACTATTTCCCAATCCTTCGATACCTTTGTAGGCCCTTCTGCTCTGCATCGTTCCACTCATTAATGTATTCACATCACCCGTTTTTCACATAACAACATCTTAATCCAGGTATTCAACAATTTGATGTACTTACATCGCGGTCCCTTGAGAAAACATCTTTCTTCTTCGTTATACTCGTGTCTATAGTGATAAACCCTCCTATTATCCGATCTAGCCAACGATCTATAGGGTTTTGTTTTCCAGTACCATGAACTCGAGAAGCTTCCAGTATTCAATCTCTTTCTTCATACGGTTCTAGTAGTCCGACATCAGACATCCCTTAGGAAGATCTTGGTCTCGGCAACGGAACCATTTGTTGGCTTATTGGGGCTTGACCTAGGTTCAGAAGTGTTTTAGCCAAACAAATCCCACACTACTGGCCCTTTCGCCAACAACTGTGGAGCGTGGACTGAAGTCTCACCTAAGGTAGTATAGGAGGGTACTGGAACCAGGTTTCTGCACCGTGGGGATGTCTTGATGAGGTATGGAGGGGTTGCAAATCGATCTGCGCACTCACACTTCTCTACGCAACTGTCTGGCCTTCACGTAGCTCAGCGACGGGGCACTTCCTAGATTCCTTATTATTATTGTGGTTATTATAGATCTGATCTAATTCTTGGGGTCTTAATCAAGCATTCAATAGTTATCACCAGCGTGCGCAACCATAAATCTTAAAGATATGCATACAATCATAACATAAGAACAAACATTTAGATTTGTGACCAGATGCACAAGAATTCAGAAACACTTATCTTATATTAATCTTCAGTTCAGTACAATCCAATTCTGCCCTGCGCACTTAGCTGCAGGGGTCTGCGCACACAACTGCGAACTCTACCAGGCCTCTGTGCACATAGCTGCAGAGCCTACTCTAACTACTAACAACCCCAACTCGGACTTACAGACTCAGAGCGACTATTGCATTCGTAAACCCATAACACTTTAGATCAGAACAAAAAATTCCTTTTACCCTTAGAGCCTCGCTCTATTTATACATTCTCATGGTCCGCGGACCATGGGCAGGCCAACTTGCTTTCTATTATCTTACATTATTTTTGGGTAGACAACTCTTTGACTTGACTCATTACAATTCATGCTCCGCACACTTCGCAGAACTTTTACCATACTGTTACCCAAAATTGTGGAATTTAAGCCCCAAAACCGTTACGCGGGGGATCTGCTGCCCAATAGGTTGGTTTCAGCCTTGTATTTCCTCTAGAGCACCTGATGCACAATTGTATAATATTGTCATAATCCTCTTGATAAATGTCACCCTTCCCCATTAAATTTAGTGTTTCTACCCATTGGTCTTTCATACCTTTGATCATCATATTTTTAAGAACTTCAGGAGGCAAATTTTCATAAGGAGATCTTTGCAGATTATATTGAAAACATTGTACATATTCTTCAAGAGTCTCGTTAGTCTTAGCTACCATTTGAAAGATTTCATCTTTCGGTTCTCTAGTTCGGCAGTAATCTTCATATTTTTTTAGAAAAGTTGTTTTCATTTGGTCCCTCTCAGTAATGGTACCTCCACCAAGCCCCATAAACTAACGTAGAGCTACTTCCTTCATAGTAGAGGGGAATAGTTTCAAATTTTGGGGTTCGGTAGTGTAATAATATCCCCTACATAAAACACCAAATTCAAAAAGGAATGCATTAGGATCCTCTAAAGTTAGCCCATGCAAGGTAGGAATATTCTGTAATGGAATAGATTTCATGGGAACATTGACAGTTATATCAACAATAGGGTATTGTAATGTAGAGGTCTGAGGCTGTTGCTGATTATGAGCCATTTGGTAAAAAATGTGCCAATATCCTTCAGGGATTTCCAGAGCTGGAGATTTTTTCCTAGGGGGTTTAGAAGAGACTTTTAGAATGATTTTAACAGCACTACCTTGGTCCAGAATACTGGGTGTCCTTTGTTCAACCACTACTTCAGGAGATTTGGGTTCTGATGATTTAATCTTTTCAGCACTACTTGTTTCTCCTTCTCCTTCACAGAGATTACAAGAATTTCCTTCTTGTAAAGGGATAGGTTGTGAATTTTCAGTGTTCTGAAAACTCTGTTCAGACCCTTCAGTCTTGCTGTGATTCTCAGCATCAGCTATAGATGGTGATCTTGCAGCCTAAAGGGTTACAGTAGGATTTCTTGTAGAAACGGTTCGGGGTCCTACTGATGACTGAGACTCAGCTTTTCTTATTATTTCATTAATGAAGGTTGATCGTCCAAGGGTCACCGATACCTTCGATTTTTTAGATCTGGGCGGAAGAATTAGATCTTTTTCTACTCTTTTATTCTTAGTCCTTCATACAAAAATACAAACATTTATTTCTACTTCAATTCCTACACAATTTTGCTAAAAAGTGGGCAAAGGAGCAAGCACTTTACTTGCTCGTATGCGGGTTCTTGCCTTTCATTTTTAATACCGAAGTCCTTCATAGAAAATGAACATCAAACATTTATTTTTACTTCAATTCTTACGCAATTGTGCTGAAAAGCAGGCAAAGGAGCAAGCACTTTACTTGCTCATACACAAGTTCTTACCTTCCGTTTTTAATACCCAATTCTTCCACAGCAAACAAATATCAAACATACATCACCTTCTGTGAAATAGAAACACTCTCCCTGGCAGCGGCGCCAAAATGTTGGGCGCATATAAGATGTCTTTTAGAAATCCTAAGTGCCTCACATTAATTATCGACCTGGGTAAGTCTTTTTGTTTCAAGAGTGTACACAATATGTGCAGGTGATGGAAATCATTGAATCTACAAAGAGTAATGCTTTAAGATAACTTATTGATTTGAATACAAGAGTAAACGAATCAAACCATAAACTACCAAACTTGTAACTTCAAAGAAATTAAACTATTCAAGCATAAAAACTCAATCTTAATAAAAAATATCTAATTGCAATTACAAGCCATAAGAACATCAACTGAGTGCATTGTAGCGGTAATAGAGCTCTTTCAGCTAAATATAAACTTCTGCATAACAATAATTCACTTGATCTAACCAATAATACTCTGGCTCTCAATTAACATGAAATAATTCTTATCTAATACTTGAATCAATCTACGACATAAATAAATGAAACCAATCAACAAAAATAAGAAATAATGTGCAGAATGCACACACTCAAAACTGGTGATTTATATATCAAATAGATCAATCGTAAAACTATAAAACAAAGTAACTAGACTTGCAGTAAAAATGTAATAGTATATCACAGGGAAAAGCAGTGAAATCCACCAGTGACTAGGCCCACGCTGCTAGTGATTACTTCCTAGTTACTCAGAATATCGTGAGCAAATAGAAACATGAATTATATATTACTTATTAACTCTGAATGTCATTACAATAACGATGTGTTCTTCAGAATAATGCTTTGTCTCTTAAAATTATAGCCGAAGTAAAAAGGCAAAAGTTGCTCTATTCTATTCATTTTTCCCCTCTTATAGTCAAAGAGGAAAATAAATAACTGTGATTCCTTAGGATTAGGAGATTTTGAGGAATCACGACCAAATACTATTATCAAAATAATCTTCTGTCCTGCACTGATCCTTCCGACTCACTTCTCAACTTGACTGCCCAAGACATGCTCCTTTCTCCTTGTTTAGCCTTTGTTGTTCAATAGATTGAACAACAATTTTCCCATTCCCTAATCTCTACATAAAAAGCAAAGAAAGTTAGTTTTGATAGCCAAATCATATCAAAGGCGGTTTTGTTCACTTTCTATTGAAATTCTATCAAAACCTTATTACATCATGGCACAAATGCATAAAAAGGAGGAAAAAAGATAATGTAATCAAGAGTAAATTTATACCTGTTGCATGGCCCAACATACCTACTACCATATCCCCCATTAGTTCCATCCCCATGTCCATGGATGATCTGAAGCATTCCTGTCGCTGCAAGTCTGACAAACTCTAAAGAAGTATAACATTAACCTTTTCTTACTTCTCTTGTGCCTGTATGATCAGTCACTATCTTCCTTACAAAACTCCTTATCTCTTCCTTAAAACTTCTTAGTGTAACTTCCAAATCATAAGAGTTCCCAACACCATGCTTCTCTTCAGATTCATAGGGAGAGTCTTTGTAGTCAACCATCTTGCTAGCCATTTCATATTTCTTCCTGCAATGCATAATACGTTAGATAAACCAAATCACAATAAACCAGCGTACCTTAGTATAGCTCAGGGAGGATACCTTGTTTGCAAGATCACCAAATCAACGTGATACATGTATAACATAGACATAATAGCATATAGACATACAACAAGTAAGTGAATCAATGCATAAACATCATTCTAGCTAGGGTCCAATCATCAATGCAAGTCCATATCAACATTTCATGCTATGATCTCATTCATGACAACAACCATTACTCAATTGTACACATTTCCACATGAAACCAGAAACATGCATAAGAAATGCCTAGTCAACTACACATATGCATAAATGCATGTAGTCAAACATTAGCAAACAATTCTTCTAATCAACATAGAACACTGATACATGTAATCAAATCTACAAGAATGTAGCCTAACATACAAGGATGTAATTAGGTGACATAAAATCAACATGTAAGCGACATATAATCCATATGCAACGAGTCACATACTCATGACAAATACATTTCACGGAAGCATTATCAAATTCTCCATAATAACCATACGACAACCATACTCAATCATCAAGCCAATGCAATAAGCACATGAAATGCAAGTGTAAGTGACACACATGCAACTAACATGCATGCATGACCAACAAACATCGCCCATTAGTATGAGAGTTGAACCATGCTCTGAACCACTCTGTAACATCCTTCTCCCACATCCACCCAAGTAACCAAGCCAACTAGGTAAACATGATACAAGAGGCTACTATGATCAGATTCAACCTCCTATGTGACTTTAAGGAAGTGGAATTGATAGAAACATCACACATAGTGATCCAACATCATCAACAGAAGCCTCAGGAGACAAGTCAGCCACTCAGACAACCTGTCCCTGGATCCCACTTCTATTCCGAACCTCGTAGGCCATAGTCGCTCACATGTTATGGGCAAGGGAGCAACCAACAACCTAAACTCGCTCTCATAGGCTTTCCTGCCAGTGACCAGAGACCAAAATTTCCAGTTCTGTGCCAGTGACCACAGGGTTTAAGCCACTTTTTCAAGCCCAGATCTTAGGCCACCTCCAAGATGGAGTGATAGCTTGAAATTAGTAAAAGTACAAGGAAACAATGATGCAAAATAAATACGTCGAACAAGACCTTTATCACACCCCTACTAGCCATGCCAAGCATTTCATCAAACATATCCTGAACATGTAACCTACAGGTGTAAAAAAGTAGAATTAAGTGTAAGGATCTCATACGTATATGAGAATTTCTATGAACCATTGTTCCCCCATGTCATTTTCTGCATTATCATCTATTAGGTCATAGATACACTATTCACTCATTTACAAGTAAAGACATGCTGAGAGCCATACATAGATTCTTCCATAAAATAGGAACGAAATTACCATAAACATATCAGCCATCAAAATCCACTTATACATCAATGCATTTACACATGAAAATCAAGGGAATGAATTTCTCATTAATGAATGCAATAAGGCAACTGAAGATCACACTATCGTGTTCCACCCGACCATAGATTGGCTGAGCCAAGTATCCCTTTATCCAATCACCCATGTGCCATATTCCAAGCATGAATGTGGGAATCAAACCAAAAGAACCAACCATGACATACCGAGGCTAAACAACCTCACCCTCATCAATAGAAAACAAGCTTTACTGTAATCCATCCTGGATCACTAGGAAAAGACAATGAACACATAATAACAGGCTTTACCATGATCTCCACTTGATCAGTAGGCCAAACAAGCATGGATGCCACTAGATTTCTCCACCTACACCATGAGGAATTTTCATGTCTCCTAGTCTCTTAGGCTTTACTGCAATCCAAAACTAGATGACTAGGCCCTAAACCGAGACCCACTCTCCAAGTTTTACCACATATCCCAAACCTAGGATTACTAGGCCCAATGAAGAGAAAAACACCTCTTGGATTTACCGTATATCGTGCCATTCATTGGCAAGGATTACTAGGCCCACCGAGGCAATAAAATGATGGATTTACCGCAACCCACAGTTTGACTCAGGGGTCACTAGGCTAGTGGATTTACCGATCCACATTTTGGTTCAGGGACCAATAGGCCATGTGCTCTATCATTTGGAGATATACCCCAATCAACTTTGAATCCATCCGTCAATCTAGCTCAATCAAAACATGAGAACCCCATCACACCATGGCTATCTGGAAATGGAAAGGCTAGGTTGAAAACACTGTTACACCTGGAAAAACCCATGCCATGATAGAAAAGAACCACATGCAATGCCATGCATGCCAAATCTAGCAAGGAAAATACACATGCAATCTAATATCTACAATGAAGCCTACTATAGCTAATTGATCCCGCCTTTCCTTGCTTGATATTTGCTTCCTCTTGCCTTATTTTCCTTTCTTGCTCCAATGTCAAAATTCTCCAAGAAAACCCTAAGTGTCCAAGAGTATGAGAGAGAGAGAGAATAATGAGAGAGCTCCAAAACTCAACTAACAAAAGGTTACCAACTGATCCTCATAAGCCTTCTTATTAACAAGGCCTCTATTTTCTTCATTTTCCATTATTTTCCTTCATTTTCCTTTGCACATGCAACCTGTGACCTCTCACCTCCCCTTTCTCCCAATTTCCATTATTTCCATAAATAAATGTGCCGAAAATGCCATTTTTCCTTTCCAAAGCTTTAGCCATTGACTTTTCCAATTCCCTTAGCTATAAAAAACCAAATGAACACCCCCTAGGATGTCTTGCCCAACATTCAACTTGGAATAAATATCCCATCAACTGTGGTTATTGTTTTTAAATTTTATTACATGGAATTTTCACTATGCCTGTTACATACTCTAACTCCTCAACCTATATAGGAGTAGTTTGTTTTCTCATCATGCCTTGCCCTTATTCATGTTCCCGTTTCTGCTTCTCTTCCCTCTCTCTCCTACTTAGCTCCTGCTCTTCTTTCAACTTCTTCTCTGTTTCCTCCAACTTCCTTTTTTCATCCTCCAACCTTTTCTTCTCTCTCTTCCTCTCTCCAATCTCCTTTTGTGATGTTTCCCCTTTGCCTCCATTTCCAAAGTTACTCTCTCAACAAGAGGATCTTCTTTGAAGTTGTAGCTTTGCTCAACCTCTACGTTCTCAACAATCTTCCTCTTGAATTTGTCCTATGTCGGTTAGCTGCTCACTGTTGTTGTTGTTGTTGCTTCCTGTGGTGTTGGTGCCTGCAGAGCAGCTTTCCATTCTATAGCCATGCTGACTGGTTAATTGAGCTTAGAGGAGTTGTAACAGTACCTCCAACGATCTTCCTCTTCCCAATGAAATGTCCCATGGATCCATGGAAAATACACCTCCTCATAGTGGTTTTTTACATATGCAGTGGGGATCATATGGACTATAGTCCTTGGTGACAAACTAAAACTTTTTTAAGCCCTTTGCCTCAGCATCCACATCCTTCAAGCTTTGGATCTCGTACAATCCAATCTGTAAAGGAAGAACATGCGATGGTGCCTTTTTCCTCCTATGCAGTCCTACTGATAACCTTGTGTAGATGTGATTTGCAACCTCTTGCACGACCAACTTATTCATGGCAAACGTTGGTAGCAAACGTGGAGGATTCTCTTCACCAAACATCCTGATGAAGGTGCTACTGGGCGAGGCATACCAATCTACAATGTTGAGTAATGCATGCATCGCTTCTTGAGACATGCAAGGTGGATCCCGCTTAAAGATAAAATTGTATACCGAGATGATGAAATGGTTAGATAGCCTCCCAATGACTCCTCGGTAGATGCACTTGGAAAGAAACTTGCAATAAACATTCACAGGATTCTCTGATGGTGTCCATGTCCAACACATGCTAGGAAGCTAATGTTGGGCACAAATTGCATCAAGTAGGTACATGGACATATAGAATCTCACTTGCTCATCCTTGGCCAGATTTTGGGAATTAGTCACATGCACTTTTAGCTGAAGAGCCAACATATCTGACTAGCTAAATGGCCTTCATTTGCCAACTGGTCCAACATAACCACCCAATTCTGCGGAAAGGTCTCTGTTCTCTCTTAATCATGCAAGAGACATGAAAAGATGATCAAGAGCTGGTAGGCCTTTCTGAGTGACTTAGTCTTGTATACATAATTGGGTGTTGACTTGAAATTCGACGACCCTTTCACCCAATGCTTCATGATGTTTATAGTGTTCACATTGCTGTTGGGGGTATAGAAACATGCATCTATGTAGTTCATTGGCTGTGGTAAGTGATACATCTGATGATAGTTTCCATCCTTAAGGTAGACATTTGTGTTCCACTGGCACTGCTCAATTTCATTGTCTCAGGATTGATATATGAGACAATCCAGTGAATGATGTCCTCACATGGGAAGGTGGGGTACCTACATGAAACCTTATAAAATCCTAACTTGTGGATGTTGAAATAGACCTGTCGATCTTCTAGATCTTCCTTGAAGATGTTTGCGAAGATATCCTTAATTTATTGCCATGTTATCTTCATGTCCTTCTCTATGAACAATTTTGTGTCTACATAGACTGGTAAGTTCATTGACATTTGTTCAAATACATCCCCAGTGCTACTCTCGAAAGCATCCTTTGATGAAACTCTCTTGGAAGCCGTGTTACCTATAATGCTGAAAATTTTCTCAATAATTGTTGTACTTGGAGATAGAGAGGATACTCATGGCATGAAAATGTTAGCTTGAAATTGAAAGCACTTCAAGATAGACCAAGAAAAAAATTGGTAACTCTTGGGAAAGATTGTGCAATTTTGGGTTTGAGAGGTGAGGGGCTGTTAGTTGGATCTACTAACTGAAAATGCACAATGCATAGTTTAGTATGGCTTGTGCTAGTTGGGACTGTGCATTGCATAATCCTAGTGGCCCAGACTCTGGGACTGGCTCCTTGAATTGTGCAGTGCACAGTTGGAGCCAATCACAGGCAGACTCTACGTAATTTCTAGAGCCAAGGTAGAGCCTTGAGATCCAGAAATCCATAGTGCATGCGAGTAAGAGCTAGATCTGGGCCAAGGAAGCCCATATCTGCCTAAGGGCAATGTGAAAATGATAAGATATAAAAGTGTAAGTGATGGTTGGTACAAATCTGAGTGAATGGTGATGCATGCAATCAAAACAAGTGCAGGAATTAGTCGAACAGTAGAACAATGAAGCTTATGGAGAGAATCACTGCAATGACAAGTAGTCAGGTATATGACAGCTTTAAAGAGTATCACCATCAGATAAAGAAGATATTTTATAAAAAGGCCAAGCCAAGGAAGTAATAAAGAATCAAGTGACCCTTAAGAGATTCAGTGTATTTCTTCCCTAAATGTTGGTGTTGTGTTCATTCTTTATGCTATCTCTAGTTACCGACATGATCTTGGAGCTATCTGGCTGGTGGGGGAAGCCAACCCATTCTACGAACCCAGAAACGTGGAAAAGGGGGCTCTTGAATCTATATGTATGTCATTACTCACTATCTCTTTATTTATGTAATTACTGAATTGACTGATGCTCATAATTAATGAAATAAAGATGGAATGATATAAGAATATCCATTTCATGGCGGTGACTTCAGGTGCAGATTGATTAAGGTGCAGATTCATGACCACCTACTATGGATCATCAAAAGGCTCATCACTCCTGATTTCTGGTTGGTGATAGGGTAAATACAATGACCGTGGCGGCTACAGATGCCAATAAAATTTCTATTTCATAGACCTCAATCTAGGTCCTAAGAGATTCTCTTATGGTATCAAAATGGGTATTTGGAAGAGAGATGAAAAGGGCCCGAGGCAGGATATTATATAAGTGAAAAGGGCCTGGGTAAAATTGAACTATAGCTAGCCTGGTCTTGGAAGAGAATAAAGCTTGGGCCCAGGCAGGGATAGAAGATGCGAGATAATGCCCGGGAGGGGAAGGCCCACCCTACTATTAATATGGTGAGGGTGGGATAGCTAGCGATGGAACTATCGATGTTGGTACGATATGTAGTGGACGGTGAGATTGTTTGGCTGTATGGTTGATTACATTAGTTAGTAGAGGTAGGTAAGGTTTCTTTCCCTATTGTTTCATTGTTTTAGGTGTGATCTGAGGTTGCGAATGACGTTACTGCAAAAACTAGGTTATGCATTTGACACTCAGGAAAGGCAATGAAAAACTTAAAACAACACTTCTACAAACTAAAAGAAATCAAAACTCCAATGTTCGTTCAATAAAATGGGTAAAATAACACTCTCACCAGCCAAGGAAACAAACGCGACATAAAAAGCAAGAAAAGACTAGAAAAGCAAGACTTACCCGAAAAAGATGTGACGACTATGCTGAAGGTTCCTATATCTCCTCGGGAATGCTAGAGCTCCAAGATCTAATGTGAAAATGATTTATGTTAGAACCCATTAAATAAATTTGATTGATTTAGGGTTTATGATATGAGGGCCAAAAGTCCAGGAAAAACCGACACATGGTGATAGTTTCCCAAAATAACTCAAGTGTAACTCCAACTGCTAAAAATAGACCCCTATTTTTAGGGATGTTTTTTTCTTTTTTCCTTTTTGAGAAAGGCTTCCATGAATGAACGAAGAAATTGCATAGTTTTAGGGAGAACTAGGAAACTCACTGACACTTGCATCGGGTAGTTGGTGAGGGAATTCTTCTATAATTCCTAGATTAGGTGGCTCTGGCTGCCTCTCTGCACAATTTTCCAGCTGAAGACAGGTTACCAACTGGTTTTGTGCAATTATAGAGCTGAAGATCACTGTAGGCATTAACTGTACATTTCCTGAGAGCAAGGTTGGTTGCCCTTTAGGATTGTGCAGATTACCAAGGCAGTGCTAGAACTAGATTGTAACCAAGTGAGGAGGTCAGCTTGTGGGTAGATAGTGAAGCAAGTAAGAAAACACAAGTTACAAAGAAAAATATAAAACTCAATGAAAGCACAAGTACCTAGGTCAGTGTCAGATAAGTTGTTGGGATTTTGTAGGGAGGCTCCAAAACGAAGCGTAAGAAAACTTTTGGAGGGTGGTTGTAGCCGTCACAACATTGGCGACACACTCATAGAACTCTAGCTCTCTGTATGGACCTTTTCTCGTGTAAGTCAAGTCTAACTCCTCTAGAATTATTGTTTGATTCTTTGATCATCATGGTTCCTTCACTAGCTTGAGTTAAAGATATAGTCCCTTGATCCGAATTGGATCCATAAAGAACTATCAAAGGAACCATGACTGTATCAGGTCGGGACAGACATCAAAGAATTCAAAACAATGATCAAAAACACCTCTGAACTAGTGGCAGTGGTAGCTAGCGTGGAATGACGAGGACCTTAGTCAAAGCATGTTGACCGAGGCCCATGGAGACTGCGTGGGAGCTGAAATTAGCCCCTGGGAGGTCCAGATCGGGAAATAGAGGAGGTTTGCATCGCTGGGCGAAAACCCTCAAAATGGAGAAGCCCCGAGTGTCGGTTGCATGGAAGAGTCAAGAACCATGGGGAAAAGGCTAAAGCTAAAAGGAGGGACCCACTCTGAACCGGTAGTATTGATCGGGGGCTCCTTGAGCAGTAAGCGGAATTGGTAAAATTGGAGCGATTCCACTCAGTGCCCAATGCATGGTGAGTGGAGGAGAGAGAAAACTACCGCTCATCGCACGCTAACGATTGAGAAAGTCAATTGTGCGAAATGAGCGGACAACGTTGGATATGGGGGATCCAGATCAGATGGTTGACATCACACTCGATGACAAGACTAGATTTGATGAGGAAATAAGCCGCAATTTACAAGGATTTGAGATCCGATTTGAACGCCACGGTGGAGGAAGACTCATTCCATGACGTAATCGAGGAATTGAACTGACGAAGCAGGCTGGCACAGTTATAGGAGGACATGTGGCCACTCCATGTGAGCATGATGACGTCGAATAGGGAACTCCAAGCATAGCTGCAGTAGGCGATTCAATCGAGGAGGAAGAGGAATTGAACAGACATGGGAACGAATGGCCTTAAATCCATGCACAGGAAAAGCAGAAAGACACCAGAACCCCGAGAGGAGGACGGAGCACAGAGAGAGAGAGAGGAAGAACCAAAGACAGAATACAAAGAAGCAAAGAAGACAGTAAAGAAAGTAAAAGTAGAATGGAAGATAGAGGGCCAAGCTGAGCAGAGGTAGCATCGAGCACTAGAGAGCTTGAGAGATTCAAGCCATCCCAGAGAGGATCTGTCAGAACTGAGCACCACATTGGGCTCTCTCCATTGTAGACCAAAAGGTCACAGAGTTGGTAAGGAAAGAGTCTATGTACTCTAGTGGCTTGGGGCATCCAAGAACCACCCTGCCAAGTACATTTCCATTTCAGGAGACTCATATTGAGTCCTTGCATTGTAATTCTCTGCTTAAGATACAATAAAATAAGGCCACCACTAAAATCTAGACTGGAGATGTAGCCCTGGAGGATAGGGTGAACTCCTTATTAATTTCTTGTGTTCTTGTATTTGCTTACTATATTTCTTTGTTGTATTTCCATTTAAAGTGTCTGTGTATTTGCAATCTGATCGATCTGTTGCTTAAATAACATAGACACACACACCAGCATATGATTCTGTAATACCTTTATTCAATAAATCTTTAACTGAGGTCACCCATAGGGTGATTATCAGATCAAGTGGTATCAGAGCTTTATGCTATAAGGTTAGACAAGCTTGTGTTGGTTTAGTTGTTGAATGCTCACTAGATCAAATCTCAAATTAGGAGAAGGAGAGTTGGTGGAAACTAATCTTGAAATTGGGAGAGTCTATCCTCGGAAGACTATGTCAGAGGAAGGTTCTGTGGGCCGGACCCTCAATTCATAGAAAGTTTCCTAGCTATAAAGTCTATGGTAGAAGAAATGTATAGGGACTTTAAAAAGCATAAGGGTGAAGATTCATCAGGTTCTAAACAAGAAAAAGAAGAAGATGAGTCTCATTCCCACGACGACTCAAAAGGAAAAGGGAAAGAGGAATGCTTTGTGACACCTCCTAATAGCCTTGTGCATAATAAGAAAGCATATTTGATCAAGCTAGATGTTAAATTTGATTTGCATATATATGATGGAGAGTTAAATGCTAAAAGTTGGACAATTAGATTAGACAAATTGATGTGTATTTCAGAGTATAGAACATCGACTCAAACAAGAGTAAGATTTAGCTAGAAAGCCTATGCCTAGGAGGCACTACGTTGGTTTGGTGGGAAGGCAGAGCTCAAGCTGACATGAAAGGACATGGTAAGACCATCTCTATCTGGAGTGAATTTGTTTCTACAATTAAAAAGCAGTTCTATCCATTGGCCTACATGCAAAAAGCCATGATGACTTGGAAAACTCTTCGACAGTTGAAAGGGCAAAGTGTGCAAGGGTACACTCAAAATTTAGAAAGACAGCATTGATTCTAGGAATCTCACTAGACTCACGAGAGACTCTTTTGAAGTACATTGATGGTCTACATAGCTACATGAGGCATACCATCCTCATGTTTAATCCCACTAGTATAGATGAGGTATCTGTACAAGCTACTCATCTAGAAGCTAGAGGAAAGAATGGAAATCTAGAAGTTGGGGGACCATCGCAACCCACTGCAAGTAAGAGAAGGGAGGAAAGAAAGAAAAAGTGGAAAGCAAGGAAGGCTAACACTATAAAAAAAGCAAAGCTTCATGCACTCACTATAAAAAAGGATGGGCATGATGATGAGCATTGTTGGATTTTGCATCCAGAGCTGAGACCTAAGAAGTCTAAGGGCAAGAAGAAGAAGAATGTTGCAGCTATTCAGAAGGATTTGGGGTCAGACTCAGGAGATGAAACAACTATTGCAGCCATAGATATAAAAGGTTAGAATTCTGAAGAATCTACTAGTAATTCTGCTCAATCTGTTATTTATGAAGAAAATGAGAGAAAAAGACATGAGCTTTTCCATATTCGAGTTGTTTCCAAAAATCAAAAGATTGATACTTTGTTTGATAGTGGGTCATAAGTAAATTTAGTTTCTGAAGCAATTGTGAAGAAATTGGGATTAGCAACCACACCTCACAAGAAACCATACCCATTAGGATGGTTGAGTGATAAAGCACAACTACAAGTGACTAGACAGTGCAAACTCAAGTTTTCTTTTGGGTCAACATTTGTATATGAGCTTGAGTTAGACATAATTCCTTTGGATATATGTGGAATTGTTTTAGGAAGCCCTTACTTGTATGATAGAAAGGCTATTTTCTATAGAGCTGAGAACAAGTATCTACTTGTTAAAGATGGAATCGAATACTTTGTAAGAGCTCATAAGCTCAAGAATAATTATACTCTCATAAACTCAGGGCAGATGAAAAGAATGATAAATTCATGTAAACAATTCTTACTGATGGTTGTGAAGGAAAAGAGACTTGATAAACCAGTGTATTTGAGGGCTGTAATGCTGAACAACAAGCTGATATAGAAAAGGTTGTTTCAGAGTATGATGTCTTATTTCAAGAACCTAAAGGTCTGCCACCCAAAAAGGGAATAGTACATGATATTATTTTGCAGCAAGATGTTCCATTGCCTAACATTGGGATGTATAGGTTGTCTGCTTTAGAGAATGCTGAAATCAAGAAGCAGGGGCATGTGTTGCTCGAAAAAGGGTTCATCAGGCCTACCACATCACCATGCGGGTCACCAATCATTTTGGTGAGAAAGAAAGATGGCTCATGGATAATGTGCATTGACTACCGAGCACTGAATAAGATAACAATAAAAAATCCTTATCTCCTTCCTTGCATAGATGATATTTTAGATCAATTAAAGGAAGTTGTTTATTTCACCAAGCTGGATTTGCACAGTGGATACCATCAGGTCAAGGTTGCAGAGCAAGATGCATGGAAGACTGCTTTCAAAACAAAGCAGGGATTATATGAATGGCTGGTTATGCCTTTTGGCTTAACTAATGCTCCTGCTACTTTATGTTAAACTCTCAAAATGTGAATTTAGCAAGACATCTCTAAACTACTTGGGGCATATAGTAGGGGGTGGTGAATTGAAAATAGATCCCTCTAAAGTGGTAGTCATTGTAAACTGGCCTAAACCCAAGTCTGCTATAGAAGTGAGAAGCTTCTTATGAGTAGCATAGTATTGGAGGAAGTTCATTTCTAACTTTTCCTCAATTGCAGATCCCTTACATGCTTTAACTGGATTGAACAAGGTGTTTCAGTGGGGAGGCAAACATTAGAAAACCTTCGACACCTTGAAAGAAAAGATTAGTACAACACCTGTACTAGCACTGCCTGATCTGCAAAGACCATTTGAGATCCAAATTGATGCCAGTGACTATGCCATGGGAGTAGTGTTGACACAACACGGTAAACCCATATGTTATCATTCTAAGACTTTTAATCCCGTAGTAGTTAACTATCCTACATATGAGAAAGAATTGTATGAATTAGTTCAGAGTGTGAAAAAGTGGAAACATTACTTAATGGGCAAAGAGATAGTAATACATACTGATCATCAACCACTCCAATATTTGCACTCCCAAACTAAGTTGCAACAATTAAGAAATTACAAATGGATGGGTTTTCTACAACAGTTTCATTTAGTCATCAAATATAAAAAGGGCATACATAAAAAAGTTGTAGATATGTTATCTAGACCCATTATAAATGCGTCCACCATACTTAAGCATAATTTTGTACTACATGAAAGCTACATTGAACAATATGCTCAGGATATGGACTTTAAAGATATGTATGCAACTTTGAGTCAAGGCAAAAGAGTAGAAGAATTGGACTATCATGTGAAGGACTGACTCTTATACCATTGTGGGAAACTCTACATTCCACAAACTGAGAGAGTAAAGATAATGAGGGAAGCACACACTTCTCTGATATCAGGTCACTTTGGGGTAAGTAAAACAGTTGCATAGCTGCAAAGGTTTTGTTATTGGCCAAAAATGAATGAGACAGTTTGTAGATATGTGAGAGGATGTACTATGTGTGCTAAAAGCAAGCCCAGTAACAGAAAGCTAGGCTTGTACACTCCATTGCTAGTTACTTCTCACCCTTGGGAAAGTGTTTCCATGGATTTTGTTGGAGGACTGCCTAAATCTAGGAAAGGTCATGATTATCTATATGTTGTTGTGGATAGGTTCAACAAAATGTGTATTTTGATACCTTGTAATAAACAGATTACAGCTGAACAGACTGTAAAATTGTGCTTGGAACATGTATGGGTTCATTTTGGATTACCCACTTCTATTGTATCTGATCAAGACACTCGATTTGTGGGGAAGTTTTGGTCAAGTCTATGGGAATTGATGGACACCAAATTAAAGAAAATCACAACTTTTCATCCACAAATTGATGGTCAGGCAGAAGTAGTTAACATGACAGTGATCCAGTTACTGAGAGGATATTGCAGCAAACATCCTAAGCTTTGGGATGAACATTTGTGTTATGTGCAACATGCTTACAATAGAGCAAAGCATTCTTCTACAAAGAGATCTCCTTTTGAGACTTGTTTTGGTTTCACACCAAGGTCTCCTTTAGATTTTGTCTTTGGTAAAGATACCATGGTTGATGAACATAGTGATGTGGACAAGGCAAATAGGTTCATTGAACAGATCTAGGAGATCCACCAGGCAGTAGAGGAACAATTGGAAAAGAGCCAAGGCAAGTACAAGGCTAGGCATGAAAAGCATCGGATGGAGCATAGTTTTCAAGTTGGTGACCAGGTCTAGCTGTATATCAGGAAGGACAGGATGCAAGGTGAAGGTAAAAAGCTAAAGCCTATCAGGTATGGACCCTTTAGGATACTTGAGAAGATTGGTGAAAGTGTTTTTCACCTTGATTTACCAGCTTACATACACATGTACTCAATTGTAAATGCAGATTGCTTGAGATTGTTTGAACCTTCAATGATTGAGGACCCTAAAGAGCAAAGTTAGTTGCCTTCTATCGATGACCTGCTACCTAAATATCTTAACGAATTGCAGGAAGACATCGTACTGGATAGGAAGGTGAGGACAACGAGCAGGGGAGATGTGGAGTACCTCAGGATTGGGCTCAAAGGTTCAAAGCCAAGCAGTGCAAAGTGGATTGAGATTGGACAAGTGAGATAAGAATACCCTCACTTAGTCGATGCTTGGAAACCAACCTTTAGTGGTCCAAAAGCTTTTCAGTGGGAAGGTCGTGATATAAATTGGATCCATAAAGAACTGTCAAAGGAACCATGATTGTATTAGGTTGGGATAGACATCAAAGAATTAAAAATAGCGATCAAAAACACCTTTTAACTAGTGGCAGTGGCAGTCAACGTGGAATGGCGAGGACCTCGGTCAAAGCGTACTGACTGAGGCCCATGGAGACTGCGCTGGAGGTGAAATTAGCCCCTGGGAGGCCCAGATCAGGAAATAGAGGAGGTTTGCATCGCTGGGCGAAAACCCTCAAAATGGAGAAGCCCCGAGTGTCGGTCGCATGGAAGAGTGGAGAACCATGGCGAAAAGGCTAAAGCTAAAAGGTGGGACCCACTCCAAAACCAGCAGTTTTTATCGGGGGTTCCTTAAGCAGTAAGCGGAATTGGTAAAATTGGAGCGATTCCACTTAGCGCCCGACGTGTGATGAGTGGAGGAGAGAGAAAACTACCGCTCATCGTGCGCTAATGGTCGAGCAAGTAAACCGCGCGAAATGAGCAGACAACGTTGGATCTAGGGGATATAGATCGGACGGTTGACATCATCGATGATAAGACCAGATTTAACGAGGGAATAAGTTGCAATTTAGAATGATTTGAGGTCCAATTTGACCACCACGGTGGAGGAAGACTCATTCCATAATGTAACCGAAGAATTGAACCGATGAAGTAGGCTAGCGCAGTTACAGGAGGACATATTTCCACTCCCTGTGAGCCTGATGATGATGCCAAACAGGGAACTCTAAGCGTAGCTGCAGTAGGCGATTCGACGGAGGAGGAAGAAGAACTGAACAGAAATGGGAACGAATGGCCTTAAAGCCATGCATAGGAAAAGTAGAAAGACACCAGAACCCCGAGAGGAGGATGGAACATACAGAGAGAGAGGAAGAATCGAAGATAGAAGACAGAGAAGCAAAGAAGACAGTAAAGCAAGCAAAAGCATAATGGAAGACAGAGGGCTGAGGTGACCAAAGGCAACATCGAGCACCAGAGAGCTTGAGATATTCATGCCATCGTAGAGAGGATCTGTTTGGACTGAGCACCACATTGGGCTCTCTCCATTGTAGACCAAAAGGTCATAGAGTTGGTAAGGAAAAGAGTCTGTGTACTCTAGTGGCTTGGGGCATCCAAGAACCACCCTGCCAAGTAAATTTTCGTTTTAGGAGACTCATATTGAGTCCATGCATTGTAATTCTCTGCTTAAGACATAATAAAATAAGGCCATCACTGAGAGCTGGACCAGAGATGTAGCCCTGGAGGATAGGGTGAACTCCTTATTAATTTCTTATGTTCTTGTATTTTCTTACTATATTTCTCTGTTGTCTTTCCATTTCAAGTGTCTGTGTATTTGCAATTTGATTGATCCGTTGCTTAAATAACATAGACACACACACCAGCATATGAGTCTGTAATACCTTTATTCAATAAATCTTTAACTGAGGTCACTCATAGGGTGATTATCAGATCATCCCTACCATTCTCGTTTATTAGTAGCACACATACCAAGCCAAGTCAATTGAGTTTTTTCGATTGGGGATGAGGGGTTTATTGGTGCACAAGTAATATATATTTTCAGAGTTTTAGTTTCATCTCTAGTGTTGCTCCACTGCCAACAAGCCTAGACAGTACCCCGACAGAACCACTTCAGGAAAACATGCATGGCTCCACTGCCAATGAGCCTGGACAATACCTGGTGGAGTTACTTTCTTCACCTCCCTGTGAAAGAAGCCTTTCTCTTCTTTGAACGCCTTTATTTCAATTTTTTCATTTTCAAAGAAATATGCATAGGCTCTTATTTATTTCGTGAGGCAGAAGAGGGATCTTAACTTATTGAGAGTAGAATAGGTTGTCCCTTCAGAGAAGGATCTTATATATACCTCTAACATACTTGTTAAGTTCACCCCCCTCACCTTAATCTACTTGACTAAGTTGACAAGGGTTAACCGAATATATAAAATTGATTAGAGTAGGTGGTACTAGTTAAAAGTGCAAGCGTTGTGTTTTCATCAAGACTCACTCTAAAAGGAATGTATTTTCCATCAAGGTATCATCAACTAAAGAAATGAAATATCTTCATAAGGAGAGGGAATATGCAGATAACCAAATGTTGATAGTTGTTCAAGCCCTCTTGTATTTCACCCTTCTTGTCTCAAGAAGCCAAACACAATCTCAAGGAAATCTAATCCTATGGGTGCATTAAAAAACAAACAAGAAATGGAAAGAAGTAACATGAAGCAAAGAAAGTAAGCGAAAGAAAAACATGAAACCAAACACAAATAGGAAAGAAAAAAGTACTCCTACTCCTAAGCTAAACAGTGCATGGGCCTATTCACGTGAAGTTATATTTCTTTTGCATCCACCAGCACATTGGTTGGCCCATGTAAGAGAAGGCATGGTTCACAAGAAAGATATTTAGGAAAACCAGCAAGCACGAAAGATAAAGCAATGAAAATAAACATGCTCAAAGTTTGAATGCATCCACAAAAATGAAAAGAGTAAAAGCACATGGAAGACACTCTACAGACGTATCATGGTGTTGTATCACACTGCTCATATATGACAAGAATGTAAACTCTTTTGACCTTGACAAATGAGAAAACATGCAGAAAGAAGAAAAATTTTGTTTCACAACATGATTTTCTACATATGACTCCTCCAATGCATGAGTGATAGGATCGTGTGATTCTGGTGGAGGATGTGAAATATGTAAACTAGATTTATTTTAAATGCGAGTAAGGGAGTGATGAGGAGCCTGGGGTGATTCAACGGATTTCTGATCGAAAGTGGAACTAACCTCAAGACAGCGAGAACTTGACATAACCATAAGCTCAGGCTGAAGTGCCTCGACATCTTGAGGGGTCTCCACTTCATCATAAATTGCATCATCAAAGACCCATGGCTTAGAAAGATCAATAGTAAGTGAATAAGAATCGTGATTAAATGAATGAGTAAAAAGATCATGAAAACCACGATCAGAAAATTCGAGTTGAGCATCGACATCGTTATGATCTGACGAATCATATAGAGAGGTTGATGATAAATAAAAAATATCACCCTTTGAATTTCTAGAAATGAAAGATGAAAGATAGGGTGGAATTGGAAATAAAGAATTTTCCTCTCCTCAATTAAATGGCAGAATGGCATCATGTGTGTCTTGTGAATGATCGGAAGTAAGACATTCGAGAATGAATTTTCACAAGAAAAATAAGAAATAACAAAATCACAGATGTCTGGATAAAGTGGATGAGGTGCGGATGGAAGTAGGTCATCCTTTGCCGTGAATTCTTCTTCAGATTCCCACACATACTCATAAAAAATGACAGTGTAGGTTGGTTTCTCAACACCAATTTCTTCGACAACTTGATCCTCATGAACATCACATGTGGAATCTAGAACGGATGAACACAAGACACTGAAATCTAGAGGATCAAAGGAACTGAAGGAAGGAGTTTGATAAAACAAGATCGCGTGACAACCATAAGGGTTTCAGTCCAAATATGTGTAGATATCCAGATCAGGTTGGGTGGGAGGAGGCGACAATCCAATAGAATGGTTTGCAACTTCTCCCAACTCGTCCGGCAGAGCTAGATCCATTTGATGAGAAGAGGATGGAGATTCACTCGTGACAACGATCTTGTCCATATTAGATTTGGAAGCTATAACACCAAGGCATGCTGAGAGGGGTCGAATGATTCTAACTCATGTGGATTTTTAGATACGTGAAAAAGATACTGAAATATTGCTTTGAGAAATTTCCAATCAATTTCATCTTTATGGATTTAAAAAGAAAGATTATGGAATCGTTCCCAAAATTTCACAATAAATTCGTCAGGTTATTTCCATAAATCTAGAATTTTTTTATTAAGTTCTTTACGATCACAACAAAACAAAGAATTTCCTAGCTCTTTGATCATGTGATTAAAAGAGTGAATAGAGGCCATAGGCAATGTGAGATACCATTGCTTAACCTACCTTTTGAACATGTGAGAAAACAATCCACAGGAAATGTCATCCGAGGGGAGTTCATTACTCTCATAGAAGCCCAAAAATGAAACTTCATGTCTTAACAAGGCTATTCCACCTTCACCATTGTATTTGATTCATCACAAGTCATTGATGACATCCCATGACACCTCGAAATCATGTGCATGAGAAAAACATGCTATAGTTGAGATTGTGATGTAAGTCATGAATGATGTGCAGAGATTCAAAACAAACTTTGAGGGCTTATCTTGTCATCTGGCCCTCCTTCTAGTGCTAGAAATGTTGATGGTGTTAGACCCGCCAACATGTCAAGGGGATCTCCCCTATAATAAGTCCCAACTAGACCTCTGACTGTTTGAAGTAGGAGTCCTAGCAATGGGTGGTAATGTAGTTCCTTGATCGTGGTAGTGTGCCGAGGTAAGTATGATAGCTTTTTTCAGAAGAAAGTGTGTCACCTTGTAGCAAGTCAAGTGAGATGCATGGGGGTTCTAACACACAGAGGGGAAAATGAAGTGTGTCCCTTAGAAGCCTGTAATAGTATGCAACTTGAAAGGAACACATGAACGGAATGACATCACAAGATGGAAGTAGAATAGTCCATAAACCAAACTGACAGGCTAATCCAAAAACACACTTTCAACAAGATTCATACAATTGCATACAAAATAGTTCATACAAAAATGCATAAGTTAAACAACATACATTGCTAAAGCAACCAGAATAACCAACTACAATAACAACATATGCATGAAAACGTGCTAGCTCAGTTATATTATTAAGTGAGAGTTCCATCCATACATACACCATTGACAACCACTAGCCCCAAGAGTGGAACATTATAGTCAAAACTGCGTGCTCCTGCAAAGAAGTGTACTCGCTCAATGCTATGGAGAAGCCAAGGCTTGTCACAATACTCCCAAGTCTTCTTTAAGAAATGCATAGCCAAAGGCTTGGCTCCTAAATGCCTCTACTATGAGTTATGAGGTTCTATATATAACAAAGGATGGGTTGACACTTGACATTCACCATTGACTCTTTGACTACCCTCATGACTCTTCAACTCCTTTACAAATAACTCTCTACATTACATAGTGACTATTCACATTCCACTAGTGACCCTTGGAATTTCACTTACAATATATTTACAAATAATAATACAATTTTCACATATACCCATGTGGGAAAAAATAGGCTTGAGCCAGCCTAACAAGAAAAACACCATCACTCAGAAACTTGAGGAAAGACCAACTCGAAAACATCCTCTTGATGGTCTTCGGTGACGAACTGATACCAATATTGGTACTGTGCTATTGTGTCCCTGTAATGTTTGGTGATGTATTTTGGGAAATAGACTCTTGCCTCCATGGCTTCCGGGTATATGGTTATGGAACTTATGCATGTTTTTTGCACTCAGCTGGAAGTCATCGCTGGTGGCCTCTCACATCAACTACTCCATATACCTATTGACCTCCAACTGGACTTGGTTGTTCTTAATGGCTTGGGTGAGGGAACCAATTGAAGGGATCCTGTGTGTCCTCACATCTAGACTATTGAACTACCATGCATAGGAAGCCTCAATGCTAGTGATGAGTGGAGGGAGCTTCTCATAGTTTTGGTTGAACATCTGAGTCCATGATTTGTCTAGCACTGCTTGTTGCTTCATTATCTTTTGCAAGTAAAGTGGGGCTTCCTTGTATCTCATTTTCCATTCATGTACATGCGCAATAGAAGCATGTATGCCCTTGAGATTTTGGGCAATCTTCATGCACCGCTATTGAAAACCATATATATGGACAACCGCCTTGTGCACGGTGACAAATACATCATAAATTTTCTTCATGGTGATCTCTAGAGTCGATACTTCATCGAGTATCACTTTGCTCATCTCTGCCATAATAGATCCTATGGATTTTTCTGCCCTCTACCTGACCTCTTACAAGTCATTTCCCATCTGATCATTCTCTGCTAACAAGAACTTCATAGTTGATCTCGTGGATTCTGCATAAGCCTTAGAGGCATTGACCATGGTAGCTAGATTTCTTTTAACATCTGACACAATCACTCTTTCCTCCATATGTGCAAATGACGTAGATCATTCATGAGCTTCTTTCTTTGTGCATGTACAATCCTTTGCTGCAACTCATCAAATGACAAATTGTACACATCCATCATCGGAGAATCATCAAGGAGAACAACCTCTCTTTTCACACTAAGGATGGTTTTTGATTTTATAGGTGATGGAGACTGAGGGGTGACGTTAGATGTTCTTGACATTAGGTCATTATCTTGGTCATGTGGCTCCTATTCCAACTGTTGGGTAGCAGAGGTCCCGTGTAACAGTTTTGAGGCTGAGAGCCTAGAAAGTAGGATAAAAATATTGTAAACCTTCGAAATATGTGGAGCGTGAAATGTAAAAGATCTATTCAAAGCGTTGTCCACCCAAAAAATAATATAAAATAATAGGAAGTAAGTCGGTCCGCGGACCATAGATAGGTATAAATAGAGCGTGGTTCTATGAGGGAAAAGCAGTTCTTTTTGGGTATGATATTGGATCTGAATCGTAATGGGTTTTTGAGGGAAGCTCTCTGAAAGTGTTTGTAAGTACAAGTTGGGGGCTTGGGTAGTGTATAGAGGCTCGGCAGCTAGGTGCGCAGAGGCCTGGAAGAGTCCGCAATTGTGTGCGCAGACCCCTGCAGCTGAGTGCGCAGTACGGATCTGGATGTATTGGTGATAAGTGAAAATAAAGATAAGTTTCTTCTACAAATTTTGTGTTACAATCTGAGTTATCGTGAATTTGACTATATGAATGGTTGATATAACTATTTAATCTATGCGCATATGCTTATGTTGAGAATATATGTGAATCTAAGTGCGCGAACTGGTTAAATATGGTAAATGTTTGCTTGAAGACTCTTCTAAGTAGATTTGAGTTACAGTACTTCATCAAATAGATTAGATCTGTAAACCGCGCAATCATAGAAAGTTAAAATCCTTCTGGGTCTGGATCTGCACGAATATAGAGCAGCGAGAGGATGCAAAACGTTGCACGATACTTACAGATCACATCCAGACATCCCAAGGGTGCGGAAACCTAGTTCCAACACCATCCCCTGCTACCTCGGGTGAGACCTTAGTCTGCGCTCCGCGGACTGTTGCCGAAAGGGCCGGTAGCTGCGTGATTTGCTTGGCTAAATAATTCTTCCAAACCTAGGTTAGGCCCATATAAGCCAACAAATGGTTCCTTTGCAGGGACTGGGATTTTCCTAAGGGGTGTCTGGTGTGAAATGCAAGGACTCTATAGAGAAAATAATTAAAGGAGCAAAGGGACCAGGAATAGTAGGAGTTCAAGGGTAATAATGATGAGCACGATCTAGTTACTGGTATTCAAAGGGGTAGGAGGAGAAGACCCGAAACAATTCTGGCTCATTTTAACATCAATATGGAACACATAGCGAATTGCATATGATAATATCAGAAAGGCCACCTTAGTCAGCGCGCTGCAGGACTGAGCACTGACATGGTACATAAAGTACTCGAGTGATCACCCAATGGTGGGGACAGCAGAAATCCAAACCGAATTGGAGAAGGAGTTCATCTGGCCAAAGTTAGAAACACAGTCGATTATAGGGTTCAAAGAGATTGCGATGATGCCTAGTGAAACCCCGTGGGATTTGGACCAAAGACTGAAAAGTACTATTCGCGAGGCTAACATGACATTGACGGATGTACAACACTGCGCTTGGTTTATGGCATCCTTAACACCACATCTAAGGATGGATTTATCACAACAGAAGATCTCAACCCAAGCCGAAGCACTAGAGATAGAAATGAGGTTACACGAAACTCTGTTACAAGACCCGGGGTTGGGAGTTCAGCAAATCCAAGCGCAGATCCAAAATTTGTGTTTGGAAATGAAGAAGTTAAAACAAGAATAGGTACCACGACTGGAAGTCCGGGAGGAAGTATGGTGCATAAAGTGCAGAGGTCAGGAACATGATAAAGATCACTGCCCAGTCTCAGTGAATTTATGGTAATAGGGGGACCAACGCTATTGCGACCAGAGGCACAAGTAGGACCGAGCACCACAACCCCTCTTTGATGTGAATCTGTCAGGTGGGAGGAAAGCACAACATTGATATCTGTCATCTATTACCAAAATATAATCAGACCCCCCAAAAGCTATTTTGCAACTTTTGCAGGTTGGTAGGCCACGAGGAAAGAGACTATCGTAGCTACCAATTGTTAATGGAACAGTCACCTACTTACAGAATGTAGACTGAGGTGTGAGGTCAGGATCCAGCCGCGGCGATCGTGCACGGTGGGTTCTAGGGTTGAGGACGAGGACAAGGCGGAATGGGGCCAGGAAGGGGTCGTTGGCAGCTAATCTGCTACAACTGCAGGGGACTAGGACATTACAAGTGGGATTGTACCAACCCAACTAGAATTTCGTGTAGTTATTGTGAGAAATTCCATCACAAGCTAATAGATTGTCCTACACTGATAGCATAGATTCGTGAAAAAAGGGAAGCACAACCAACAACGACCCAAAATGTGTAGATGATGAGGTCTGAACCCCGCGAGGAAGATCCCAAAGTCAACATGGTACTGAGAAGTGGCATGGCCATAGGAGCGGATGAAAGGAACTTAGGGATCGGTAAGGAGACATATCTGGAAGCTCGGGGGAGCTTCGTAGAGGTCTCTACCCTAGGTAGTAGGGATTAGCTGGAGGCAGACAAGGATCCCTTGATGATAACTACCTTTCAGAGACAAGTATAAAATTGCTTCGTGACAATAGGGTAGTTAAAGGCTTGCAGGAGTTGATAAAGAGATGCGCAGGATGGATTGAACTTCACGTCGTTTGAAAATTGGGAAGACATGCATCACGGACCGAGAAGGAAATGCGACTAGCAACGCAGATCTGTGAGTATGAAATGGATCAAGTCATTCTGGATCTAGGCTCAAATGCCAACATACTGCCTAAACAAACTTGGGAGAGCATGGGTAAGCCTACGCTACAATGGTCCCCTATCCAACTGCGGAAGGAAAATCAATAGAAGGTCTTGCCCATGGGAAGGCTACAAGGAGTTATGGTAGACCTTGACGACGCAAGTACTCGGATAGACTTTGAAGTTATTGAGCTCATGGATGAAAGTATGCCCTATCCTGCATTGTTAGGAATAGACTGGGCCATCGACATGAACGAGATTATTAATTTAAAGAAGCGGACAATGGTATTTGAAACAAAGTCGCACTGCATGGTCATTCTACTAGATCCGGCTGAAGGACCGTGCTACATTGAACCTATGTGCGACAGGGAAAGCGATGACGACACAGATTGTAGTTACAGAATGGCTACAAAAAGGTGAGAATGGGTCAAGACAGTGGAGGATAGAAGAATATCATGAGGCTATGGAGAATCCTACACTTCTGAGTCAGATGAGGAAGACGAGTGGTGGTGCAATAGGTTGAACGGAGTGACCACGCTACATTGCAACATGGTGACTAAATCTTTGTACTGCGTGAAGGCCTAGGATCGTGAAATGCTGACGTATGATGGGCTGACAATAATAGACAAATTCTTGACCAAATTTGAAGTCGCAATACCAGAGCACCAACGGTTTGATGCGATGAGGTGGGCATTTTGTGTAACGACTACGCGACGGTGGGGAACACATGAAGGGACTTTCAAAGATTGGCACACCTGTAGGCGTATGATGAAGATCAGATTTGGGAAGCCAGAATTACACCTAACAGAGAAATACGATGGACGTGACGACCCGCACATGCACCTTACCAGATGGATCAAAGCCTATGGAGAAGAACCTTAGCCAGAATGGGTGCATGTATTTTATCACACCCTAGACGTCATTCCTAGAAACTGGTGTACTGAAGCAGAGGTCCGGCATGACATAGGCGGGTGGGATATCATGCAAAAAGGGTTTTCTTTGACATTCCTCTTTGAATATCAATGGATGGATCCCATGGACGATGCGTTACAGCTGGTAAAGGCCGCCATTTTCAAGACACTACTAGAACCAAACGAAATTGTGCAGCCCGATTGGTCGTGACAACTAAGCCAGGCTCTCAAATGCTATAATGTCTAGGAAGAAGATGATGAGGATGATCCATGAAATGTCAATATTCTAAAATCAGAGGGGAGCCGTAAGGTGTGCAGACCTGAAATTGAAGATCTAGTTATCACGGCGCCGTTGAAAATGAGACAAGTCAATATCGGAATAGAATATGAGCCGAAGTATGCAATGCCCAAGGACTATTGGGACAATGCCATAGTGGAGAAGGTCGTCGAATTGCTTCGTGAATATCAAGATTTATTCCCAACAAAAATCACAGAGCTAAAAGGGATCCTAGGAGACCTGGGAATGATGAAGATAACATTGAAGCCAGACACGAAACCAGTTAAGAAGCAACCCTATCGATTGAACCCAAAATATAAAGCAAAGGTCTGCGAAGAACTCGACCAGATGCTGGTAGTAGGAATCATTGAACCAGTCGAGGAGTCTGATTGGGTAAGTTTGATGGTTGTGTAGGAGAAGAAACAAAAGGGTGAGATTAGTATTTGCATAGATCTTAGGAAGCTCAATGATGCCTGCATTAACGATCCATTTCCAACTTCGTTTACAGATGAGGTACTGGAAAATGTGGGGGGGCAGGAAGCCTACTCCTTCACGGATGGATTCTCAGGATACCACCAGATCAAGATCACACCAGAGGATAGGAGTAAAATGATGTTCACCACTGAATGGGGTTGCTTTCAGTACACGGTGATGCCCTTTGGACTAAAGAATTCACCGGCGATATTTTCAAGAATAGTGGTAGCGGCATTCAAAGAATTTATACACAAGTTCTTAGAGGTCTATCTTGATGATTGGACCATGTTTGGACTGGTTAAGAAGCACATAGTGAGCTTACATTTGATGCTGGATACTTGCCGCCGACACCACATTGTGCTCAACTTAAAGAAGTGTACTTTCTTTGTCCCATTCGGGAACCTGCTGGGCCATGTGGTCTGTAAGCAAGGCCTGATGGTGAATCAGGAAAAGATTGTCGTCATACTCAAACTACAAGCACTGCGAAGTGTCAAACAACTACGCACCACACTTAGACACATGGGCTACTATCGGAAGTTCATCAAAAGCTATGCCCAGATCACAGCTCCAATGGAACAATTGCTGAAGAAGGATGCTACTTATTGCTGGAATAAGGAATGCAACAAAAGTCTTGAGACACTCAAGGAATAGATGGCATCAGCCCCTATATTGGTCTTTCCGAAATGGGACATCGAGTTTCATGTGCATGTTGATGCATTGTGTATCGTGCTGGAGGCGGTACTTACTCAACCGGGAGCGGAGGGAATTGACCCCCTGATTGCATTCGCAAGTCGTTGATTGTCAAAATATAAGAAGAATTACTCCACTACCGAGCATGAGGGATTAGCGATGGTATACGTGCTTCAACAATTTTTCCACTTCCTGCTTGGAGGCCACTTTAAGATGTGTACTAATCACTCAGCGTTAAAATACCTAGTGAATAAGCCTGTGTTTGGGGGGTGCATTTGTAGATGTTTATTATTATTCCAGGAGTATGACTTTGAGGTCATCGTAAAGCTGAGATGTCTAAACGTAGGCCCCGATCACCTGTCCCGAATTGAGACCAACGAAGAACCCACAAATATAGAGGACAGTGTTATGAAACTAGTGCACAAAAAGATAGAAAAGATAGATCAAAGCCTTAGAATTCAGCCTCTTAGAGGGGGCAACCTCCTTTACATTACACAAATGAATAATTCTTGGATGATTCAAATGAAAAAACCTCCTTCCTGTATATAGGAGTCTAAGGAGTCACAATATAACCCAGCCGATTATATTGGGCACAGTAATAACAATATGGGGACAACAAGGGCACAATAATATTAATAAGGGATACAACTATAATAGTAATGGGGTAAGCACTAGTATTATAGAGACCTAACATGCCCCTCTCCTTCAAAAACGTGTAGTACTCAATGCTTAAGTAGTTTTGGATGCTTCTGTATAAAATTCTCATCCTCTCATGTGGAATCTTTAGCGGATAAGTTCTTCCACTTGATGAAATACTCCAAAATTGATCGATTTCGTAGCTGTCGAATTCTTGTTTCTGTGACTGCTTCTGGTTCCAATATAATTTTTCCTTCCTCATCAAGTTCTGTAAATATTGTTTGAAATGGGAGCTTGTCGCCTATAACCTTCTTTAAACATGAAACATGGAAAACTTGGTGCACTCAAGAAGCTGCAGGAAGCTCCAATTTGTATGCCATAGTACCAATCTTTTGCAACACCTTATACGAAACACAATACTTTGGTGATAATTTATTATTCTTCTTAGCTTGCTTGAGGGACATTTGTTTATATGGTTGTAACTGTATGAATACCTAATCACCTACATCAAAACTTCTTTCACTACGATGTTGATCTTCCTGTTGTTTCATTCTATTCTATGCCAACACAAGGTTATCCTTTAAGAGTTGGAGGACTTGTTGATGCTTGATGTGATGTTCCACTGCTTGAACCTTAGAATTTTCTCTTAAATATGATGTGATGGATGGTGGCTGATATCCATAAAGTGCCATAAATGGGGTCACTTTTGTTGCTGTATGGAAGGAAGGGTTATACCACCATTTAGCCAGAGGCAACCATTTGACCCATTGTGTCTATTTATCAGATACAAAGCAATGAAGATATCCTTCCAAACATTTGTTTAATATCTCAGTTTGCCCATCAAATTGAGGATGATAAGACGATCTATGAGCTAATTGAGTACCTAGACAAGAAAATAATTATGTCCAAAAATTTCCAGTGAAAAATGGGATCTCTGTCACTTACAATAATCTTTGGGTTTCTATGTAGCTTTTGAATTGTTTCCATAAATGTAGTAGAAACTATACTAGCTTTAAATGGATGTGATAATGCACAAAAGTGTGCATACTTGGTAAGTCTGTCAACTACCACCATGATGACACTCTTTCCCTCAGACTTGGGTAAACCTATGATAAAATCCATTAAAACCTCCTCCCAACGTTGGCTTAGAATGGATAAAGGTTGCAATAGACCTAGGGTCTTAATTGTTTCAACTTTATTTTGTTGGAAAACCAAACATTCTACCACAAACTTTTGAATATCCGATTTAAGGCCATCCCAAAAAAATTCCTTATTAAACCTGTGGTAAGTTTTTAAAAATCCTGAGTGCCCTCCTAAGGGAGAAGTGTGCAATTCCATAAGAATCTTTTGTTTGAGTTGGGAATTCTTAAGGTATAAGTGATCTTTGTACCATAACGAATCATTTTTCCAACTAAATGTATCAGATGTACTCGAATCTTGTTGTAACTTTTGAATAAGTGCCCACACTTCTTCATCATTCTTCCATTCCTCCCTTGCTTCATTTATCCAATCTGGTTGGATAATAGAAATGGCACAAAAAAATGCTTCCACATCCTCATCCTTTCTTGAGAGTGCATCTGCCACCACATTTTGCTTCCCTTTTTTGTAGATGATTTCAAAGTCATAACCCAACATCTTTGTGACCCACTTTTATTGCTCTTCAGAGGATAATCTTTGTTCTAAAAGGTATTTAAGGCTATCATGATACGTTTTTACCTTCAAGTGTCTTCCCATTAGGTAGGCTCGCCATTTCTTAAGTGCATGTAGTATTGCCAACATTTCCTTCTCATAAATAGCTTTGTGTAAAATCTTTCCCTTGATTGGATGACTTTCAAAAGCAATGGGTCTTTTATCTTGCATTAAAACAGCACCAATACCATTTCCTGAAGCATCACATTCCATAATAAAGGTTTTTGTGAAGTTCGGTGTAGCTAAGACCGGTGCTTGGCACATTGCCTCTTCAAGATATTCAAAGGCCTTTGTTGCTTCTGGAGTCCATGAAAATGCATCTTTCTTCAATAATGTTGTTAGAGGTGTTGCTATTCTCCCATAATTTTTAACAAACTTGCGATAATAGCCTGTCACCATTAGTAGGTATTTCTTGTAGAAAATTTGCCAAATCTGTCTTCAAATCTATCTTCAAATCGTCAATCTTAGCTTCCATGCCATTCATCTTAGCTTCCACGCCCTTTATCTTAGATTCCACGCCATTTATCTTAGCTTGTGTTAGCTTTTGTGAGAGTGAAATTTGTTGCACTTGGTCTTGTAATTTGATATATCATGTAGCATTTCTTCCTCTTCTTCATGAGTCATGTTAGAGCTTTCAGGTTGCTTACTAGGTGTTTGCATTTTCTTTCCTTGGGGCATTAGTTATCGATAATAATGCTCTACTATGCCCTTTTAATTCCTTCAAAATAATTTTTCAAACCAAGCTTAAGAAAAAATTTAAAAAAATATACACACCTTTTTTCACTTTGTAGGAGCTCGATATTGCCTTTGATGTATCTCTGTAATTTCAGATCATCCAGTTTTGAAATTATGACCTACAGTAGCCCTCTGTGTCCTCTTTCCAATGCCACCAATTTGATCCCAATTGGATTCTCCAAGGAAGAGTATGCCAAATCTCCCACAGTGACCTGATTATAGACTAGTTAAGTGGAGCAAACTTGTACGATGTGCCACGTGTCCCTGTTTCGACCTTTGGCTCTGCAAAATATATAAAAGAAGCTAGAATCTAGCCTCTTTCTATCCATTCTTATGAAATTTCAATCCGATGCCCAAGGAGAAAGTTATGACGATTTTCCCCAGGTCACCTGTTTGGAATGTAATTCAGGAGTCTGTAAAAAGACCAACTTCCTTAGATCATATCTCTGCAAATATATTGTGAAAGGTTTTGAAATTCGGACCCGAGATTTAGTGTGATTTATTCTCAAGTGGGTTTCTTTTTCGCATCTAAAACGTCACAGAAAAACGTTATAGCAAAAATTCCATGAAGACCTATTTGGAGCAGTGAAAACCTAGAATCCTAATCTCTAATACCAAATGTTATGAAACCAGCTCACAAAAAGATAGAAAAGATAGATCAACGCCTTAGAATTCAACCTCTTCGATGGGGCAACCTCCTTTACATTACACAAATGAACAATTATTGGATGATTCAAATGACAAAACCTCCTTCCTATATATAGGAGTCTAAGGAGTCACAATATAACGCCGCTGACCTAACAATAATAATATAAAGGCACAAAAGTAATAATAGAGGGATTCTATGGGGCATAATAATAACAATATGGGGACAACAGGGGCACAAGAATATTAATAAGGGATACAACTACAACATTAATGGGGTAATCACTAGTATTATAAGGACCTAACAGACATACTCTCGGATGCTCAGCTACATGCGGTGCGCGTAGTGGATGGTCACTTTGAGGATATAATCCATTTCTTAACTATAGGAACCATGCCACAGGAATATTTTGTTCAATAGAAGAAGGAATTAGTGATACACGTAGAATATTTCATCGTGATTGAAGGACACCTCTACCAAATGGGCAATGACGAAATATTATGTAGATATGTCTTGGAATTCGAGCAAGGATAGATCCTGGCTGAAGCACATGGGGGCATTGTTGGCAGATATTATGTGGGTCGTGCCATAGCCAAGAAGATTCTTCGCACAAGATTATTGTGGCCCACTTTGCATCAGGATTCGAAAGCATACTGTCACGCCTGCGACGTATGTCAACGGATAGGGAAACCATCACGGAGAGATGAAATGCCACTCTAGCCACAGATGATGCTACATCCATTCGAGAAGTGGGCAATAGATTTCGTAGGACCTATCGAGCCACGAGGGAAGACAGGTGCGCGTATATCATCACTACGACAGATTATTTGACTCGATGGGCAGAGGCACAACTAGTTAAGGATTGCATGGCTGCGACAGTTGCAAAGTTTTTGTTTGAGAACATACTAACAAGGTTTGGTTGTCCCAAAATTCTCATGAGCGATCAGGGAAAGCATTTCCTGAATGAAACGATCAGTGCACTCACTGAGGAGTTCCAAATATATCACTAGCAAAGTACACCATACCACCTGCAAGTGAATGGGACTGCTGAGGCATTCAACAAAATCTTGGAGATAGCATTGACTAAGGTCTGCAATGCATGACGAAATGTTTGGGACTTGCGCATCCCTACAATGCTATGGGCATACCGAACCACGTGCAAGAAGTTGATGGGCCAGACACATTTTTAGTTAGTCTATGGCAAGGAGGCCGTTATGCCTATGGAATATATTGTGCCTAGTCTGCGGATCGCAGCAATCACAGGTATGGCAGACCGCGGGGCTTTGGAGGAAAGGCTCACGCAGCTAGAGGAACTAGAGGAGGAACAATTTTTGGCTAGATTCCATCAACAAGTACAGAAACAACACGAGAAAGTGTGTCATGATCACCATATCAAGGTACGCACCTTCAAGGAAAATGATCTAGTATTGCTCTACGACAGTAAGTTCGAGAAATTCCCTGGCAAACTTTGAATGCATTGGTTAGGAACCTATGTCATCAACGAAGTTACCGATGGGGGTGTGGTTCAGCTTGCCAAACTCAAAGTCGCCTGACTAACCATTCAAGGCATAGTCTCACCACTCCAGCCAGTTGAAAGAGAGCATGGGATGGTAAAGCAATCTGGGGGAAAGAGGTGCGAGTACCATGCTACGCTTCAATTTGGCTTATCAACAAGTTCGTGGTTGCGAGATAAAAATTGTATTGATGCATTGCTAAGAAGAGAGGTGACCGTTCTTGTCACTATTCATGACAAGATGTCTACATTATGGCAAAAGGGAGCGGGCGGCGGGAAATTAAGAGAGGGATTATGAGTCGGATATGGAACAAGTTGCCACATATTTTACACGAGGATGCTAGAACAAGCAGGAACCAATGAATTTAAAATTTGAATCGCCTATAAATCACTGAGGGGCATCCACCAGGCGACCTACAGTTCTGGAAAATACATGATAGTTATAAATATGGAGATGTTCATTATATCTACACAAGGAATAAGCCTGAGGGTGGTGATATGGCCGTTGAAGCAGCAGGACTCTCTAAGGTGCAGGGTGTTGACAGCTGCGGGCATCCCGCAGACTGCAACATCAACAGTAGGGGAGGCATCGGAAAAGAGGAGACACGAAGCAAAATTGGTCCGCATGCCATCGCCCCTCCTAGGGGCAGGCTGGCAAACTACAACAATATAGAGAAAGGATGGAAATATGGAGACCACGGGTAGAAACGAAGTTAATAAGTCATCTCTGACGGACCTTGAGGATTGGGATCTCGCGAACAGCAGCAAAGGTCTTGAAAGATTGCAACACAAGCTACAAAAGATAGTGTGAAGAGCAGATATGAAGGTTGGAAGTGGTTGCGGTGGTACAAGGAGGTCCCATATGTGGCTCCCCTGCTTGAGCTAAAACCTTGTGAGGGGGTGTTTTGTGTTAACCCAGCAGACCAGAATGAGCATCTTCAGTTGCAAGGAGTGGTAAAAACACTAAAGTAGGAGCCGGACGAAGCGTGGCAGGAGACAACCAAGAAGCAGTAGGATGACGAGCGCCACTTAGAGGGAGGTGAACTACAAAGCCATGGCAGCACGTCTCGCCACACCAATGAGTGACTCGGACGAGTCATGATGATTATTTTGGGGGACTGTTCAGTAGTGGAGGTCCCGTGTAACAGTTTTGAGCCTGAGAGCCTAGAAAGTAGGATAAAAATATTGTAAACCTCCGAAATATGCAGAGTGCAAAATTTAAAAGACCGAGTCAAAGGGTTGTCCACCCGAAAAATAATATAAAATAATAGGAAGTAAGTCAGTCCATGGACCATAGATAGGTATAAATAGAGCATAGCTCTACGAGGGAAAAACATTTCTTTTTGGGTATGATCTTGGATCTAAATTGTAATGGGTTTTTTATGGAAGCTCTCTATAAGCGTCTGTAAGTCTGAGTCAGGGGCTTAGGTAGTGGATAGAGGCTCTACAACTGGGTGCGCAGAGGCCTGGAAGAGTTTGTAGCTGTGTGCGTGGACCCCTGTAGCTGAGTGCGTAGGGCATATCTTGATGTATTGGTGATAAGTGAAAATAAAGATAAGTTTCTTCTGCAAATTCTGTGTTACAATCTCAGTTATCGTGAATTTGACTGTATGAATGGTTGATATAGCTATTTAATCTATGCATATATGCTTATGTTAAGAATATATGTGAATCTAAGTGCGCGAACTGGTTAAATATAGTAAATGTTTGCTTGAAGACTCTTCTAAGTAGATCTGAGTTACAGTACTTCATCAAATAGATTAGATATGTAAACCACACAATCATAGAAAGTTAAAATCCTTTTGGGTCTAGATCTGCGCGAATATAGAGTAGTACGAGGCTGTAGAATGGCGCGTGATACCTACATATCACATCCAAACATCCCAAGGGTGCGGAAACCTAGTTCCAGCACCCTCCCCTACTACCTCAGGTGAGACCTCAGTCCACACTCCGCGGACTGTTGCCGAAAGGGCCAGTAGCTGCGAGATTTTCTTGGCTAAATAATTCTTCTGAACCTGGGTCAAGCCCATATAAGCCAACGCCAACTCCATGTCCATTACTTCAACCATTTTCTCAATATACTGAGCAAGTTCTTGAAACTGCACCTGCTCACCCTCTTCTTCATCTGCTAGCTGCTCTGACTCCGCAATCTGTATAGGCATAGAATTTTATGTCATTGTGGCTTTCCATTCTTCTAGGTCCTATTTCTACTTCTCTTTCCTTTCTCTCCTTCTTAGATCTTACTCTTCTTTCAACTTCTTCTCTGTTTCCTACAACTTCCTTTTTGCATCCTCCAAACTTTTCTTCTCTCTCTTCCTCCATTCTTCTCTCTGTATTTGTTTTTACCTCTTTGCCTCTATTTCCAAAGATAACATCTCAACGAGAGGATATTATCTAAAATTGTAGCTTTGCTCAGCATCTGGGTTCTCGACAATATTCCTCTTGCCTTTATCCCACGTCAATTTCCCGCTCACTACTGCTGTTGTTGTTTCTTCCTATGGTGTTGCTTCTTGTAGAGAAGATTTTCATTCTATAGCCATGCTGACCGGTTCATTAAGCCTAAAGGAGTTGTAATAGTACCTCCAAGGATCTTCTTCCTCCCAATGAAATGTCTCGTGGATCCATGGACAATAAATCTTCGCACAATGGTTCTTGCATATGAAGTGGGGATCATATGAATTGTAGTCCTTGGTGCCAAATGGAAACTTTTTAAGTCCTTGGCCTCGACATACACATTCTTCAAGCTCCAGATCTCGTACAGTCCAATCCACAAAGGAAGACCATGCCATGGTGGCTTCTTCCTCTTGTGCAGTCTTGTTGATAACACTGTCGAGATGTGATATTCAACCTCTTGCATGACCAACTTATTCGTGGCAAACCTTGGTAGCACATGCAAAGGCTTCTCTCCACCAAACATTGTGATGAAGGTAACCCTAGGTGAGGCATATAATTCTGCAATGTTAAGTAATGTCTGCATCGCTTCTTAGGACATGCAAGGTGGATCCTGCTCAAAGATCAGCTTGTAAATTGTGATAATGAAATGGTTAGATAGCTTCGCCATGAATCCTCGGTAGCTGCACTCATAAAGAAACTTGCAATAAATGTTCACAACATTCTCTGATGGTGTCCATGTCCAACCCATGCCAGGAAACTGATGTTGGGCACAGATTACATCAAGTAGGTATGCAGACATATAGAATCTCGCTTGCTCATCCTTGGGCGGATTTTGGGCATTAGTCACATGCACTTTCAGCTGAAGAGAAAACATATCCAACCAATTGAATGGAATTAATTCATTTGTTAGTTGGTCCAACAAAACCACCCAATTCTGTGGAAATATGTCCATGCTCTCTTGACCATACAAGGCGCATGCAAATATGATCAAGAGCTGGTAGGCCTTTCTGAGTGACTTAGTCTTGTAGACCTAATTGGGTGTTGACCTGAACTTTGGCGGCCCTTTCACCCAATGCTTCATGGTGTCTCTAGTGTTCACATTGTTGCTGGCATATAGAAAAGTGCATCCATGCAGTTCACCTGTTGTGGTAAGTGATACATTTGATGATAGTTTTTCATCCTGAAGGTAGCAAGTTATGTTCCATTGGCACTACTCAAAGCCATCATCTTGGGATCGATATGTGAGATAATCTAGTGAATGATGTTTGCACATAGGAAGACGGGGTACCTACATGCAACCTTATAAAATCCTGACTTGTGGATGTTGACATAGACCTATTGATCTTCTAGATCTTCCTTGAAGCTTCCTATGAAGATATCCTTAATTTCTAGCCATGTTATCTTCATGTACTTCTCTATAAATAATTGTGTGTTGGCATAGACTGGCAAGTTCATTGACACCTATTCAACTACATCCCTAGTGCTTCTCTTGACAATATCCTTTCATGTGGCTCTCTTGGAAGCCATGTTACCTGTAATGTTGAAAAGATGCTCAACGACTGCTATACCAAGAGACAAAGAGGACACTCATGGCATGCAAATGTTAGCTTGAAATCGAAAGCACTTCAAGACAGACCAAACAACAAACTGGGCAACTTCTATGTAAGATTGTACACTTGTGGGTTTCAGAGGTGAGGGACTCTCAGCTCGATCTATGCAATGCACAATCCCAATTATCAGTGAGGATGAGATTCGCACTAGAACTGCACAATACACAGTTCATTTTGGCTTGTGTTGGCTGGAACTGTGCGTTGCGCAATCCCAGTGGCGAAGAATTTGGGACTAGGTCCTCGAACTATGCAGTGCATAGTTGGAGCTAGTCACTGAAAACCTTTGCGCAATTCTTGGAGCCAAGGCAGAGCCTTGAGATCCAAAAATGCATAGTGCATGCCAAGAAGAGCTAGATATGGGCCAAGGAAGCCCAGATCTGCTTAAGGCCAACATGAGAATGGGAATATCTTAAAGTGTGAGTGATATTTGGTGGATATTTGAGTGAATGGTGATGCAGGTAATCAAAACGAGTGCAGGAATCAATCAAAAACCAAAATAATGAAGCTTATGGAGAGAGTTGCCACAATGGTGACCGTTAGTGCGAAAACCGAGTTATGCATGCGACACTTAGGAAAGGAAATGAAAAACTTAAAAAACACTTCTACAAGCTAAAAAAATCATAACACCATTGGTTGTTCAACAAAATGGGTAAAACAACACTCTCACAGGTCAAGGAAACAAAAGCGACAGAAAAAGCAGCAAAAGACTAGAAAATCAAGACGTGCCCAGAAAAGTTGTGATGACTATGTCAAAGATTCCTAGATTTCCTCAGGATTGCAAGAGCTCCAAGATCGAATGTGCAACACCCATTAAATATGTTTGATTGATTTAGGATTTATGTCGTGAGGGTCAAAAATCTAGGAAAAATAGACACATGGCAACAGTTTCCAAAAATAACTCAAGTGTAACTCTGAGTGCTAAAATAGATCCATATTTTTAGGGATTATTTTCACTTTTTTTTTTCTTTTTCTTTTTTGGGAAGGTTGCCGTGCATACACGGAGAAATTTTGCGGTTCTAGGGAGAACTGGGCAACTCACCGACACATGCATTGGGTAGCTACTGAGGGAATGCTTTTGCACAATTCCTAGGCTGAGTGGATATGGCTGCCTCTCATGCTCTGCATAATTTCCCAATTGAAGACAGGATACCAATTGGGTTTGTGCAATTTTGGAGCTAAAGCTCACTATGGGATTGAACTACGTATTTCCTAAGAGAAAGGTTGGTTTCCCTCTAGGATTATGTAGATCACCAAGGCAATGCTAGATACAGATTGCAACCAAGTGAGGAGGTCAGCTTGTGGTTAGACAATGAAGGAAATAAGAAAAAAAAGCCATAGAGAAAAAGATAAAACTCAATGAATGCGCAAGTACCTGGGTCAGTGTGAGATAAGCTACTGGGATTTCGTAGGGAGGCTCCAAAACGAAGCGTAGGAAAAATTTTGGAGGGTGGTTGTAGTGACTACAATAGTTTTTCTTATGGTCCATATAAATAGGTGTTCAACATTTTATGCATGCATAATACCTTATTTTAGGTTACATACTTCGTCAAGAATTGTAATTTAAACATAGTAAACATTACTTTACCTCTTATGACAATAATTTTGTAAAAATTCCTTGTAGATTCAAATTGCAAATTCTGATATGTTAAATCAATTGACTTGAATCTATTCTACTCATCAACAGAAATAATAAATGATCAATGAAATCATGATTTTTAAAAGAGAAAGAATTCAATCACACATAACACAACAATTTTTTGGGGAAAGCCACAGCTAAAAACCCTTGCTATTTGTATATTGTATTAATAAGAAAATATGAGAATATTACAATTCTTTTCTCAATCCTGAGCAATCTCTGCACTATATCTATCTATATCACTGCTTTCCAGACAAGTTCAAGCCAATACTTAGCCAATTCTGTTTCCTGCCAAGCTCTTATTTCCTTGCACAGTTTCCTTGGAAATTAGCCGATATTTAATTGGGAAATTCCACAAATATGAATTACGCAATCATCACAGGCCTTCCTCTAATTGCATGCACCAACTGTACAATTCATATGATTATACAACTGATATTACATTGTCCCTAAACTCTAGTCTCAACTGGGTCTTTCTCTGATCTGACATGCATGAGTTAATTATGAGGGAATATTGAGTTTATTAGTTGACCAGTGCTGGTTATGCCCCACTACTGGATCTCCCACTAATTCCTACGTTAGTTGGAACTAGTTTATCTAAATTTAACTCAGTCAGACTGAATTAAATAATTACAACTCAAAATAAACTCAACCAGGGCTCCTAAAAGGTAGGATACACACTACGTGACTCAAGTTAGACCCTCAGCTCGAATTAACTGAGCCAAATAGGTCAAATTAACTTAGCTAACTATTATAAATTGTCATGAGATGTGGAATTACAATTTAATTAATAATATAATTCAAGGACAAAATTAAATTAGGGTTTTCTTGTTTCTTTTTCAACACTCTCTCTCAACAAGAAAAGGATTATCTGCTACCCTGATCCTGCCTTTGTGAAACTCAAATTTGCATCCAATGCATTTGTCAAAATATCTACATCGTGCTTCTCTATAGGAATGTATTCGAACAACATGATTCTCCTCTGCATACAATCTCATAGATGGTGATACCAAATGTCAATACATTGCTTGGAATGATCATGAAAAACTGGATTCTCAGAGAGTTTGATACAACTCTAATTGTCACAATAAATCACTATAGGATCCATCTGCCAACCAAATAACCCAACAAGGAGCTTCCTCATCTAGATAGCCTCACAAGCTACTTGACTAGTGGCCATGTACTCTGCTTCTACTGAACTGAGTGCAACGAATCTTTGCTTCCTACTGTACCAAGAAACTGTTGTTGGCCCAATACTGAATATTTCCCCTGATGTGCTCTTCCTTTCAAATGGACTCCCTACCCAATCTTCATCTGTGAAGCCTTGAAGCTTCACTCCCTCTATCCATCTTTAGCAAAGACCAAATTGAGTGGTGCCTCTAATGTATGTCAATAGATGTTTAGCTCTCTTCCAATAAAGTTTGGTTGGCTTAACAATGGCTTGACTAAGCTGGTTAACTGCAAAACACATGTCTGGTTGTGTGTTCACCAAATACATAAGTGAAACCACAAGATGTATATAAGTAGTAGCCTACACTACTTCACCTGAAGTAGCATCTTACTTCCTCCAATTACCTGCTAGAGAAGTCTCCATGAGTTTTCTTCTTTCCATGTGGAACTTGTTCAATATCTCGTTGGTATACATTCCCTGAGAGACAAATAGTTCCTCAACTCCTTTCCAAACTTCCATACCGAGAAAGTAATGCATGAGCCCTAGGTCCTTCATCTCAATTTCTCTTGCAAGATCCTCTTTGCAAGATTTTACCAGCTTCTCATTGTTATCACTCAGAAGTCTTCCCTAGAAGTTATCAAAAGAAAAAATAAATCTGAGGTAACCACGAACTTGATCTTTTAGACTCGGGTTTTAGCCAACCTAAGTCCAGAGAGGGCTCTCTATTTATAATTTAACTTTGTTTTGGGTGGGATTTTAGGCTAGTTCTTAGTGTCCATAAGGTTTTTAATTTGGTTGGGTGGTGGAATTCTAGGAACAGATGGATGGAGCAAGGCCTTCAAGCCATTGGGCTATGGAGTTAATCAAAGGATGGCTTAACTGGACCAAATCACTAAAGGGAGTGTTCACAAGGCAGGCTAGCAAAGCAAAGCCAAATCTTCAGGTTCAATGGATGAGAGAGTCCTAACCAGGGTGAAAGGGCAATGAAGAATCCTTAGACCGGGATCAAGATGAAGAGAAGGAGGTGATCATGAGAAAAGGGCAACTAAGAATCCTTTACTATAGACCGAGGGGAAAACTACAGAAGTAAGGGAGCATTTAAGAATTCCCTAACTAATATAGTTTAGTAGAAAACATTAAGAATGTAAATAGTCAAGACAGAGAGCGTTAAAGCCAGTTCTGAAATATCATTCCTAGTTTAACATTTAGATTTCATAGAAACAAATATGATTATTAATAAACATAAAGAAAAACAATAATACACATGAGAGAAAATACTTATTTGATTTCCGCTTTACATAAAAATCCTGTGAAATGTATTTACTTTAATCCTTGATCCAAAAAACTAATCTAGTATTGATACAATAGAACTTTAACTCGATAGGAAAAATGTCTATAGAAATGTCTTTGAATCCACCCTAAATACTTCAAAATGTGAAGTATTTATACAAAAAATATTACAAAATATTTCATAACAATTTGAGAATTAATCTATGAAATCAAAATATCCTCAAGCATGAAGATAGAGACAGATGGAAAAATGCATCATGTTGTCCCTTTTATTGTGATAGTGCTAGATGTTTTAGTTGAACTTGAGCCCTTCTAGGCTAGCTGATATGTGTACGCTGGAATCGTCTTTGTCTTTAACCTTTGACTATTACTCTTTAACCTGTTACTCTTTGACCCTGTTTACCTATTTCATCTGGCTGCCATTTAGATTTACTGTGGTAACTTATAGTAAATCTGTCATTTTTTCCCACCATTCATCTTCAGGTAACTTTACCTTGAGCATCCTTCTATATATCTCGTCTGCCTTAGTGTATTTGGAAAATTTTGGCTTGGTGACAAATAGATGTTTCACCTCATGCTCTAGGAAGAATAGATTTTCTAAAGTATCATATAATACTTTCCCTGTTGGCAATGCTTTGACTCCTGAAGTGCTTGCCTATTCCTTGGACAATTTCTTTAATCTGTCAACATAGTCCAATTGGGTCATAAATTTTTCATTGATTACCATGGGACAGGGAACGTAGTTTGCATGGAAATAATGAACAATCTTAGGGAAAATGTGCACCTCAGATAATTGATACTTGGGAAAATTAGATTCCCACAGACCTATTTTATCATCTTGGTTTAGGTATTGGTCCCTGTATCGACAGTACAGTTTGATAGGGGATTCAAGGACAGAGGTGTCCTTGATTTGGAAATATTTATCAACAAGGGGAAGGTGGTCTAGGTCCAAGTGAGGAGTAGTAATTGGCCTGACATCCATGGCGATAGGGGTAGACATTCTTAGTTCTTGTGGATTTAAGAATGGGGGAAAGTAAATTTTCAGTTTTTGAGGGTACTAGTGGTTCAATTCCAGGTGGGTTTTAAGTTACTAAAGTTCCCTTTTAATTTCAATTAAGAAAACTTAGTGACTGGTTTGGAAATTGACAGGGCTTTCAATGGATTCTGGCTTAAATACCTGGAATTGATGAAAATTGGGTCTGAACTGGTTCACTGGCGATTCTGAATGGTTGAAAGGGCTTCAATTAGGCTGGAAGGCAATCTGGGAGCTTTTGGCATCTTCAGAGTGCAGGTGTACGTGGGTTGACGGACTTTCAATGTTCACAGGTGCGTGCATGGAAGTTTGCAGTTAAAAAATGATAAAACAATGATTTGGGGCTTTTTTTGGATTTATGCGCAAAAGTCAATTTGGTGAGTACGGTTGAATAGCAGCAGTTTGTCGCGTAGTCAGGTGAATAGTGATAGTTTTTGCAGGTAGCGGGCTGGTGGTAAGTGGTTTATTTCGCACGGTCTTTGGGCACTTGGGGGTATTGGGGGGAGGCCATCCGATTCCACTCATCGAGTGCCACGTTGCCTCGGGGGCTCAGGGAAAAAAAACCCATTTCGGGCAGGTATTGTTTAGATTTTGGGCCCTTCCGAAATCAACATGGGTCGTCGGATGGGGAGGGGGGAGATCGTGCGGTGATCGGACACGGGAGTTACATGAAGGGTAATGGAGGGGCCTGACAGTCATTTAAACGAGGCGGTTTGAGTTTAATGAGGGGTTAAGGCAGGGATTAACGCATCAGGCATGATTTGATTGGTTTGAATTTAATTAATCATAGATTGATTAATTATGTCCTTTGTCGGGGTTCGAATATAATATAAAGTTTATGTTTCAAACTTCAGGAAGGGGGTTTAATAAAATATATGGGAAAGGGGTTTTTTTTGGGAATTACCATATAAATAATGTTAATAGTTAATATGAAAATTGCGGGGGATAAATGAAGTGGTGCTAAGCATAATGTATTTTTGTGATTTCATTCGCTTTTTACATAGAGACATTACAACTTAGGCTAAGTGCATTTTGTGGGTTTTTCATAAAAAAGGGGTATCCATGGGGGTGCTTTCTTTTCCTTAGGAAAATGGTGTTTTAACCTTAGGAAAAGGGATTTATTAGGGGAAAATGAATGAATTGAAGGGGGTGAATGTTTATGAGGGGTTTTTAGTACTTAAGATCTATAAGTCATTGGGCCGAGGGTCTGGTCCCTCCAAAAGTCAGAGAAATGCTCTGAGCCCCTTTGACTTTAAGATTTTGGGTACTTGAAACTTATTTTGGGAAATTAGTTAAGTAAAAGGTGAAATGAGTGAGGGGAAATTAATAAATTTGACTTTGTGAACTTTATGCTAGTCCAATTTCTCATCCATACTTAGAACTTTAATGATGAGGGTGATCAATATGCTTTTATCTAACAATCATCACAATTTTGCAACCTTTCTTCTACTTACCCACCTACTCATCCTACCATTTTTACTTCTCTTTATTAGGGTGCATTTGAGCTAGCAAACCCTTATCAAACATTTTTCTTTCTTTTACAATGGTAATCTAACTAAATCTAACCTTATTACATCCAAGGGCTCAGATTAAACAATTGAGCTCCTTTATTGACTCTACCTATCTACTTATCTACCAAGATTACACTGTTTGGTCAGATTTTATTCTCTATCTATAAGCATGAAATTGAAAGCATGAAATAGCCAAGTTTAAACATTTTGACTATCATGGATTGTGGCCTAGGTTACAAAAAGTAAATGGTAGTGGCATTTTGACTCGCACACTTTCATGGTATTTTCTTTCTTGGGGTTCATATTTTTCATCTTTTTTGACCTTTTTTATTCTTTTTGTCCTTTGATTTTTCTTTTAGGACACACCCTCTTTACATTTTTTAATTTTTTGAATATGGAAAACATTTACAGAAAGCAAAGGTATGTACATATTACAGGTTTAATCTCAGCCATTCAAAAATTATGACTCCTATTGGTATAGGAACCTAATAGTGGCTACACTTGGGGATGGCATTTCTTGGTGAAATGTCAAGAACTTGTATATCAATGGCCTTCTGAATTGCTGTGCCTTTAGCCTGCAACTTTTCCATTTCATTTTTCTGCATTATTTATATTTATGACAGTAAAACTTTTGAAACTTAGGGCCTTCTCTTCGAGCTTCAACTCCAAAATTTACCATCCAATCAACTCTAAACTTTTGAAAAATAGAATATGTACAAGTGATTAGTGAAATCAGTAACTAGGTTCTATGTAGTGTTTAAGCATTCGACCATTAACTGGTCCTCCTTCTGCTTTTGTGCCATCGAATTCTCTGAGGAAAAAAACATTATTACCCCTAAAAGCATAAATGATATATGGGCCTTTCCATAGGAAATCAAACTTCCCATGTTTACCTTTATCCTCTCTTCTTGAGTCCCATTTCAAAACTTTGTTTCCTAGGTAAAAATCTTCTTCCTTAGTCCTTTTGTCAAAAGATTTCTTGATCCTTTCCTACACAACTTGGGATCTGATGTATACTTCTTCCCTGGTCTACTGTAAGTGAATTGTCTGGATGATTCTCCTTTGAATGCCATTTGGCTCAACCTGCACCTCTTGGAGTAATTTCATCACTAGTGTTCCCAAGGAAGATGGGAAAACAACCTCCATTCCATAAACTAATTGATAAGGACTGGTACCAATGGATTTCTTTGTGGTTAGCCTATTTTCCCACAAGGCATTTACTAGCTTCTTGTTCCATGTTTTCTTATTATCCTCCAACATTTTTTTGATGATATTCACTAAACTCTTATTGGAGGACTCTGCTAGTCCATTCCCTTGAGGGTAATAAGCTGTAGAGTGACCTAGGGTTATATGATACTTATTACAGAAATCAATCATTCTCTTAGATTTGAAGGCTGCTGCATTATCAGTGATGATCTTGGTTGGGCACCCAAATCTAGATAGGATGTTGGATTCAAGGAAGGTTATTATAACAGTATCAGTGGCTTGCCTTGATGGTATGGATTCTATCCATTTGGTAAAGTAATCTGTAGCAATGAGAATCCATTTGTGTTGGGTAGAGGAAGGTGGGTGGATTTCACCAATGAAGTCAAGACCCCACTATTGAAATGGTGTTGCAGTAGATATTGGTTTCAAAGGTAAGGGTAAAAGTTTTTTCTTTCCTTCAAAATTACGACATTTATGACATGAGGTTACAAATTTATTTACATCAGAAAACAGAGTGGGCCAATAAAAACCGGCTCTAAGAATCTTGTCAGTAGTGGTTTTCTAGTAAAGATGTCCTACACAGTCACCTACATGAAACTCTTGTAACACCTTGTTAGATCCTTCTTTTAATAAACAATTAAGAAGGATGCCTTTGTGGTTCTTCCAAAATAAAGCATTATCAATTATGAAGAATTTCAAAGATTTCATTTTTAATAACCTACTTTTAGTCCTGGATAATTCAGAAGGAGCTTGTAGATTTTGTAAAACATATATAATTTCAACATACCATGGTGATTAAATAAACACCTGGCTGATCGGTGAAGTCGCCATCTCCCGTTCATTATCCATTTTTGCAATAAAATTTATGTCCAAGTCCTGGCAGTTCGATTCAGCCATGATCTTGGCTAAACCTTGGCCTTTGATGAACTTTGTAGGTTTGATTTCTAGGTCATATTCTAATATAGTAGCTATCCACTTCCCTCTCTTTCCATCTGGACCATCCTGAGTTAGGATGTCTTTGACCATAGCATTGGGAACATAAGCTATTACATGAGAATATAGAATGTAAACTCTGAAATCTTTGATAGCTTTGACTAAAGCAAAAGCTTGCTTTTCCATTATATTATACTTTAAAGGGGCATCCCTTAGGGCTTTTCTAAACAAGGCAATAGGTTGTTCAAAACCCTGATCATTCTTCTACAGTAGCAATGTAGCAATTGTGTGTTATGAGGCAAAAGAAAATATAATGAAATCCCTATCAAACTTTGGACTGATCAAAATTGGTGTTTGTGTTAAGGCTAGATTAATATCTTCAAAATACCTTTTAGCCTCAACTGTCCACTTAATAGTCGAATCTTTTTTCAACATGTCATTTAATAATCTAATTAGTTCTGCTAAGTTATAAATAAACCTTCTAAGAAAGTTTATTTTACCTGAAAATGCTTGTAGTTCTCTGATGCTCCTAGGATGTTGTATCTGTAAGATGGCTTCAATTCTTGCAGGATCTATTCGGATACCATCTTTAGAGATTATGTGGCCTAACAATTTTCCTTCTTCCAACCCAAATAAAGATTTTTTAGGATTCAAAGAAATTCCATACTTTTTACATTTGATGAAGACCTGCCTTAGATGATCTAGGTGTTGTTTATCATATTTTGAGAATACAGTGATATCATCTAAGTATATTACTAGGAAGTCATGGATTTCCTTAGCAAAAGCTATATCCATAGCTCTTTTAAAAGTGGCCCCTGCATTCTTTAATCCAAAAGGCATCTTCACATACATGAAAGTGCCCTAAGGAGTAATTAATGCAGTTTTGTCCTGGTCATCTGGGTGGAGTAAGATCTAATTATAACCAGAAAACCCATCTAAGAATGAGATCCTGGTTGAACCTACTACCCTTTATAATATGTGATCCATTTTGGGGAGAGGGTAGTTGTCCTTGAGTGAAACTTTATTGAGATTCCTAAGGTCAACACACAGTCTAATCTCACTAGTTTTCTTTCTTGTGGGCACCAAATTTGAAACCCAATCAGAGAATCTAATTGGTGCTATGATCTTGGCTTCGTACATTCTTTTGATTTCATTTTCAATAGAAGGCAATAGAATGGGATTAATCCTTCTAAGATTCTGTCTAAAAGGTTTCTGGTTTTCTTTTATGGGGATAGTGTGTTGTATTATGCTGGTGTCATAGGACTTGAGGTCCTCATAACTCCAAGCAAAGACATCTTGGAATTCCTTTAGCAGTTCTATGTATTTTAATTTTTTAGTAGGAGGTAAGGATTTTGAAAGTTTTATCAATTTAGGATCTTCCTCAGAGCCTATGTTACACTCCTCTATGTCAGATTTTAAGGGTTCCATTTTCGGTTTTCTAGGGACATCATTTGAATCAAACAAGTCTTCCAAAGGAGTTAATCCTTTGGGAAAAAAATTGTCTTTAAGATTAATGATTTCAGAATCTTCGTTAATTATCTCTTCAATTTCAACTTGCTTTAGGTTTTGAATATCTGATTTAGTAAACTTTGTGGGATGGAATCTATCTATCTCTTCATCTTCTAATTTTTTAATTTCTATTTTATCTGTAAAATCAAGATCTAATGTTATGTCAGTATCTATGTTGCTATTTATAAATTCTTCCTCTAAAGTTAGAAAATTGTTTATTTGTTGGTCGTTAGTGAATACTTGCTAGTTTTTCAAGTTGTCGGGGATAGAAGCTCTGTACCTAACCTCAGTAGTGTACTGATGGTTAGGTTGAAATGGTAACTTATAAGTGCTGGCAAACATTGCTAAACTATGAGCCTACATATTGTGTTTTCTTGGGATGGCTGCAAGGTTAGTTTCTAAAAAAGTATTCAATATTTGTACAACTATTCCTCTATAAAAACCTAACCTAGGATCTCTAGTCATATATAGAGCATTGATTGTTTTATAACCAACTTAGAATCTCCCATAATAGAAACTCTTAAGGCTCCTAACATTTTAACCAATTTGAGACCTAAAAGAAGTTCTTCATACTAAGCCATGTTGTTAGTGAATTTGAAATCGAGTCTGTAGGCATGGCCCTCTGAGTAATCATTCTCTAAAATGTAAATCCACACTCCTGCTCCTACACCTAGTTTGTTCACTAACCCATCAAATTCAAGATGCCATAGTATTTCATGTTCATAATTCTTACTATCTGGGGGAACAAAATATTCTTTGATTAAGGTATCTTGATCATATTTTTTATCTGAAAGCTCTTGAATTTGGACAATTTGATTTTCTACTGCAACTGCAATTTCTTTTGGTTCTGAAGTAATGTTGTTTGAAGTATTTTCTTGGTTTGGTTCAGCATTGTACAAAATGAAAGAATCGATGTCAAAATGCATGGAATATATAGGAAAGTTTTGAGGCCTCTCCTAGCTACTCACTACATACTTCATCAGGGTCTCTCTGTACAGTTTTTTAGGATGTCCAAAGACTGATATTGTGGCATATGACATGTCAAGTTGCAAAGATCCTTGGAGTTTGGCCCCCCATGATCTAGACAACAACATGCCATATTTAGGTGGTATATCAACAACAACTATGTCCATAAGAATGGTTTTAGTAGGGTATTGTACTAGGGAAACACATAGGTCTTTTATTAGTCCTAGGCACTTAACTTGACTTGAATGAAATGAAAATAGGTCCTTGTAAGGCCTAGTGATATCCAAGTTCAATTTCTACATAACAGATTTAGGCATTAGATTGTTTGAAGCCCTAGAGTCTATCATAGTATTATGTAGGATTCTCTCGTGAATGTTAAGGGTAATATAAAAGGGTGGTATCCCTCCTTCCACTGGTTTTCCATTAACATCAAGACCGAAAAAAAGCTCAAGCTGATCATCAAATAGGTTAACGGAGTCTTCATTCTCAACAAAGTTTAAGGATTTGCTTATTTGAGATTTGTAAGTTTCATGTTTAATCAACTCTGTTAAGGGAATCGAGGTTTTCAATTTGTCCACCTCTACCCCCAAATTGAAAGGCAAAGGGGATTTCTTTGTTTGAGTGTTTAGAATTTTAACAGTAGGGTTTGGAGTAGGTTGGTCTTCTTTTTTTGCATTTGAAGTCCTTTTTAGTGAATTTTCTAATATAATGTTTGGAGACTATTCCACTGTTTCCTTGGAGGGAGCTGAAGTGGAAGGTTGATCATTAGGGGGTTGGTCATTCGTTACATCTACAATGGTGGGACTAGGAGGGTTCTAATTTGGTCTAGAGAGGATTTGGAGAGTTTTTGTAACTGGAACTCCTTTAATTTTCTTAGGTTGATTTGGTACGGATTTCTTGTTTTGGTCAGGAGTATCAGTGTTATTTTTACTCCTCAAATTGTACTGTTTGTGCACTTCGAAGATAATAGAATCATACTCTTGCTTGTAATCGAATGATTCTCCAGATTGGGTCTGTAATTGCTGAAGCATGTGTAATTCCTGACCATCTGAGTCAAAAAGACAGTTTCCTCATCATCTAATCCCATTAAATTAATTTGGGTGTCTTGTTCAAGGTATTTTGAATGGGATGCCTCAGCAAAGTTTTCTTGAAAAGGAGGCCTAATATTCTGATCAAGCCCATTTTTTCTAGTATTTTGATTTTGATTCTTTCTAAAGTTTGGATTTCTCACTGGAGGTGCTTGTTGATTATCCCAATGAGGCTTTCTTTCAATGTTCTCCATCCTATCCATTAGTTTTTCCATTCCTTTGGCTAGGGCATCCATTTTAAGGTCAAAGGGTGAGGCTTCATCTTTCAAGGGTGCTCTCCTTTTGTTCCTAACCCTAGCTCTTTTTGCTAGAAAATTAGCTTCTACACTAACTGCTACACTTTGCATGTCTTCTAGAGTTGGAGGGTTTCTCTCTCTAAGTTGGAATGCCATATCAGTGTCAAACCCGTTAGGAAACTTTATCAGAGCTAAGCCAGGTGGGGGTCTAAGGTCAACTGGTATTGCATTGTATATATTGTTAAATCTAGTACAGTAGTCCTGGACTGTTTCATTTGGTCCTCTCCTAATGTTTTCATATTCTGAAAGGATCTACAGAGGATTCTTTTTCTTTTCCCATCTATTTAAAAATTGCTAGTAAAATACTTCTAAACTATCTATACTATTAGCAGGTAAAGATCTAAACCATGTTCTTACATCGCCAGCTAGAGTTTGAGCAAAAAGTCTCATTTGGACATCTCCAAGATCAATTTCATGTAATTCAAAATAATCTGTCATCTTTCTTGTGTGTTGCTGTGTTGTATAGGGTCCTATGCCATCAAATTGGACAATTTTGTTCTGGTAGTCTTGTGGCATGGCACCTAGTGGAGCAGGTAACACAAGAGGAGCATATCTGTTTGCCATGGCTCTAAGTTGGGCAGGACTAAGAAGGGGAGTTTGGGTTCCCGAGGATGATACAATGGGTGATGAGGAACTGGGAGTAATGGGTGACTGATGTGTAATGGTAGGTTGGTGGGGAAGTGAAGGTATAAATGAAGGTGAGGAATGAACTTCAGAGATGGAACAAAATAATGGTAAACTAAAGGGAGTTGAAACTATTTTAGAAAGTTCAGGGATCTTAGCAATAGTGAGGGATGACTGAGGGGAATTTAGAATATACTGATCAATTGACAAGTTTTCCCTTTGGACTTCAAGTTCTGCTGTAAATTCTAGATCTAGAACTATGTCATCAAGTGAACTTTCAGACCTGGTTCTAAATAGGGAAAGGTCAAAAGACTCGTCAAAGGGGAGGTCTTCTAAAAACAACCACTCATCCGAGTAGGAATCTGCTTTAATTGAAGGTGTAGGACTGACTAAACTTTCTTGTCTTTTGGATATTCTTGAAATCAGGTTGGGATTGTCAAATACTGGGGGAGGGTTTGGATCAGGGTTGGCCCTAGTATAGTGAGTTCTCCTTGAAGCCAGATTTCAAGCTTTTCTTGTTACTTTCTTTTTATGAAATTTTTATAAATAACTTCTAATAAACCCTTCAAGAGGCTTGAAATAAAAATTTGAAATTTCTCAAAGGTTTATTAAGACTGAGGGTTTGATTCCCCAGTATGGTTGCCACTATGTTATCACTCAGAAGTCTTCCCTAGAAGTTATCAAAAGAAGGAATAATCTGAGGTAACCACAAACCTAATCTTTTAGACTCGGGTTCTAGCCAACCTAAGTATAGAGAGGGCTCTCTCTTTATAATTTAACTTTGTTTTGGGTGGTATTTTAGGCTAGTTCTTAGTGTTCATAAGGTTTTGAATTTGGTTGGGTGGTGGAATTCTAGGAACAGATGGATGGAGTAAGGCCTTCAAGCCATTGGGCTATGGAGTCAATCAAAGGATGGATTAACTAGACTAGATCACTAAAGGATTTTTCACAAGGTAGGCTAGCAAAGTGAAAGCAAATCTTTAGGTTCAATGGATGAGATAGTCCTAACCAAGGTGAAAGGGCAATGAAGAATCCTTATATCGGGATCAAGATGAAGAGTAGGAGGTGATCATGAGCAAAGGGCAACTAAGAATCCTTTACTATAGACCGAGGGGGAAACTACGGAAGTAAGGTAGCACTTAACAATTCCCTAACTAAGATAGTTTAGTAGAAAACATTAAGAATGTAAACATTTAAGACAGAAAGCATTAAAGCCAGTTATGAAATATCATTCCTAGTTTAACATTCAAATTTCATAGAAACAAATATGATTATTTAAAAACATAAAGAAAAACAATAATACACATGAGAGAAAATACTTATTTGATTTCCTCTTTACACAAGAATCCTGTGAAATGTATTTACTTTATTCCTTGATCCAGCAAGCCAATCCAGTCTTGATATAATAGCACTTTAACTTGACAGGAGAAATGTCTATAGAAATGTCTTTGAATCCACCCTAAATACTTCGAAATGTGAAGTATTTATACAAAAAAAAATATTGCAAAATATTTCATAACAATTTGAGAATTAATCTGGGAAATCAAAATATCTTCAAGCATGAAGATAGAGATAGATGGAAAACTGCATCATGCTGTCCCTTTTATTGTGATAGTGCTGGCTGTTTCATTTGAACTTGAGCCCTTTTAGGGTAGCTGATATGTGTATGCTGGAATCGTCTTTATCTTTAACCTTTGACTGATACTCTTTAACCTGTTACTCTTTGACCTTGTTTACCTATTTCATCTGGCTGCCATTTAGATTTACTGTGGTAACTTATAGTAAATCTGTCATTTTTTCCCACCATTCATCTTTAGGTAACTTTACCTTGAGAATCCTTCTATATATCTCATCTGCCTCAGTGTATTTGGAAAATTTTGGCTTGGTGACAAATAGATGTTTCACCTCATGCTCTAGGAAGAATAGATTTACTAAAGTATCATATAATGCTTTCCCTGCTGGCAATGCTTTGACTCCTGAAGTGCTTACCTCTTCCCTAGACAATTTTTTTAGTCTGTCAACATAGTCCAATTGGGTCATAAGTTTGTCATTGATTACCGTGGGATTGGAAATGTAGTTTGCATGGCAATAATGAACAATCTCAAGGAAGATGTGCACCTCAAGGAATTGATACTTGGGAAAATTAGATTCCCACAGACCTATTTTATTAGCTTGGTTTAGGTATTGGTCCATGTATTGGCAATACAATTTGATAGGGGATTCAAGGAAAGAGGTGTCCTTGATTTGGAAACCTTTGTTAGCAAGGGGAAGATGGTCCAGGTTTAAGTCAGGAGTAGTAATTGGCCTAACATCCATGGCAATAGGGGTAGACATTCTTAGTTTTCGTGGATTTAAGAATGGGGAAAAGTAAATTTTCAGTTTTTGTGGGTACTAGTAGTTCAATTCCAGGTGGGATTTAAGTTACTAAAGTTCCCTTTTAATTTCAATTAAGAAAACTTAGTGACTAGTTTGGAAATTGATAGGGCTTTCAATGGATTTTGGCTTAAATACCTGGAATTGATGAAAACTGGGTCTGAACTAGTTCACTGGTGATTTTGAATGGTTGAAAGGGCTTCAATTAGGCTGGAAGGCAATCTGGGAGCTTTTGGCATCTTCAGAGTGCAGGTGTACGTGGGTTGAACAACTTTCAATGTTCACAGGCGCATGCATGGAAGTTTGTAGTTAAAAAACAATAAAATAATGATTTGGGGCTTTTTTTGGATTTATGCGCAAAAGTCAATTTGGTGGGTACGGGTGAATAGTAGTGGTTTGTCACGTAGCGGGGTGAATAGTGACAGTTTTGGTGGGTAGTGGGCTGGTGGTAAGCGGTTTATTTCACACAGCCTTTGGGTGCTTGGCGGTATTGGGGGGAGGCTGTCCGATTCTGCTCATCAAGTGTCATGTCGCCTTGGGGGCCTGGTGAAAAACAACCCATTTCGGGCGGGTATTGTTCAGATTTCGGGCCCTTCCGAAATCAACATGGGTCGTCAGATGGGGAGGGGGGAGATCGTGCAGTGATCGGGCACGGGAGTTGCACGGAGGGTAATGGAGGGGCTCGACGGTCATTTAAACGAGGCAGTTTGAGTTTAATGAGGGGTTAAGGCGGGGATTAACGCATTGGGCATGATTTGATTGGTTTGACTTTAATTAATCATAGATTGATTAATTATGTCCTTTGTCGGGGTTCGAATATAATATAAAGTTTATGTTTCAAACTTCGGGATAGGGGTATTAATATTAAGGGGGTTTAATAAAATATACGGGAAAGGGGTTTTTTTCGGGAATTACCATATAAATAATGTTAATAGTTAATATGAAATTTGCGGGGGATAAATGAAGTGGCGCTAAGCATAATGTATTTTTGTGATTTCATTCACTTTTTACATAGAGACATTACAACTTAGGCTAAGTGCATTTTGTGGGTTTTTCATAAAAAAGGGGTATCCATGGGGGTGCTTGCTTTTCCTTAGGAAAATGGTGTTTTAACCTTAGGAAAAGGGATTTATTAGGGGAAAATGAATGAATTGAAGGGGTGAATTTTTATGAGGGGTTTTGAGTACTTAATATATATAAGTCATTGGGTAGAGGGTCCAGTCCCTCCAAAAGTCAGAGAAATGCTTTGAGCCCCTTTGACTTTAAGATTTTGGGTACTTGAAACTTATTTTGGGAAATTAGTTAAGTAAAAAGTGAAATGAGTGAGGTGAAATTAATAAATTTGACTTTGTGAACTTTATGCTAGTCCAATTTCTCATCCATACTTAGAACTTTAATGATGAGGGTGATCAATATGATTTTATCTAACAATCATCACAATTTTGAAACCTTTTTTCTACTTACCCACCTACTCATCCTACCATTTTTACTTCTATTTATTAGGGTGCATTTGAGCTAGCAACCCTTATCAAAGATTTTTCTTTCTTTTACAATGGTAATCTAACTAAATCTAACCTTATTACATCCAAGGGCTCAGATTAAATAGTTGAGCTCCTTTATTGACTCTACCTATCTACTTATCTGCCAAGATTACACTATTTGGTCAGATTTTATTCTCTATCTATAAGCATGAAATTGAAAGCATGAAATAGCTAAGTTTAAACATTTTGACTATCATGGATTTTGGCCTAGGTTACAAACTACACACAATCATTTATTTTGTACAAAAAGTAAATAGTAGTGGCATTTCAACTCGCACACTTTCATGGTCTTTTCTTTCTTGGGGTTCATAGTTTTCATCTTTTTTGACCTTTTTTATTCTTTTTGTCCTTTGATTTTTCTTTTAGGACATACTGTCTTTACATTTTTTAATTTTTTGACTATGGAAAACATTTGTAGAAAGAAAAGGTATGTACCTATTACAGGTTTAATCTCAGCCATTCAAAAATTATGACTCCTATTGGTATAGGAACCTAACACTCATCACCTTTTAGAATCAAATAATCGACATATAATTGTAATCAACAATTTACCTTCAACCACAATATGGTAAAGGTTCACATATCCTTTAGTTTTGGTGAATCCCCACCGGGTGAAATAACTGTCAATCCTAGTGTACCAAGCACAGGGTTCTTGCTTTAGTCCATAAAGTTATTTCTTGAGTCTGCAAACATGCGACTCTCAGTTAAAGGTTTCAAATCATTCTGACTTCTCAATATACATCTCTTCCTCAATCATATTGTTGAGGAATGCTATATTCACATCCATGTAATGTATCTTGCATGCCATCTACACTGACAATGCTAGAATAGATATCATTGAAGAGTACCTTTCTACTAGAGCAAAGGTATCATCGTAATCAATTCCCTCCACCAAAGAGAAGCCTCTCACCACAAATATGGCCTTGTGCTTCTCCACACTTGCATCTACTTCTTGCTTTACCTTGTAAATCCATCTAGAACTCACCACTGACTTGTCTGCTGGTCTTGGGACAACTTACCAAACATTGTTTCTGATAATGGAATCATACTCCTTAACCATGGCATCAACCCATTTTGGTTTCTGCACTACTTCCTCGAATGAGGACGACTCAACCTATACACTCTGGCTCATGAGATCCATGTATCCACTGTACCGATCTGATGACCTTCTCTCCATGCGTTGTGATATGGGTGATCCCACATTCTCTCTAGCATCATGCATCAATCTTCAGCCTCTTTGGTGTGATACCTTCTATCTTTAGAAGTCTCTCCATGAGTGGGTGCTCCCACTTTATGTTCCTGTACAGGTGGCTACTCCGCATCATCCTGAGGTTCCTCCTTTGGAGCTAAAATATCCTCATTTACTTGTAACTGAAGCTCCCTCTCAAGGTAACATCTCATTGACTTCTCTTAATCGAACTTAACATCTCCACAAACCACTGTCATCCTGTTGCATGGAAGGTACACCCGATATTTTTGAGGTGTATCACTGTACCCCATAAATATAGCCAACTTAGTTCTTGGCTCTAATGTTTTCCATGCATTCATGGTAACATGACAATAGACTGATGAACTAATGATCCTGAAGTTTGCCACATTTGGTTTCTTACCTAAAAACGATTCGTATGGTATACTCATCTCGAGAATTCGATGAGTATATTAATCCTGAGAATTCGATGAGTAAGCATTTCTCAATGGTGTTATTGAGGAGGATATGTACAGAGAGAAACCAGAAGGTTTTGAGACATTTGATCAGGAGTATCATGTGTGAAGACTCAGGTGAGAATTGTACGGTTTTAAGAAAGCACCCCAAGCTTGTTACACTCAGATTGATAGTTATCTCACTGGACCAGGCTTCACCAAAAGTGAAGAAAATGTGAACCTATATCATATTTTGGTAGAAGGTAAATTTCTTATCATTATTTTATATGTTGATGATTTAATATTGAGAGGTGATGAGCAGTTTATGAGCTCTTGCAAGGAGGACCTTGTAAGGGAATTTGAAATGAAAGACATGGGTTTCATGCACTACGTCCTCAAGCTGAAAGTATAACAAGGTGATGGGGAATTGTTTGTATCTCAAGGAAAGTATGTCATCGAGATACTACAGAGATTCTGCATGGATATTTGTAAGTCCATGGAGACACCTCTAATGACCAACTAGAGGAGGGAGAATTCCACTTCAGATGAAGAGGTTGATACTGCCATTTACCGATAGGTAGTCGGTTCACTGATGTATCTTGTGAACACATGACCAAATATTTGATATGTAGTTAGCCGACAGAGCTAAGCTATGGTTAGGCTGACAAAATTATATTGGAAGGAAGCAAAACATGTTTTACGGTACCTTAGAGTCACTACCTAGTATGGATTATGGTATAAAGAGACAAAGGGAGTGAAGTTGCATGGATTCATAGATGCAGATTAGGTAGGAAGTCCATCCGATCGAAAGAGTACATCAAGTGAAATATTTAGTGTTGGGTCCACAACAATTTCTTGGTATAGTAGGAAGTAGAGGTCTATGGCACTCATCTCAATAGAAGTTGAATACATGGCTGCAATGCGAGTAGCATGTGAGGTGATATGGATGAGAAAGACAATTGTGGGACAGTTTGGTCAGGAGATGGATCCAACTATGATCTATCGCGATAATCAAAGTTGCATGAAGTTCTCTGAGATTCTAGTATTTCATGATTGATCCAAGCATATAGATATTCGATATCATCATTACGAGATTGTGTGTAGAGGAGGATAATGTTGCTATAATACATTCCGACTGAGGAACAAGATGTTTACATCTTGACAAAGGCTTTGTCAAGTGAAAAGTTTGAATTCCACAGGTGTAGAATAGGGATGTTTGATAATCCCTTTCTTGCTAAGAGGGAGTGTTGAGAAGTGCAGCAAGAAAGGCTCAATATGGATTAACCTTGGTCAAATTGAGAAAATTCGAAATTTCCACATTAGGAGACAACTTGGAGGCAATTAACTGAGGTGAAATGGTTCTTGTCACTCAATTAGCTCAATAAATTTTATTTAGAGGGCTTGGAGTTTAGTTATAGATGTGTGATTGCTAACTTATAGCAATCTATTTTAGTTATTTCTAGTTGTAAATAGTTAAACTAGCTTTAACAGTTAATGTAACTAGTTGGAGGTCAATTGTGTAGTGGGACAACATTCTAACTAAGAGATCATCCAGTTAACTGATCAATCAACCAAAAATATCCCATGCATGAAAGGCATTCAAATTACTGATTTGTGGTGGAGATTCCAAGGCAGTGTATCATTAGTTGTAAACTAGTGTTAAGCATATAAATGTTACATGCAATCAATGATCAATATTTGGGAATTGTACAATAAATTTGGAGGAAATTCCTAAGAAATAGGGGCTAATTTCCTCATAATTTGCGCAAGGAAATAGGGGTTTGGGTGAGAAAATATTTAGATAAGTGTTGGCCAGAGCTTGTTCATTGAGTAGGAGAACAATTATTCTTTTGGAGGTTGAGCTCAGAGTTGAAGCTAACAATTGTAATAGTTTCTCAATTGATTGATTAATGTATACAAGCTTGAGGGTTTTTCCTAGCTGATTTTCCCTAGAAATCATTGTTTATTTGTGATTTTTCTTATTGCATGTCTATTCATTTGTTCTAAATTGTGAGTTTCATTCCGTAGATCAGTATGGTAGAATTGTGTCTCTTGATTTTAGATTAAATTTCTTGAGCAATTTCAATTCTATCAAATTTCTACAGATAGAAGAATATTTTTGGACCGACAACAAATAAACACATTTTCAGTGGCTAGCCATGGTCTCCTAGGGATCAAGGTATTCCCTCTTGAAGAATATTTAGGCTACAAGACCATGAAATCAATGAGGTATTCCAAAGAATAAAAGGAAACAACGATTTCATCCACCACACCTTCTACCTAAATTTTAGATTGGTTTGCTAATTAGATAATTGTAGGTATATGAAAGAGATTAAATAATTTTACTTGTCCCATGGTTTTCTTAGTCATTATATTGATTGCTTATCTTAAATAAATTCAAGGTTTGGAACAAGAATATTATTGTTTTGAACCAAAAGAATTTCATTGCCAGGATCAACACATTTTTTATGGAAATTTATCCTGACAATAAATTTGTTTATTTCTTGATGAATTGAATAGTCTTTGGTTCGATTTTGTTCCTTCTAGGTTTCTTCAAACATCGTTCCCTAACTATTTTGGCATAAATTATACTATATTTAATATCTTGTGGTAATGTAAATTTAATATATAAATTCTTCAATTCAGCGATTAAATCAAATTCATAGCATATGATAGGTTTTTTCAAAGTCAACCTGCCTAGATATGGAGGTGAGATGGATGATTAGGGTGGTTCTATAATTAGAGAAGTCTTATTTATTATTATATCATTATTTAGTTGATTAGGAGTATCCTTCTCTAATCCATCCTTAATGATTACAAGAGATTTTCTCCTTTTTATTAAGCATCTTACCTGATCTTAGTTAAATATATCGTAGTCCTATTGGAGAAACAAAATATATGGGAAAGTGTTGTAACTCATAATCATGAACATGTTGAGGCAACTTACTATTTTCAGGAGGGACTAGTTGGGAAAGTAGTTGAGTGGGTCTTGGAGGTTGAGTGGGTGGAAGCTAAAATTGCTAAGGTTTTGCAACTTACTATGTCTGTATGAGGTATTTATATTGAAATTGTGGGGTATATGATTGTTGTGGATATTATTGGGGTTGTTGTTGCATATTATAAGACTAAGAAGGCATGTTCCCATAAATAGATCCTAGTCATCCTTGTTTCCAAGGATGATTTTGGACTTGTCGCTAAGGTCATCCTTACTAAGAATGATTGTGCACTTGTTTATGAGGCCATGCTTGCTAAGGCGTAGTAGAATTCCAAACTTGAGATGGATATTGCTGACAATAATAGTATGGAGAAAATTAATCTATGGGGTCTAAAGGTATACTTGATGATCAAGGTTTCCATGGTATCTTCGGTGGAAGTATACACAATTGTTATGTTTCTTCATTTTCTCCATGATAAACTTCCTTGATTCCAAGTAAAGAGGGGTGATGCTTCATGGAATTCCTCACTACACAAATAGCATAAATTTCAATCTTATTCAAAGGGATTTTTCTTAATTGGTGTTTCTTTCTACATCAATGCCATAGGGAAAATTTTAGGGGCTAATATTAACAAGTGGGCTAATTTTACATGCTTTTTCCAAAAAATGATTCATCAATTTCCTTTTTTTTTCTAAAATGATTCGCCCAAATTTTATAGTAAATTATTTCACCTTAAAAATCACCAAAATATTATATCGACTAATATAAAATCATTGAAAATCTAAATATTTCTACAAAAATATCACCAAAAAAATTACAGTTTTCATATTACGGACTAGCAAGATTCGCCAAGGTTTCTAAATCTTAATATAAACTTCCATCCTTAAAATTTTCCCTAATCTAGGAATCGACTAATATAAAATCATTGAAATCTAGATATTTCTACAAAAATATCACCAAAAAATTTACAATTTGCATATTAGGGACTAGTGAGATCCTCCAAGGTTTCTAAACTTTATGATAAAGTTAAATCCTTAAATTTTTCCCTAATCTAGGGAAGAAAACATATAGAGTTGGATTGGTTTCCTCTTGCTCATTCTTAAGTTGTAATGTGTATAATTGTAAAATAAGAGTACCAAGAATTTCATTCTTAATATTTGTTAATATATTTCCCAAACCAACATTAGTTACCCTACTTCTTGTATATTTTGTAACTTTAGAAAAGGTGTCTTTAGACCCCTTACCAGATATGGCTTGACATTGAGAATACCTCTTGCATATTTTAGTAATTTGTTAAAAAATTAGCTAAGAAACATCTCCATATCTAATCGAATTAAGTATATTTATTGATCTGAAAATGGGGAACTTAGGCTTCTTGTCTAACTTACAAGAACCTCTCCCACTTCCAAAGCTCCAAATATTCCCAGGTCTTATTGATTATCCAATGCGGAATTAAGAAATTCCTGAAAATATAGGTATATGCTTATATTTATTGTTGGTTGTTTATGTGCTTTAAAATCTGTTGTGTATGCTGATATGTAAATACATACAATAAATACTAATGCAACAAGAAACAAAACACATAGAACAACAATTTTAATTTTTAGTTCAACCAAAACTCTTGGGCTACGTCTCCTTGAGCTCTAGTCAACTCGACTAGGCTCTCTGGGATTATGGTATAAGTCCTTTTTACAAGCTCTTGGCTCAACTCCTACTATTTTATACAGAAATAGTGGGTTCAGACACCATTTTATCCCCTGGCTCTTGAAGCTCTTGGCTTTCTGGCTCTGGCTCTGGCTCTTGGCTCTGGCTCTAGCTCTCTGGCTCTGGCTTTGGCTCTAGCTCTTCAGCGCTTGTTATAGACATTTTTGGGCACTGCAACCCCAAGCATAAATTTCCATAAACCAAGGGCTCCTAAGTCCCTAAAGGTGTTGTTCCAACCCCTAAAAGAACAAGGTCAACTAATTACAACATCTCCCAGAAGTTCTCCATGAAAAACTACTCAGAACTGGTCAAAACTGGACCATTTCACCTACTCCATAGGCAAAGTGCATTGCATCCCACCTGAATACACACAGTAGGTGCGATGCATGTCAAAAAGACCTTCTATGGGGTGCGATGGGCAAGAAGGGACAAATGGCAGGGTCAATCTGTAAGGTGGAGGAGCATGGAATCTTCCAGAAACCTCTCCTGTGACACTTGCCTCTCTGAATTCGACCAGGGATGAGTAAGAGATCATCAATCTCCAAGTGGAATCAAGAACTATTAGAGAGAATACACTAATCAAATCTCAAAAGCTGACTCACCTCCCTTGAAGACATCTATATATGGATCCCTCATCCCCGAGATCCGGAGGCTGGAATTTTGTATCTTGTAAAGAAGTGTTCTTGGTTTCTTGGTGCAATATCATAGTGTTGGGTTATCTAAGCTTCTCATGAGGTGAAGAAGGGCTTTCTAGCTGAGAGGATGATGCTGGGTCAGAACAATCGGTTGTAATCCTCTTTGCTCTTTCTTGATTATCAATAAAGCTATTCAAGTTTTCCTCCACGTTATTGTATGATTAATGATTTATGCATTTGTGTGGTCAATGTACATCTGATCCTATATTGTTTATGATAATAGATCTATGTTCTTGGATAGTGTTATGCTGCTTTGATTCTACAGGTACTCTTTGAAGCTGAGTAGACAAGGAAGCGAGTGGCAAAGACCTACCAGAAGAGAGAGGAATCGAGCAAGGAACCAAGCACAAGATAGAGGTTGGTCTCCTTATTCTTCTCTTATCCATTTCTCATAAAGGAAAACGAAAGTAGTTTTTAGTGTGTTTGTTTCTAAGGTAGATACCAGCCTTAGTGGGATTAGCAGCTCTGCATAGACACTATTCCCGATAACAAAATGGCGACTCTTTCTGTTTTTCTTCTTCCCTTTCTTTTTCTTCTTGCCTCCTGGTTGCTTGGTTTCTTTGCCTTTGTCAGTAGACACGACATCTACTTCCGAGGCAAGAAGTTCCTCATTTGCATTTTGACCAGAAATCTTACATTAACCTCCTTAGATCTACCCCTGTGATTGATTTACGATTACCACTTGCTCGGCCTAAATCCCTGAACGGAACTGCAAACTGTGACCCAGAACCCAATCAAAGTCTCGTCCATGGTCCAGCGCACTGTCTGTTCTTTGAACTTCAAATGCATTGCACTTCCCGAGTGTAGTAGGTGCGTTGCATTTCAGTTTCACTGTGTTACAGGTGTGCTGATCAGACAAGGCTTTGTTCCTAAATTTTGGTTTCTATGTTCACTCTTTTCAGCTCTATTCAGGGGTTTTTTTGCCTATAGTCAATACACCTCTGTTTGAAACCCCTTTCCTTGCTGTTATTCTGCCTCCATTGTGAAAAGAACTGTAAATGTTTTTATGTATTTTTGAGTCATTTTCAGTTCTCCTTTACAAAGAAGTAGTGTAATTGTACTGTTGTTTCTTGATTTGAAAGTGTCATAAGTGTCGTTTTCAGTCGTAGAAGAGAATATTATTGTTCTTGATAGTCGATTACACTGTTACTCTTGTATTTGATTCGAGTTAGTATTTTTTCAAGTGTCAAAAGCAAGTTCTCAATTCCAAATGACAAAGTGTCGTCATTGTCCTCATTTTGTTTTGAAAAGAAACTTGTTAGTAATTGTCGCTTTGAAAAATAATTTACATTTGTGCTTAGCTTTCTTAGCAGTGTTACCGCAGGGTTAAAGCTCATTAAAAAATAAACCCACCTCGAGCAGTTTTGACACGGAATTCAAGCTCGTTAAAATAAACATAAGCAATGGGCAAGTGTTTCCCCCAGCGTTTAAGCTCATTAAAAAATGAACCAATTTCCGGTAAATAACCATCGTGAATGTAGTACTTCAGCCTTTGAAGTCTTGGTCGTGTTCTCATCATCACCTCCACTCTGTATTGGCTGATCATTCACCTCCACTTGATTGTTTACCCCTTTTGAGGAACAGCTGCGAAGAGTGATCTTGTTAGCCATCCTTGTGACACTACCGTGATTGGAAAATTCCAAACCCTACCTGGAATCAACCGCTACACGAATCTATCACTCGTTCCTCAAAAACGAGTCTCCTTTAAGCTCTTTTCAACTGACTCGTAAAATATGAAAAGATTGCCGAGCCATTGGCCTCTCCAGCTCGTTAAAGTGACCGGAAGTGCTATCCCTCCTTTAAATTTTAATTTTTTTGGACCTGAGGGATTATTACACAAAAAGATCGAGCGCTTGTTTTGTTCGGCTCATTAAAAGTACCGAAAATTCATCCCTTTTGTATTATTTTATACCTTTTCGGACTTAAGGGATTAGATGATGAAAAAGGATTTTTTGGAGTTTCCTTTACATCCCTTTTCAGACTCTCTAAAAATGAAAAGGACCGAGTTATCTTTGTCGTTAAACTTGTTATAACCTAATAGCGACAAACTTGTCCATAACAGACAAGAACGAGTTTCACTATCGCTAGGCTCGTTAAAACATAGCGATGGGTTTGCCCGAAGGGAAAATTATAGAACAAGCATATGTTATCCTCCTCAAGCTTGACAAGAATAAAGAGGTATTGGTCAGCAATGACTGGGGAAAAATTGGGAAGAAAACTTGAAGAAACTTTGTTTGTAGCAAGTCGCTCTTGAACATGACACTTTCACTCCGCATCCAAGTCAGGTTGGGTTGTTCCATTCACTGGTCACATCACCATGGTTCCATCACACCATCCAAATTTGGGGTTAATGCTACCAATCCATCATGTCAGTGTCACTGATATGTTCAAGAGAAGTCACTCAGAGAATTCACCTGTGTCTCACCCACTATAATACATTTTCGCTCCATTTTTTCATGACCGCCACCCTGAACCGTATATCACCAAATCGTTTTCACCTCCATTAAAATCATTTGCTCCATTCCGTGTCATTGATGCGGGATTCACTAAGACCCTCCTATGACAGATCGCTTCTTGTTGACATTAGATCATTATCCAAGAAGTCAATCTAGGAACAACCCTTTCAGTACTTTGAAGCTTGCATGCCTCAATGGCAAGTTTCTCACTTCCGGTGGCAGGTTTACATCAATGGCCTTCAACTGAAAGATTTTGCGTGGTGTTTGACGCCAAGTCCCTTATTCACACCACGTGAATTGTACTGCAGTACCTTGAGGATCATTATCATTATCAGTGATTCCTCTCGTGCCTGTTAACAACTTACATCATTGGTTGGTAATCAGGCGATGTCTTTCCATGTTCGACTCCAGAACATCTCTCACATGGATCGACTTGTACATTGAGAAGATCGAATGAGATTGAAGACCCCGGATCTAGTTTCATCCATCCATGCTGCGATATATATTCAAGAAAATAAAGACATCCAATGTACATCATTGTTGCATAGATAATCATCCAATATAAGGGATGATGGCTCTACCAGAATCATCAGTCTACACTCAGACGATTGTTAGTCCTATGTACATGAAAATGAATTTATAAAGCTGAGCATGGGAATGCCTGCCTCAGCTAGATCATGAAAATAAAATGAAGATAATGTAGTGTATTTTATCTTATTACAGGTCGCCTTCCAGCTCGAAAAAACTTTGGATCCTCATGATAAAGCATTTCTCTCGACATCAAAAAGATTAACAACCTCATGCTTTAGGGGGCAACTGTTATAGAAATTTTTGGGCACTTCAACCCCAAGCATAAATTTCCATAAACCAAGGGCTCCTAAGTCCCTAAAGGTGTTGTTCCAACCCCTAAAAGAATAAGGTCAACTAATTACAGCATCTCCCAGAAGTTCTCCATGAAAAACTACTCAGAACTGGTCAAAACTGGACCATTTCACCTGCTCCATAGGCAAAGTGTGTTGCATCCCACTTTAATACACATATTAGGTGTGATGCATGTCAAAAAGCCCTTCTATGGGGTGCGATGGGCGAGAAGGGACAAATGGCAGGGTCAATCCACAAGGTGGAGGAGCATGGAATCTTCCAGAAACCTCTCTTGTGACACTTGCCTCTTTGAATTCGACCAGGGATGAGTAAGAGATAATCAATCTCCAAGTGGAATCAAGAACTATAAGAGTGAAGACACTAATCAAATCTCAAAAGCTGACTCACCTCCCTTGCAGACATCTATATATGCATCCCTCATCCCAGAGATCTGGAGGCTGGAATTTTGTATCTTGAAAGGAAGTGTTGTTGGTTTCTTGGTGCAATATCATAGTGTTGGGTGATCTAAGCTTTTCATGAGGTGAAGAAGGGCTTTCTTGCTGAGAGGATGATGTTGGGTCAGAATAATCAGTTGTAATCCTCTTCGCTCTTTCTTGATTATCAATAAAGCTATTTAATTTTTCCTCCACGTTCTTGTATGATTAATGATTTATGCATTTGCGTGGTCAATGTACATCTGATCCTATATTGTTGATGATAATAGATCTATATTCTTGGATAGTGTTATGCTACTTTGATTCTACAGGTACTCTTTGAAGTTGATTAGACAAGGAAGCGAGTGGCAAAGACCTACCAGAAGAGAGAGGAATCGAGCAAGGAACCAAGCGCAAGACAGAGGTTGGTCTCCTTATTCTTCTCTTACCTATTTCTCATAAAGGAAAACAAAAGTAGTTTTTAGTTTGTTTGTTTCTAAGGTAGCTACCAGCCTTAGTGGGATTAGCATCTCTGCATAGACACTATTCCCGATAACAGCTCTCGCTTCTTGGCCCTCTACAACCTTCAGCTCTTTGGCTTTTCACTTGAACTTCAAGTGACCCCAAAGGCTCCCTCAGTTGCTCTGCGTAGTAGCTCTTCAGCTCTCTCAGCTCTCTCAGCTCTCTGCTACTACTTCCAGCATTCAACTTGCTCTTCATTGAGCTCTTTGCTACCTTTGAGGTGAACTTCCAGCATTTTGGCTACCCCAGCTGTTTCTTTGTGTGCAATCATCCTTCTGTGGCTCTTTGGCTTCCCTGTGCGTTGTCTATTCGACTGCCATCTGGCTCTCAGCCTCTGCCCACTCAAATCCTTCTTCTAGCATTAAATAATCATTGCATAATTCATTTAGGGGAGGTGGCCACCTAATCTGCGACGAATGAGGGCATCGAGCCTTTGAAATCCCTGAAATGGCCATTCTTTGCTTACACAGAGAAATGCCTTCAAACTTGGGAAAATCTACCAAAACATAGTCTTTTGGACTTCAAAATTCCTTAAATATAGTCTATACTCCTATTGGGTCCACTTGGGAGTCGCTATCACATGTCGCAAATGGCCTGTTCCAAGGTTTCCCTTCGTATTTTAAAAATACGTTAAAACATGGAAAAATCCCCCAAAAATGGCTTTATCGGATTTGAAATATTATAATATCACATCACATATATATATATATATATATATATATATATATATATATATATATATATATATATCCCCACTCCTCTATAATGCGCCGATGAGATATTGCGATGCATCTTGTAGCAATTGCGATTCGCTAATCGGATTTGGACTGTTGATTGGTCAAATCTGACGACTCTTGTTCATTGTCCCTTTGACCTCCGATGTGCTTGATTTTCGATGTTTTCTCATGTTTTTGCCTCTTTCCCAAAGAACAAAGGGGGAATTTCTTTTTATCATAACTCCTTCATTTGAAGTTCGTTTTTGCCCATTCAAGTTGCGTTGGATTCAGAATGAGGAGATATCTGCAATGAGACTATTTCCGAGAGCTACCTATGATTTTCATTTTCCTTTGATTTACAAACAATTTGTGCCATTTGGCACCTTTTACCTCTTATATGAAGTCTTTTAGACTTAGAGGTTTATCCAGGATCCATTTTTGGATCACGCCTTCCCACTAAAAGAACGTTTGGTCTCCAAAAGACTGATATACTGATCTGAACAGTAAATGAGAGTGGCTCACCCTCTTCTTTTTAGCCTCCCTACACATGCCTTTGCATAGTGCCTCTGAACCAAAGTTTCTGACCACTTCCCTTCTTGGATGGGCTGGTCTTCTTTCTTGCCTTCATGCAGAACTTCTGCTGAAATGGTTATGGAAGGTCGTTTGAACTCTTCCGCCTTGATCATTGATCCAAGGTGGCTCAAACCAATATGAAGTCATCTTCTCCACAAAACTTTCATTTGTACCTGTTTGACAAGATGTCAACAACAACTGTTAACAACAACAGAAATACAGACAACAACCGGATGGACTAACTCTTGCTTCAACAAAAGAAACATATTTCACATCTTGTGAACACCTCCATGTCTTATATCTGCATACAAATGATGGAGTATATAACAAGCCCACAAAACATGCTTTTAAACAAATGTCCCTTCAAGTCAAGCATGTAGAAAAAGACCATTAGGATTCTTTTCAAAAGATGAAACATTTCATCATTATCTCCATTTGGAGACCAAGTTAACTTCTCCCAAGTCACCATGGCATCACATGCATGTCAAAGCCATCAACCCTTTATCTGCACATCAACATCAACATGTGAATCATCCTGAGACACATCAGTCATGGAATCTTCCTTTCCATTTCTGCCATCTTCTCTTTCCACTTTATTCAACTTTTGTGGAAGCATTGCTGGATTCATAGTCCAACATTTTGCAACAATATGTCCTTGCTTATGGCAGTAAGTGCACTGCATGTGCATCCTCTTGATAGCGTGATTTTCCTTGTCCAATGGACCTCTGGCTTCTTGCTTCTTTTCCTTCAAAAGTTTCCTGTATGTGGCCATTCACTTCCAACATCTAGAAACATTATGGTTATCCAACCCACAAAAGGAACATGCAATTTTTTTCCATACATATGTGGAAATTTATCATGCTTTGCACAATCAAAAGGAAAATGTTTAGGACAAGATTTATACCTTTCTCTTTCACCTTTATCACCTTCATGAGGTGGTGAAGCAAATGAAGAAGTGTCTCCCTTTGGAACACCATCAATCTCTTCAAGGTTGTTGGAGTCTCCCTAACTCTTTGGTTCAAGTGTGTGCTTCTCTAAACCTGCATCCTGCAAATGATGTTTCAAGCTATTGCATTCCTCTTGAATACAATCTTCACACTCTGCAATGCAACTCCTTCTTGGAGTTGTTTCAATGGCCTTCATGGCAGCCTTAGAACTTTCTCCATAAGCTTGTCCATAGCCAAGACCCAAATACTTAGGCCTTTCTGTTATAGACATTTTTGGGCACTACAACCCCAATCATATATGTCCATAAACCAAGGGCTTCTGAGTCCCTAAAAGTGTTGTTTCATGCCCTAAAGGAACAAGGTCAGCTGATTACATCATCTCCTAGAAGTTATCCCCAAAAAACGGCTCAGAACTAGTCAAAACTGGACCATACGGGTTGCTTAATGCTAAGGGTGCGATGCATACTGGAAATCCCTTCTGTAGGGTGCGATGGGCGAGAATGGACAAATGGTAGAGACAGTTTGCGAGGTGGATGATCATGGAATCTTCCAGAAACTTCTACTGTGACACTTACCTCTCTGAATTCACCCAGGGATGAGTAAGAGATCATTAATCTCCAAGTGGAATAAAGAACTATCAGAGAGAAGACACTAATCAAAATCCCAGAAGCTGACTCACTTCCCTGCAATCATATATATATGGATCCCTCATCCCAGAGATCCAGGAGCTGGAATTTTGTATCTTGTAAGGAAGTGTTGTTGGTTTCCTGGTGGAATATCATAGTGTTGGGTGATCTAAGCTTTTCATGAGGTGAAGAAGGGCTTTCATGCTAGGAGGATGACGCTGGATCAGATCAATGGGTTGTAATCCTTTCTTCTAATCTTTACATCAATAAAGCTATTCAAGTTTTCCTCTATATTCTTGTATGTCTGATAGTATATGCATTTGTGTGGTCAATATATATCTGGTCCTATATTGTTCATGATTGTAGATCTCTGCACTTTGAAGGTATTATGCTGCTTTGAATTTATAGGTACTCTTTGAAGCGAAGTGGTAAAGGGAGAAGTGGTAAAGACCTGTCGGTGAGGCGAAGGAACAAGAAAAGAACCAAGCGAGAGATCGAGGTTGGTATTCTTTGATCCTCTCCTATCTACTTCTCATAAAGGAAAATGAAAGTAACTTTAATCTATTTGTTTCTAAGATAGCTACCCATCTTAGTGGTACTAACAGCTCTGCATAGACACTAGATTTATCGATAACGAAATGGCGACTCCACTGGGGAGCGAATAGCTTGTTTTCTTTATAAACTTACAGACAGAGCCTGAAGTTAAGCCAACTAGCCTTCAAACTGCATTTGCTATGCAAGTGCAAAGTAGATCAATGCTACTTCAGTCTATCTCCAGGTTTTGTTTATAAACTAAACAATCGATTTGAAAACATCCTAATTGCCCTAGTGGTGGCTCTAGTAACCTCATTAGATCAGTCCCTGTGATTTCTATTTACTGACTATCATTAGCTCGGCCTAAATTCATGAACTAAGCTGCAAACTGTGACCAAGAACCAAGTTGAAGTCTCATCCCTGTACCATTGCACTTTCTCCTCTTGGGAATCTGGATGCATCACACCTCCCGTGTGCAGTAGGTGCGCTGCATCGTACTTTCCCTTTGTTGCAGGGGCTCTGATCAGATAAGACCTCTTCTGCTTCCAGATTTTGGTTTCTTTGTTCAATCTCTTCAACTTTATTCAGGAGTTTTGCTATCTATGATCAGTATACCACTGCGGAAACTCCCTTCCTTTGCATGATCCTGCCTCCATAGTACAAAGAATTGTGAACTTTTTAATGTATTGTGCGCCATTTATAGTTCTCTTTTACAAAAAGTAGTGTAATCAAATTGTCGTCTTTTGATTTGGAAGTGCCGCAAGTGTCGTTTTCAGTCAAAGAAAAGAATCCTATCATTCTTGATGGTCGATTATATAGTTACTCTTGTATTTGATTTGAATTAGTATTTTTTCAAGTGTCGAAAGCAGTTTTCAATTCAAACTCGCAAAGTGTTGTCATTATCTTCCTTTCATTTTTGAAGAGAAATTTGTTTGTACTGTCGCTTTGAAAAGATAATTCAGATTTGTACTTAGCATTCTTCTTGTCATTCACACATTAAGAAGGTTGAAAACAAATACATGCATGTGCATTTGCATTTAGGCTTCTTGTTGGTTTGATTTAGGATAGTTCATCTAGTGTGTGCTCTCTGCTCTATGTTGAAAGAATATCATCTCTCTTTCTTTAGTAGCTAGGATTTTCATTGCAAAAAGAAGATTAAACGATTGTTTATCATATTGGATTGCATTTTAGGAATTATATATCTACATCATGTGGTGAACCTGAAAGGAAAATTTCTTAAGAAAGATCAACTGTAAAATAAATTCAATGAACATAAAAATGCTTTCGAACCTAACACACAACATTTAGAAGTCTAGGCTAAAGACGTATTCCGACGTCGTAAAGCCTGGTAACTATCACTTTCATTGTTGGTTGGGTGATTCCTCCTCTTTGAGACGACATGTGCCTACGGACGTGTGCTCCCATGTACTGTCGAGTATATATTGGGAGACCACAATAGGCTATATCCTTTATCCATAGGAAGCCGTGTCTGCCGCCCTATCGATCGCAATGCACTGAACACAACATTCGGGAAGATTGACTGCCTTACTGTAAAAAGTATTTTGTAGTTTTGCAATTGGTTTGGTAATCCCTCTGTCTAGATTTCCAGAGTAGTCTCTTTCGTTCCTTTTCAGACTCCTTAAAGGAAATGGTCCATCTGAGCACTTGTCACTTCAGGCTCGTTAAAAATCGAAGGCGACTAGAGTCATCTTTTGTTTTTTCTCGACTCTTAAAAATTGAAAAAGAAAGTTGTGTCAAAGCATCTAAAATTCATTTAGTTTGGAATCATTTTCCCCTTTATTTTTAGTTGATCGAGTAATCCGCAATTGTGGAGGAAAGTCAATAGAAACCCCATTGTTTGCGGAGACTTACGAGTCAACTGTCTTTGTCTCCAGAAACAAAACTATTCCAGACAAAGCAAACTCATTTAACCGGATCAAAGTCCCCTGGTTTGGTTGGAACAAGTATTCCGACACCCTCAGGGACTCCGGTTACTCCAAACATTTCTGGTATCCCTGCCTCTACAGAAGAAGTTCCACATCCACAAGAGGACAGTAGAACTGATCCTAGTGCGACGGCAAACACTTCTATTCCTAAACCGGCTCCATTTACAGCTGATTCAGAAGGTGTTATTCCCCAAACATCTATTGTTGTAGAATCTATACCTTCTTCGGCACCGGAAATATTTTACGGACCTGACGGTCTACCTCTTCAACCTGGATTGATTGTTATAGAAGAGATTCTGGAGGATCCTCCATCTAGTACTCCATCACATTTTGGAGTTGGGATCACCCTATATCCTTCTTCGTAAAAAATTAGTCTCCTGTCATCGGAAGTACCTGTAGAATCACTAGGAAATCTTTTGGATAGACTAGATATGTTTGAACAACCATCGACATCGAGGACTGTGTCATCTGACACAGCTGCGGAAGAACTTCCTTTTGTTACTCCAACAATGTTCACCGGCGTACCATCTGTCCCAACTAGCTCCCAATTGCTAGATGGAATTCATCCATGGGCTGTTTCGACATTATGGTCTGTTCCCGTTTGTTCATCCGGAATAATATATGGAATCCCTTATGTTGAGTCTCAGCAAATTGATCCCTCGCAGTGTCAATTTGGGCAGTCCGGTCCTCAAAGGAAAATCATTCCTTTGAGCACTTGATTATCATTGTATGGGGGTGAATATACCCTTTGATTGTCTCCTCCAGGAGAACAAATATACAAGAGTTCACAACAGAATTCAAGTTATGCCGGAATTACATCTAGCGGTTGGGTGCCAATACTGCCTCAACAACCAAGAGTTGTATACTCAATGCAACAAAGTCTACCTGTGTCAAATATACCCACTACACCGACTATTGTGACTGTGTTGCAAGTACAAGCGTTGCCTATTGAATCCCAACCTCAAGCTTCTTAGGTCATAATACAATAGCCTCTTGTCTCTGTGACGACACCACAATCGTCGAGTAGTGGCTCCTTAACTGGAGTGACCCAGGCTCAAACGGGTACCATCACCTCTCATCTTGGTCAAATAGCCAGTATTGAACAACAGCAAATGGTCTCACAACCATGGCTTGTGCAATATAAACAACTGCAATTCCAACAAGTCTACCAAGGATCTGAGCACCAAATCTTTGCAAGTAATGGGCAACCGTATATTCAAAACGGTCAACATCAACCATTTCATAATGGTTATGCCCATCAACCTTACCAAAGTAATCAGCATCAAATTCACTATGTTAATATGCAAAGACCCACTGCTCAGGAAATCCCATCTTATCCTGGGTATGCTTCGCCGAACCCGAATCAACAGTTTCCCTTCGGGGCAACTTTAGAGTTACCAGATCTAAATCGGCTGACAAACGATCCAATTGCTTACGCCCCTTGGTGGCTAGCGATTCCACATAAACTTCTGTCAAATATTCCTAAATTTAATGGAAATCTGGGTGAAGACCCATCGAATCATGTGATGACCTTTCATCTGTGGTGTTCATCTAACACTCTAAATGATGGTTCGATTTTGCTTCACCTTTTTCAGCGAACGTTAAATAGCCCGGTAGCAAAATGGTATATCGAATTGCCTAGAGCTTCATTCGATAACTTCAGCACCCTAGCCACAACCTTTTTAACCCATTTTCATTTACCCATAAGGTACGAAACATGAACAAAGCTTCTTACCAATTTCAAACAAACGACGACCACTCACATATCTGGTCATATTCATGAGTGGCGACGTCATCGTAGAATGGTAAAAACATATGTTCCTGATCAGCTGGTCGCTGAATGGTTTATTAAGTCATTATTACCTTCTATTACAGAAGATGTGGCAAAGGGAGGAGTCATCACTCAAGAGCAAGTAATTGCTCATGCGCAATATCTAGACTTGATATATACTTAGTCTAACATGCTCTACGATAAAATCTTTGATGTTCCTAGACTGGAATTCTTAGTTCCTCCCCCTCCTAAATCAAGCAAAGACTCTCATGCCGGCGATGGCGTGATAGGTGTGACTAGCACGAAAACCGTAAAAGTTACATCAAAGAAGGCTCATACAGTTTCAAGTCAAAATGCAAATGAGGAACTTCTCACCTCAGAGGTAAATTCTGTGTCAACTGACAAAGGCAAAGAACCAAAGCAACCAGGGGGAAAGAAGAAAAAGAAAGGGAAGAAAAAAAAACAGGAGGAGTCATCTCCTGAAAAATCTTTTGAAAACCCTTCTGGAGATAGGAAACCAAGTCATCCATGCTTCATATGTGATGAGGATCATTGGACGAAAGATTGTCCACATAAAGTCGAGCTTAGAAAATTCTTTAAGAGTTCAAAAACCTCAGCGGTATTACCTGATCCGTTTCCGAATCCAGGGACAAATCTGGTCACTAGTTACAATGCTTCCCCGTCCCAAGTGCTAATGTTGTCTGTTTCGAAGCAGCAAAATGATGCTTTGATATCGACAAGGAATAAAGATTACGGGAATACACAGCTGTCAGACAACAAGGCTAATGATCAGCCTAGTAATTCGACAACAACTTCGACTGAAGTTGTGCCACCCATCATTCCTGAACTAACGATAAAGCTGCCAAAGGGAGTAGTACACAAAATGACATTTAATGCTCATGCCAAAGCAGCACATCATTATAATATAGTGGAGGATCTGACCCAATCATCGTCCGCTATGTCGACACTTGAGGTACTGCAAAATTGCCCCTCTCAAAAGCAAGCTTTATTATCAGCAATAGGTGGGATTGACCCAATGGATTCCAATCTTGTGGCCTTTAATCATAAAGGATATGACCCTCAGTTACTAGCTCAACTAGCTTTCCTTATTCAAGTGAAAGCCCTCAACAAAACTGTTCATCGAACAATTATTGATGAGGGGGCATCTACATGTATTATGTTAATGAGTTGCAGGAAAACTTTAGGATCTCCACCCTTGTCGCGATCTTCGATGACATTAAAAGCATTTGATGGAAGAACATACACCCCATATGGGATTTTAAGTAACTTGCACGTCAAACTGGGGGGAAAAACAATAGAAATAGATGTTGAAGTGATCGACAGAAACATCGATTACAACATCCTACTGGAAAGGCCCTGGATATATGTTATGGCTGCCATCGTGTCGACCTACTTCAGGAAGATTTCCTTTCCCTTCCAAGGAAGTATTACAATTTTCGACCAGCAAACATTTCTCCCCAATAGTTCACAAGTTAGGGGAAGCATTCCCATGATCCATGGAAGCCCTCATTCGCTTCAAAATATCAGAGTAGGCTTACTAAAAGACCCTATATTAATGGGGACTTTTGCCCTACCGCCTCCAATCAATCTGGCGGAAGTGGCAATGGTGGGAACCTGCAATATGATATCTTCTATTCAAAAGATGTCTGAAAATGATATTAGCATGGATCATCTGCAGGTATTGCCTCCAAGCCCAATAGAAATACTGTAGCAATCAATGTTTTTGGCATGGGAGGCAAACCCAAATCAACGGTCATCAAGCGTTTGGATAGATAGGTCTAAGGAATATGGCACCCCTTCAGACCCTTGGTCACAAATACATTCTACAGACGAAGGAGTTGTTTAGTCAATGATGATTGATGGGGCACCATGGGAAGATGACCACCATCATTCCCATCTTTCGCATTACAAGGAAGATAGTTCCAGTGACCTTCATCATCCCTCAATTTTTGATTTTCTATCAAACACTGAAAACACGGTGGATTCCAAACAAAACTTGTCCAATATTGAAGAGACTATCGCCATAAATATCTCAACCAAAACAAATGTTTTAGAGAATATTCATTTTGGCAAATCTTGTTCTTCTTTAGAACTGGAAATATATTACGCTCTTTTTCGCTAGTTCAGAAATGCCTTTTCTTGGTCGTATGATGAAATTCCAGGCATTGACTTGAGCATAGTTGAACACGAAATTAAGATGTATCCAGATGTCAAACTGGTATAACAACGGCTATGGCAGGTGCACCCCAAGAAAGTCGCAGCCATCAAGGCAGAAGTTGAAAAAGTTCTCCATGCTGGTTTTATTTACCCAGTTCCTCTAACCAATTGGGTATCGAATATTGTTCTTGTAATGAAAAAACAAGGAATGATTAGAGTGTGCATCGATTATAGGGATGTAAATCAAGCTTGTCCGAAAGACAACTACCTTACACCCTTCATTGACCAGATAATTGATGAATGCGCTGGATGTGAAATCTTTTCATTTATGGATGGATTTTCTAGGTATAATCAAATTAACATCTGCCCACAGGGCCAGTCAAAGACTGCATTTTATTGTCCGTGGGGCACACTCGCATATCGCAAGCTACCCTTTGGTTTAAAGAACGCAGGGGAAAAATTTCAGAGGGCAATGAATTATGCCTTCCATGACATAAAGGACATCATTCAACCATATCTCGACGATCTTCTGGCTCGTTCGCGAAAACAGACGGAACATCTGCAGCATTTGAGAGTGATATTTCTACATTGCTGACACTGCAAGATATGACTCAATCCACACAAATTTGTGTTTTGTGTAAGTTCTGGTCGTTTACTTGGCTTTGTGGTCTCAAAGGACAGGATTCGTCTCGACCCATGTAAGGTTTAGGAAATCATTGATTTGCCTCCACCTTCAAATTTGCTTCAGATTCAGAAACTCCAAGGGAAAGCAAACTTTCTGAGGAGGTTCATTCCAAATTACGCCGAACTTGCTAAAGGTTATACACGTCTATTGAAAAAAGAATTAGCCTTCATCTGGGATTAGGTCGTGCAAGCTTCCTTTGATGCTTTAAAGGAATCCCTAATAAAAGAATCATTAATGTATGCTCCTGATTATCAAAAAGACTTTAACCTGTATCTGGCTACAGTGGATACGACCATCACAATGGTTTTAGTTCAAGAAGACAATGGAATTGAGCATCCTATATATTATTTGAGTAGAAACTTAAATGATACGGAAATCAAGTACTCCTACGTTGAAAAGCTAGCTTTCGTAGCTCTTCAAGCGATACAGAGATTTCGACACTATGTCCTCTTTCGAAAAACTACCATTTTGTCAGATTGCAACCCCATGACTTATATATTGTCGCGACAGTTGCTGGGGGGAAAGTATTCAAAATGGATAGCAATTTTACAAGAGTTTGACCTAGATTTCATAAAATCCAAATCGAAGAAAGCCTTGGTTTTTGCAGAGTTACTATGTGATCTCCCATCGTCGTCCAACGATGCAACATCAGAATAAGCGATCATGGACGAATCATTGTTTCTGATATCTTCAAGCAATCCGTGGTATGGAGACATAATAATCTATCTCCAAACCCAAACATATAGGTCTAATAACTCACTCTTGGAACAAAAACATATTCGATACCAAGCAAAAGACTACATGATCGTCGGTGATACGCTTTACCGTTGTGGTGTCAATACAGTTCTGCGGAGGTGCCTCATCCACGAGGAGGCCGAAAAAGTCCTGAATGATTGCCATTCAGGCGTGTGTGGGGGGCATCAATCTGGTTACGCTACGACGCAAAAGATTTTATGAGAAGGATACTTCTGGCCAACAATGTTCAAAGATTGCATAACCATAATCAGAAGTTTCCATGCCTGTCAAATCTTCAATCACAAAACCAGAATACCACCCTCACCTCTGTAACAAGTAGTTTCTGTTGGACCATTCGCCAAATGGGGCATATATTTCATGACATGTAACCCCACCTCGGCCGGGGACATGGGTATATCATAGTCGTAGTAGACTATTTTACCAAATGGGCCGAGGCGATGCCTACATTAAACAATAACAGTGAAACAGCTGCCCTCTTCTTTTTCAATCATGTAGTCTCCAGATTCAAGGTTCCACAGGCCATAGTTAGAGATCATGGATCACATTTTTGCAATCACATGATGATTGAGTTGGATGCCAAATTAGGACTGTCCCACGACAGCTCTACTCCGTATTATCCGCAAGCTAACGGACAAGTTGAGGCAATCAACAAGGTCCTGAAGTGCATGCTACAAAGGATGATCGGAGTCCATAAACGAAATTGGCACCTAATCCTGTACTCGTCCTTGTGGGCATACCGGATGTCGGTGAGGAATGCAACCGGGTTTACACCGTTTCAACTGGTGTATGGCCTAGAAGCGATCTTACCAATTCAGTGCGAAATCTTGTCCCTCAAGCTCGTAGTCGACCTTCTCCCCAGAACTTCAGAAGAGGAGGCTCGTTTCTTAGAACTAATCCAATTGGATGAAACCTGTCATGATGCCGCTTTGGCTAACGAAGCCCATAGGAAATGAGTCAAGGCGCAGTTCGATAAGAATGTCAAACCCCTTGTCTTCTCAGAAGGTGACTTGGTCTTACTTTACGACCAGGAGTCCGATAAGTTGGGAGCAGGTAAGTTCAAGTATTTATGGATGGACCCCTATATTGTCAAGCGTGTACTACAAAAAGGAGCCTACGAGTTAGTGGATTATGATGGGATTCCACTGGCGCAACCCCGCAACGGGTTGTACCTTAAGTGTTACTATGCTTAGCTCAGTATAGTAACCCCTATGCTTTTGTTACATTTTTGTTTTCACTAAGGGTATTTGTTTTAGTTAGGTAATCCACTTTTGTATGTGTTGCGGATGTTGAACCCATTGGAATCATTCATTGGATATGCCGACCGAGCGAGTTGTAGTTGGCAAAACCTATCTTCTATGGCCTGGGCCATCTTTGACCCAAGCGGCGAGTTAGTAAGTTTCAAAGGGGTATGTATTGTTCGGTCAATGAACAACATCGTTGAATATAGCGCGTTGATATAAATCCTCTCTGATTCCATTACACATGGTATACGTCAACTGGTCGTCAGGCTAGACTCACAACTCGTCATTCTACAACTCACTGGTTTCTACTCTGTACGGAATCCAGCTATCTATCGCGTGTTCCTAAGGGTCAAGATTTTGGAAAGGCAGTTTGATTCTATTCAATATCAACATATTTCTAGAAACTTAAACACATTAATGAACTCATTGGCAAATTATGTGTTAGATAGACATTTGCAACATTTATAAAAGAAGCATTTCATCAATATTTTCATCAAGTAACTTAACCAAAATAAAGCTCTGAAAATCAAAAATATATATCTATATATATATATATATATATATATAACTGTTTATGGTTCGTACATAATGTTCTACGATCAAGACAAAATCGGTCAAATGACCCAAAACTCAAAATTCTAGGGGGCACCCTAGTCTAATGATGTTGGTGATAGCAAGTCATCACCTGTGCAATCATGCGTAAAAGCCTAGTCCATCGATGTGGCACACCAGTAGTATGTCACTGTAGCCTCAAAGGCAACTCGTCAGTCCTCATATTTAGGATACCAAGAGTGAGACCCTCAACCTGCTCCTGTAGTGCTGCAAGAGTCTTGGCCACATCCAGGTCGTGAAGGATAGCCCTCCCCACAGCCTCTCCTGTTGGAGCGGCAACTAGTGCTCTCAAGCGTACTGCTGGTCGCACTGGTCCGATATCTACATGAGCACAAGAGTTTTTGATTGTCCTTAATAGAAGAAAACATAAGAACATTATAAAAACAATAAACATGGATATGGTCAGAGAATTTACCTATAGCACCCCATTGCTCACTAGTCGGCAGCACCAAATCCGGGTCACCTCGGAAATACATACCAGCATATGGACACTCGGCATAAACCATCTCCTGATGGTTAAACCACTCAAAGAAGGTATCAAAGAAAGAAACTTGGGACTAACCAGCATGTTGGGCCATGAGGTCAACCCATCTCTGCATCCGTGGCTCAGTCGATGGAGGTAAACCAAGTGAAATGTACTGTGGATGCATCAGTGGGATCTTTTCCAAGGCGAAAGTGGTCAAAATAGAAACATAGCCGAAATTCTTGGATCTTCCGCTTTTTACCTTGGTCAGTTGTTCTTTCATCACAGGGAGTACTGCATCACACCAGTTGAACACATTTGGTTCGAGGCATTCCAAGGCATACTGCATATAGGACCTGTCAGCCACGTGAAGAGCCGCACTACCAGCCAATCTAGCAAAAGTCAATAGAATGGTCCTCAAGGACCAGTCAGTGACATCTCAGATGTTGATCTTGCCATCCCTACTCGTCTAAGATCCGTCTCTGCAGTACCGACGAATGTAATCTCTCACGGATTCGCCCCCGCAGGCGGAACCTGATAATGTGAGAGGGGCACCATGCCTCAATAAATCGGTTAAAAAATAGATGTCCACGACAGTCAAGGGGATGGATTTGCCTCTGATCTGGAACACTTGGTTGGTAGGATCCCATGCATCGAGGAAATATTGCAACAAGTTGATTTGTTGCCTCATGCTAGAGATGCAGAAAAACTTGAGCAGGCCACAGTTTTGCAGTGCAGTTGCCGTACACAGATCATGTAAAGCAACCATGTCCTCTTCTTCATGCTCATGTTCTCACCATGTAACAACCATTTTTCTTCGATGAATCTCTACAAAACAAACAAGAGAAGAGTCAGGGTCCTGATTTGGCCAAAAATAGGCAAAAATTCCATGAGAAAACAGTGCAAAAGTCTCCCTTCTTGCGCCCATCGCACCCCAGCAGTGTACTGGGTGAGATGCATACTAACTGGCCAATGGCCAGGCTAGTATGCATCGCACCTTTCGATATAGGAAGGGTGCGATGGAGCCAGGGTGAATTTTTCAAACCCCAAGGGCTCAGAAAAATAGGGAAACATGCTCAGAATTCAAAAAGGAAGGAATGCAACTGAAGAGCTCAGGTTTAGCTCTTACCTAGTCCAGACGGTGCCAAGAATCGTCCACAGAATCTCCCAGAACCAGCTAGTGAAAATCAAGGGGGGAAGGCACACCCAAAGCTCCAACAAACCAAAGTGCAAATGAAATGGTAAAATGAAACCACTTTTAAATTACTTTTCACGTAATTCGAGTAAGGCATTAGTGTTTTAACTTATTTTTCAAGCATGTATTGTTCATTTCTAATCGGTTTGATGAAGCAATTGAACAGGCAGTACGATTTTCGAAAGAACAAAGTGGTAGCGATGAAATCAAATAATCGATGACCATTATCACGAGCAGTTTTTATGTGAAGTTCAAGCTCGTTAAAAATTAAACCTAAGCAACGAGCAAATTTTCCCCCTAGAGTTTAAGCTCATTAAAAAATGAACCCATCTTCGATAAATAACCATTTTGAATGCATTATCATCAGCTTTTGAGCCTTGGTCGTGTTCTCATCATCACCTCCATTTTGTTTTAGTCGATCATACTTCTCCATTTGATTGTTTATCCTTTTGAGGAACAAATGCGACGAGTGATTCTGTTAGCCATTCTTGTGACACGGCCATGATTAGAAATTCCAAGCCTTACTTGGAATCAGCTGCTACCCAAAATTATCACTCGTTCCTCAAAAAACGAGTCTCCTTTAAGCTCTTTTCGTCTAACTCATAAAATATGAAAAGATTGCCGAGCAGTTGGCCTCTCTAGCTCGTTAAAGCTACCAGGAGTTCTATCTCTCCTCTAGATTTTAATCTTTTTGGACCTGAGGGATTATTACACAAAAATATTGAGCACTTGTCTTGTTCGGCTCGTTAAAACTATAAAAAATTCATCCCTTTCGTATTATTTTATACTTTTTCGGACTTAAGGGATTACATGACGAAAAAGGACCACTAGAGTTTCCTTTCCGTCCCTTTTTAGACTCTCTAAAATTGGAAGAGGACTGAGTTGTCTTTGTCTTTAAACTCATTAAAACCAATAGCGACAAACTTGTCCATGCAGACAAGAACGAGTTTCACTGTCGCTAGATTCGTTAAAACATAGCGACGGGTTTGCCCGAAGGGAAAATTATAGAAAAAGCATATGTTATCCTCCTCAGTCTTGATAAAAATAAAGAGGTACTGGTCAGCAATGACTGGGGAAAAATTGGGAAGAAAAATTGAAGAAACTTTATTGGTAGCGAGTCACTCTTGAACATGACACTTTCACTCCATCACCATGATTGAGTCGGGTTGGGTTATTCCGTTCACCGGTCATATTACCATTGGTCCACTGTACCATCCATCTTTGGGGTTAACACTACCAATCCATTTCAGTGTCGCCGATATGTTCAAGAGAAGTCAATCAGAGAATTCACCAACCCATCTTGTGTCTCATCCGCTGAAATACCTTTACGCTTCATTCCTTCATGACTGCCACCCTGAACCCTGTATCATCAGATCCTTTTCACCTCCAAAAGTCATTTGCTACGTTGCGTGTCATAGATGTGGGATTCATTAAGGCCCTCCTACGATGGGTCACTTCTTGTCGACATCAGCTCATTATCCAATAAGTCGACCTAGGAACAACCCTTTCAGTACTTTGAAGCTTGCATGCCTCAATGGCAAGTTTCTCACTTTCGGCGATAGGTTTACATCAATGGCCTTTGACCGAGAGATTTTGCGTGGTGTTCGATGCCAAGTCCCATTTTCACACCACACAAATTGTACTGTCGTACCTTGAGGGTCATCATCATTATCAGTGATTCCTCTCACACCTGTTAATAGCTTATATCATTGGCTGGTAATCAGGAAATGCCTTTCCATGTTCGACTCCAGAACATTTTTCACATGGATCGACTTGTACTTCGGGTGAAGATTGGATGAGTTTGAAGACCCTGGATCTAGTTTCATCCATCCAGGCTGCAATATATTCAAGAAAATAAAGACATCAAATGTACATCATTGCTGCACAGATGATCATCCGAATCAAAGGATGATGGCTCTATTAGAATCATAAGTCTACCACAAAGACGGTTGTCTGTCCTATGTACATGAAAATGAATTTATAAAGCTGAGCATGGGAATGCCTGCCTCAGCTAGATCGTGAAAATGTTATGAAGATAATTTATTGTATTGTATCTTATTACAGGTCGCCTTCTAGTTCGAAAAACCTCAGATCCTCATGATAACGCATTTCACCCGACATCAAAAGATTAACGACCTCATGCTTTAAGGGGCAACTGTTATAGACATTTTTGGGCACTACAACCCCAATCATATATGTCCATTAACCAAGAGCTTTTGAGTCCCTAAAAGTGTTGTTTCATGCCCTAAAGGAACAAGGTCAGTTGATTACATCATCTCCTAGAAGTTCTCCATAGAAAACTACTTAGAACTGGTCAAAACTGGACCATACAGGTTGCTCAGTGCTAAGGGTGTGATGCATCTCACCTACCCAGTGTAAAAGGTATGATGCATACTAGAAAGCCCTTCTGTAGGGTGTGATGGGTGAGAATGGACAAATGGCAGAGACAGTTTGCGAGGTGGATGATCATGGAATCTTCCAGAAACTTCTATTGTGACACTTGCCTCTTTGAATTCGCCCAGGGATGAGTAAGAGATCATCAATCTCCAAGTGGAATCAAGAACTATCAGAGAGAAGACACTAATCAAAATCCTAGAAGCTGAATCACCTCCTTGCAATCATCTATATATGGATCCCTCATTCTAGAGACCTAGGGGCTGGAATTTTGTATCTTGTAAGGAAGTGTTGTTGGTTTCCTTGTGGAATATCATAGTGTTGGGTGATCTAAGCTTTTCATGAGGTGAAGAAGGGCTTTCATGCTGGGAGGATGATGCTGGGTCAGATCAATGGGTTGTAATCCTCTCTTCTAATATTTACATCAATAAATCTATTCAAGTTTTCCTCTATATTCTTGTATGTCTGATAGTATATGCATTTGTGTGGTCAATATATATCTGGTCCTATATTGTTTATGATTGTAGATCTCTGCACTTTGAAGGTATTGTGCTGCTTTGACTTTACAGGTACTCTTTGAAGCGGAGTGGTCAAGGGAGAAGCGGTAAAGACCTGTCGGTGAGGAGTAGGAACAAGAAAAGAACCAAGCAAGAGATTGAGGTTGGTATTCTTTGATCCTCTCCTATCTACTTCTCATAAAGGAAAATGAAAGTAACTTTAATCTGTTTGTTTCTAAGATAGCTACCCGTCTTAGTGGGACTAGCAGCTCTGCATAGACACTAGATTTCCTGATAACACTTTCCTCAATCATTATTGGCTCAATAATACCTTGTGCATGTCTACCTAAGCCTTTCCCTTCATAGCCCATCTTGGAAATTAGCTTGGAACCTATACCTCTAGTATGTTTTTCAAAAGAACCAATATAAGCATTCTCAAAAGAATTTGAAGACAAACTAGAATGGTTTACCTCTTCTTCAAGTTAATACTTGACTAAGGATTCTTGGGCAACAAAGAGTTGTGTCTCCAACTCATGCATCCTTTTCAAGTTCATATTTGTAATATGAAGTTTCCACTCCATTTCCTACAATTTGTTAGAAAGAAATTGCTTCTCTTCCTTCATGGAATTCAACTGGTCTTTAAGCATGTTGCTCTTCCTTCTATCCTCATACATTTCTCTCACCATATCCATCATGGTGGACAATTCTTGCTTCATGTCTTGATCAAAGAATCTTGTGAAGAAGACAAAATTTGCGGACCCACTTGTAGATGTTGTCATTATGTCAATGAACAACAAAAAAAACTTCAACAAGATAAATAAAGAGCTTATTTAAGCAACCTTTTGCAGCAAACCTCTTGTGCTTTAAGGATTGCCTTGAGGTCCTTTTGGATAGAAGAATTCCTTCAGCCCTTCTTCCCATTTTTCCTTCCTAGATTGAGCTATAAGTAGCTCTCCCTTTACCTCTACAAACTCAGAAAATAGTGAGTCTGCAAAGAAAGCATACAATCAACCTCTGACTGTTTAAACACCTTTCAGACAAGCAATCTTTTCTCTGTCAATCAAGCATTATACTATAACATTCCTTGAAGGTGGGGTTAATCAACCTTAAGCTCTGATACCACCTGATCCAAAAATGGGGCACTTAGGCTTCTTGTCTAACTTACAAGAACCTCTCCCACTTCCAAATATTTAAATATTCCTAGTTCTTATTGATTAAACAATGCGGAATTAAGAAATGCCTGAAAATATAGGTATATGCTTATATTTATTGTTGGTTGTTTATGTGCTTTAAAATCTGCTGTGTATGCTAATATGTAAATACATACAATAAATACTAATGCAGCAAGAAACAAAACACACAAAACAACAATTTTAATTTGGAGTTCACCCAAAACTCTTGGGCTACGTCTCCTTGAGCTCTAGTCAACTCAACTAGGCTCTTTGGGATTATGGTATAAGTCCTTTTTACAAGCTCTTGGCTCAACTGCTACTGTTTTATACAAAAACAATGGGTTTAGACACCATTTTATTCCCTAGCTCTTGAAGCTCTTGGCTTTTTGGCTCTCGGCTCTTGTTTTAGCTCTTCGGCTCTAGCTTTGGCTCTTGGCTCTGGCTCTGGCTCTCTGGCTCTGGCTTTAGCTCTGGCTCTTTGGCTCTGGCTTCTTGGGCATCTGCAACCTTCAGCTCTCTGGATTTTCACTTGAACTTCAAGTGAACCCAAAGGCTCCCTCAGCTGCTCTGCGTAGTAGCTCTTCAACTCTCTCTGCTCTCTCGGCTCTTTATTACTACTTTCAGCATTCAGCTTGCTCTCCATTTAGCTCTCTGCCTGCTTTGAGGTGAGCTTCCAGCTTTTTGGCTACCCCAGTAATTCCTTTGTGTGCAACCATCCTTCTGTGGCTCTTTGGCTTCCCTGCGTGTTGTCTATTCGACTGCCATCTAGCTCTCAGCCTCTGCTTGCTCAAATCCTTCTTCTAGCATTAAATAATCATTACATAATGCATTCATGGGAGGTGGCCACCTAATCTACGACGAATAAGGGCATTGGGCCTTTGAAATCCCTAAAATGGCCATTCTCTGGTTACACAGAGAAATGCCTTCAAACTCAGGAAAATCCTCCAAAACACAGTCTTTTGGACTTCAAAAGTCCTTAAATCTGGTCTATACTCCTATCAGGTCTGCCTAGGAGTCGTTATCACATGTCGTAAATGGCCTGTTCCAAGGTTTTGCTTTGTATTTTAAAAATACGTTAAAACATGGAAAAATCCCCAAAAAATGGGTTTATTGGATTTGAAATATTATACTATCGCATCTATCGGTTCCCTCAGGTCCATAATATCGCATCACAGATATATATATATATAGATATATATATATATATATATATATATATATATATATATATATATATATATATATATATATATATATATATATATATATATATATATATATATATATATATATATATATATATATATATCTATATATATATATATATATATAAAACATAAACATATATCACTGCTCCTTTGTAATGCGTCGATGCGATATTGCAATGCGGCTTGTCGCAATTGCATATCGCATAAGCCCGATTGAAATCCGCCGATTGTGATTTGGCGATTGGATTTGGACTGTTGATCGGCCAAATCTGACGACTCCTATTCACTATCCCTTTGACCTCCAATGTGCTCGATTTTTGTTGTTGTCTCATGTTTTTGCCTCTTTCCCAAAGAACAAAGGGGGAACCTTTTTTTATGATAACTCCTTCATTTGAAGTCTGTTTTCGCCCATTCAAGTTGCGTTGGATTCAGAATGAGGAGATCTCTACAATGAGACTATTTCTGTGAGCAGATTGTGATTTTCATTTTCCTCTAATTTACAAAGGATTTGTGCCATTTGGCACCTTTTACCTCTTATATGAAGTCTTTTAGACTTATAGGTTTATCCAAGATCCATTTTTGGATCATTTATAGATTTGCCAGAATTCCCCCCCCCACCCAAATAGATGGTTCTAATGGTATTCAAATCTAACCTACTTTTCTTAGATCAATAGAGATTAATACAAAAACTTTTTAAGATAATATCCTAATCTCTCCTCTCTTTTTTTGAATCATTTAAAAAATTCCCTCTCTCAATTTTTTGGCTTTATAATATTCTTCGTAGCTTTTAAGGAAATATCAATGCATTTCATTCCATGTCTAAATTTTATTTCCTCATAATTCCATAAACTAGTGCAAGGATGAATCTTTGAGAGTAACAAGAAATACCTTGAGTTTTTGTGCATCATTTGAATAATCATAACTATAACACAATATATCGAACTCAAAAATAAAAACATTAGGCTATTCTATTAACATTTACTGAAAATGGGAAAAACTAATGGAGGGATGCTCGTTTGTACCACTGTTGTAGGATCCACATTTGTGAAACCAAAATTTACATCCCCTTCTTAATTTGCACTTGCCTCACCTTCACCATTTAAATACACCTCACCTTCACTTTCTTTCATATTGATACGCTGGAATAGGATGTACTAATTTTTTTTATATGTAGATACTAGCTCTACATTTGGATTAAACTCCAATTCAAGTTTTTTTTGCTTGGTCAGTTCACCAATTATAATTTCATTCAATGTAGGAAATATTTGAGAAACTGTAGCCTCCATGATTATACTTGTTTTAGATCCTCCCCCTTGTGAATTTCCCACTACAAGCTTTGGATTTGGTTGAGTCACTATATTCTTATATGTTTATCTTCCTCTTATGGATCTTCAACCAATAGGCTTGTATGTGAAGGGGTGATAAATGGTCAAATAAATGGTGTAATGAGAACTACTTTGCCAAGAAATATTCCTCCACTATATCTTTCCCTATTCATATAGTACTAAGATAATTGAGATTGAGTGGACTAGCATACTCATTATAGTGAATGTGTAGGTTCTTACCTCTCATCTTACCATCACTACTCCATTGTATCTAAAATGATAGCGCTAAAATGAAATTGCTTACAAGAAAAGCTATGAAATTTGAAGTGCCAAAGACAAACAAATCACAAATTTCTCATTTTGTTTTATCATTTCCCTAAAATAAATGCCATAAATGTCAAATAATTTATATGCTTAAATTTTGTCACACTTTACTATCAACCTAAGAACGTAAACTTTGGAATTCCAACACTATATGTGTAGAATTAGTATATTAATGAATTATAAACTATGAAATAACTCTATGAATTAATGCTTAGAAACACATTTTCAATAAAAGCTAATGAAAATAGAAACCAACAACACTACAGAGATAAGTTTACATTAGATTCAGATTTACTAGAATGTTATTCCAACCACATATCACAATCCCTTGTTTGACTTAAAAAAATCATACAATGGATTATGGAGAAAAACTGTTCTTCGGCCTTCATTGAATTGATTTATGTAGATGACCAGTACAATTATAAATAAAATCATTTAAAATATATGCAATGAAAGATTATAAATGATATTAAAAAATTAATGACAAATGAAATATTCAACTAGAAAGTATATACAGAAATTCAAAGAAAACAAAGATTCTATGTTGATGAACTAATTGAAAGAAATATATTGCAACAAAAACCAAATTAGCGAGGTCTCTCTAACTGAATTTTTCTACAAGAGAAACTAAAATGCTATGAAATAGTGACATGAAATCTTTAGAACATTAACATCTTTATATTATGGAAATCGAAATTACATGATTATACCTGTGTCCATAAGTTTGATCTTCTCTATATAAGCTATTGATTATCAACCTTCTCCTTCTTGAATATCATTCACTATAACTGACTATGTTGTATACAAATAATATATTTAAAGTGGGAGAAGGAATGATAAGAACCATAAATAATTTCCCTATTTGAAGGGTTGACAAACTGTTTTGACAGATTTAAGGAAAATGAAATAAATTCCATATTACAAGTTTATTTGGTCACTCGTAAGAGTTGGAATATAAATCATGTCACATGATATGGTATGCATGAAAATATCCTCTTCCATTTTACAATGATCTTGACCTTCCTTGGACACCTCATTTTGGGAACACTATTGTCTATAATTTTGAGCATAGAGTAGTGCTATGATTTTTTAACCTGAATTGGATCTAAACAACACAATACCATGAAACAAAATCCATATGGAATATTTTCTCTTAAAGATGTTCTAATATTCCAACCAATGAGAAGGGTTACTAGATCTATACCATGGCTACATGATCTGGAACCATTATTAATAAAACTAGTTTTAACTCTATTAAGCTATCAACAATAAGGAAAATCATTAGAAATTAACAACCCAATACCTTATGAACTTGTGGTAATGCTTCCCTTGGAAAATTTTAATAAATATGATAAATAGAAAATTAAGAAGGTTAAATGAGGCAGTAAAAATGGTTGAGAAAGGAATTTATAATAGTGAAAAGTGTGTCAAAACAAAGGCCCAACAAGGACATAGGGTGTAGCCCCTTCTAGGGCAGAATTTGGAAATAAGAAGAGAGTCCAAAGAAATGGAGACATCAGTAAAAAATGCTTTTATTGGAAAAGGGATCCACATGGGGACCAAAGGGATTTTGGAGAAGGGAAGAAGAATGAAGACAAATAGGAAGGTTTTTAGAATGGAAGGAGGGAATAAGAGAAGAGGGAAGTACCTTACCACCCTCTGAATAATTTCCACTAGAGGAAATGATATCTTTTGTGTCAAAATTAGGAAAGTGAATAGGAGGACAAGGGGGGACACAGATAAAACAAGTTACCATTGTCACATAGAAGAGAAACTTAGTGCTTGCAAGAGATGATGTGTGGAGAAATAGATGTGGTTGCCTAACTAGAATCTCCATTTCCTTCTTTTGATTCCCTACATCTAACTCCACATAATTCTTAGACTCCTTTGACTTCTTTTTCAAATTGTTTTGCATTCCAAGAACCTACAGAACTAATTTATTGCACTAAGATTAAATATGGCAAAAGTCATGATAGGAATAACACTGAAAGGGAGTCGCTAGAAATCATTTTTTTGGAGGTAGGAGGAAAGAAACACAAGATCAATTTCCTCTAGAAGATATTCTCTTAAGTCAACCTCATGTTGTATCCACGCCCACCTACAATCGGACTTTAAAACCTAATTGGGCCCTAATTGGATGAAATAACTAATTATTTTCCCTTAGAGTTGCTAAAAATATTGAGTCTAGAAGATGATACGGAGATTGAGAAAAATAACCCATACAATCTACACAAAGATAAGTTTCGAAACCAAGTCAAAATCCCCATTCCATTTTTGCAAAACCAACCTAGATAGACCCAACCCCATGACTATGACAAAATAATTTCATAATCCCCTTCCAAAATGAACCTAAAGAAGAGCCAATCCTAAGTTAGAAAGTAGAGCCAATCCTAAGATAGAAAATGGAAGGTTGACACATAACATAAAATATCCCTTGATGAACTTTCCAGCCATTTAAGGAACCCTTGTTAATCGACTTGCCACAAAAGTGACTAGCTAAAGTTTTACACATAATATATAGGAGCACCTCCATGCTGATGTCATAGCCGGCCATCATAGAAACCTTCATAGGCTTAGTTGTGTGTTATGAAACCAGCTGAAGAGAAAGATAGAAAAGATAGATCAACGCCTTAGAATTTAGCCTCTTCGAGGGGGCAACCTCCTTTACATTACATAAATGAACAATTCTTGGATGATTCAAATGAAAAAACCTCCTTTCTATATATAGGAGTCTAAGGAGTCACAATATAACCCAGTTGACCTAACAATAATAATATAAAGCCACAAAAATAAAAATAGAGGGATTCTATGGGGCACAGTAATAACAATATGGGGATAATAGGGGCACAACAATATTAATAAGGGGTACAACTACAATAGCAATGGGGTAATCACTAGTATTATAGGGACCCAACATGCCCCTCTCCTTCAAAAAAGTGTTGTCCTCAACGCTTGATAAGTTCTGGATGCTTCTGTATAAAATTCTCATCCTCCCATGTGGAATCTTCAGCGGATAAGTTCTTCCACTTGATAAGATACTCTGAAATTGATCGATTTCGTAGCTATCGAGTTCTTGTTTCTGTGACTGCTTCCGGTTCCAAAATAATTTTTCCTTCCTCGTCAAGTTCTGGCAATATTGTTTGAACTGGGAGCTTGTCGCCTTTAACCTTCTTTAAACATGAAACATGGAAAACTGGGTGCAATCGAGAAGCTGCAAGAAGCTCCAATTTGTATGCCATAGTACCAATCTTTTGCAACACCTTGTATGGACCATAATACTTTGGTGATAATTTATTATCCTTCTTAGCTTACTTGAGGGAAATTTGCTTATATGGTTGTAGCCATAGGAATACCCAATCACCTACATCAAAACTTCTTTCGCTACGATGTTGATTTGCCTGTTGCTTCATTCTATTCTGTGCCAACATGAGGTTATCCTTTAAGAGTTGGAGGACTTGTTGTTGATGTTCAATGTGATGTTCCACTGCTTGAACCTTAGAATTTTCTCTTAAATATGATGTGATGGATGGTGGCTGATACCCATAAAGTGCCATAAATGGGGTCATTTTTGTTGCTGTATGGAAGGAAGTGTTATACCACCATTCAGCCAGAGGCAACCATTTGACCCATTGTGTCTGTTTATCAGATACAAAGCAACAAAGATATCCTTCCAAACATTTGTTTACTATCTCAGTTTGCCCATGAGATTGAGGATGATAAGATGAGCTATGAGCTAACTGAGTACCAAGACAAGAAAATAATTCTGTCCAAAAATTTCCACTGAAAATGGGATCTCTGTAACTTACAATAATATTTCGGTTTCCATGTAGCTTTTGAATTGTTTCCATAAATGCAGTAGAAACTGTACTGGCTTTAAATGGATGTGATAATGCATAAAAGTGTGCATACTTGGTAAGTCTGTCAACTACCACCATGATGACACTCTTTCCCTCAGACTTGGGTAAACCTGTGATAAAATCCATTGAAACCTCCTCCCAACGTTGGATTGGAATGGATAAAGGTTGTAATAGACCCGGTGTCTTAATTGTTTCAACTTTATTTTGTTGGAAAACCAAACATTCCGCCACAAAATTTTGAATATCTGATTTAAGGCCATCCCAAAAAAATTCCTTCTTAACCCTGTGGTAAGTTTTTAAAAATCCTGAGTGCCCTCCTAAGGGAGAAGCGTGCAATTCCATAAGAATCTTTTTTTTAGCTAGGAATTCTTATAGAGGTATAAGTGATCTTTGTACCATAACGAATCATTTTGCCAGCTAAATGTATCAGACATACTGGAATTTTGTTGTAACGTTTGAATAAGTGCTCACACTTCTTCGTCATTCTTCCATTCCTCCCTTGCTTTGTTTATCCAATCTAGTTGGATGATAGAAATGGCGCACAACAATGCTTCCACATCCTCATCCTTTCTTGAGAGTGCATCTGCCACCACATTTTGCTTCCCTTTTTTGTAGATGATTTCAAAGTCATAACCCAACATCTTTGTGACCCACTTTTGTTGCTCTTCAGAGGATAATCTTTGTTCTAAAAAGTATTTAAGGCTATCATGATCCATTTTTACCTTGAAGTGTTTTCCCATTAGGTAGGGTCGCCATTTCTTAAGTGCATGGAGTATTGCCAAAATTTCCTTCTCATAAATAGCTTTGTGTAAAAGCTTTCCCTTGATTGGACGACTTTCAAAAGCAATGGGTCTTTCATCTTGCATTAAAACAACACCAATTCCATTTCCTGAAGCATCACATTCCACAATAAAGGTTTTTGTGAAGTCCGGTGTAGCTAAGACCGGTGCTTGGCACATTGCCTCTTTAAGATGTTCGAATGCCTTTGTTGCTTCTGGAGTCCATGAAAATGCATCTTTCTTCAATAATGTTGTTAGAGGTGCTACGATTCTCCCATAATTCTTAACAAACTTGCGATAATACCTTGTCAACCCGAGAAATCCTCGCAGATGCTTTATGGATGTGGGAATTTTCCATTCCTTAATGGCTTTAATTTTGCTAGGGTCTACCTTAACTCCTTCATGAGATACAATATGACCCAGATATTCCACCTCTTGTACTCCAAAGAAACATTTGGATCTTTTTGCATATAATTGTTTATCCTCCAATAGTTGTAGCACCCTGTCAACATGTTCAACATGATCCTTCCAAGACTTGCTGTAGATTAGTATATCATCAAAAACTACTAACACAAATTTTCTAAGGAATGGTTTGAAAATTGAATTCATCAAACCTTGAAATGTTGAAGGTGCATTGGTAAGGCCAAAAGGCATGACCAGAAATTCATAATGACCCTCATGAGTTCTAAATGCTGTTTTCGGAATGTCTTCAATCTTCATTCTGATTTGATGATATCCTGAATGAAGATCCAACTTGGTGAAGTAAATTGATCCATGCAATTCATCCAGTAATTCATCAATGACAGGAATGGGAAACTTATCTTTAATAGTGAGCTTGTTGAGCTCCCTATAATCCAGACACATGCACCATGATCCATCCTTCTTGTGCACCAATACGACTGGAGCAGAGAAAGAACTTTGACTTGGTTGAATTATACCAGCCTCTAGCATTTCTGCAACCATACGTTCAATTTCACTCTTTTGGGCATAGGGATATCTGTACGGCCTGATGTTTGGAGGAACACTTCCTGGAATCAGATGAATAGCATGATCATGATCATGAATAGGTGGGAGACCTTTGGGAGTCTCAAATACCTTGGAATGATTGTCCAAGACTTTTTGGAGATCTGGAGAAATAGATGATTCCACTGTGGACACATCTAGCGAACATAATTGTGCAATTACACCTCTTTGTTCCTTTTTTAGAAGCTTTGTCATACCGTTAGAGCTGATTATATTTCCCGGTTTCCCTACAATACCCCTTAATTCAACTTCCTTCCTTCCACAAAAAATTTCATGAAAAGTTCTTGAAATTTAAAAGCTATTGTACCCAAGGATTGTAGCCATTGGACTCCTAGTACAACATCAACACCTCCCATTGGAATGGAAAGCATTGAGCTAGTCAATACATATTCTCCCATGGATAGCTTGATATTATGGCACTTTCCCGAGCAATTTATTGTTCCTCCATTTGCAACCATCACTTGACACTCTGGTGCTGGATATAAGAAGCAATTCAATTCTCTTGCTACCTTATAATGAATAAAATTGTGAGTACTTCCTGAATCAATCAACACTATTACTTTTTTCTTCTTGATTTGTCCTTCTATCTTGATGGTTTAAGGAGTAGTAATTCCCGCCAATGCATTATAAGATATGGTCGGATTCATTTCTTCTTTATCTAGGCTTTGTTCCTAGAGTATATCATCTTCTTTTGACCTTTCTTGCTCCTTTTCGTCTTCCTCTTCACAATCTATGTAGAATAATTTCTTCTCAGCACACTTATGACCTTTAGTGTATTTGCTATCACAACTGTAACAAAGCCCTTTTACTCTTTTTTCTTCCAATTGTTGTGGTGTCAACCTTATAGGTTGTGGAAGACTAGCGGCAACAACACTTCCGTCTTTATAGTTGTGAGTGGTATGCTTCCTGGTTGCCATAATTTTGCTTTCCATTTTTCTTGCTAACCTGAATGCTTTCTCTAATGAATCATGTTCCCAAAGGCGAACATCATGTTGGATATTATCCTTTAAAGACCCTATGAACACATCAATCTTATGCTTCTCTGGAATATCTTTTACCCTTATGCTCAATTTTTGGAACTCTTCAATGTGCTCCATTATTGAACCATTTTGTTTTAGACTTATCAATTGGCTAAAAAAAGTGTTGCTTTTTGTATCCTCATAATGTGCTATCAACTCTTCCGTAAAAATTGCCCAAGTGATAAATTGTTTACGAGAGCAAAACCATTGATACCATACAAACTGATTTGGTTCCAAATATAAAGTTGCAATACGTACCTTTTGTGTGTTTTTCACATTATTGAGATCGAAAAATTTCTCCATCTGTAATATCCATGTTGCGGGATCCTTGCCATCAAACTTCCTCATATCGATTTTTGGAATATGGTGGGTCTTTGATCCAACATTAGAGTCTATGGAATCATGATTAACATTTCTTTTGTTCTCATCATGAGTTTCCTTTACTACCCTTTCACCATCAGTGACCCTTTCTTGTAGCAACTTATTCATATTTATCTTTAATTCTTCCATGTCTATCTTCAAATCTATCTTCAAATCATCCATCTTAGCTTCCACGTCATTCATCTTAGCTTCTACACCTTTCTTTAAACAATCCATCTTAGCTTCTACGCCTTTTTTTAAACCATCCATCTTAGATTCTGTTCCTTTTTGTGCAAGGGACAGTTGTTGCACTTGGTCTTGTAATTTTGATATATCATGTTGCATTTCTTCCTCTTCTTCATGAGTCATGCTAGAGCTTTCAGGTTCCTTACTAGGTGTTTTAATTTTCTTTCCTCGGGGCATCAATTACCGATAATAATGCTCTACTATGCCCTTTGAATTCCTTCAAAATAAATTTTCAAACCAAGCTTAAGCAAAAATTTAAGAAAATCTACACACCTTTTTTCACTTTGTAGGAGCTCGATATTGCCTCTGATGTATCTCTGTACTTTCCAATTATCTAGATCTGAATTTATGACCTGCAGTATCCCTCTGTGTCCTCTTTCCAATGCCACAAATCTGACCCAAATTGGATTCTCCAAGGAGGAGTTATACGAAATCTCCCACAGTGACTTGATTATAGACTAGTTCAGTAGAGCGAACTTGTACGACGTGCCAAGAGTCACTGTTTTGACCTTTGGATCTAAAAAATGCATACAAGAAACTACAGTCCATCCTCTTTCTGTACCTTCTTACGAAATTTCAATCTGATCCCAAGAGAGAAAGTTATGACACTTTTCCCCAGGTCACCTGTTTGGAATGTAATTCAAGAGTCTGCAAAAAGACCAACTTCCTCAGATCATATCTATATAGATATAGCGCGAAAAACTCTGATATTCGGATTCGAGGTTCAGCGCGATTTCTTCTCAAATGGGTTTTTTTTGAAACTTTTGAAATGTCGCAGAAAAAAAGTTATAGCGAAAATGCCACGATGACCTGTTTAGAGCAGCGAAACCCTAGAATCCAAAGCTCTAATACCAAATGTTATGAAACCAGTTCAAGAAAAAGATAGAAAAGATAGATCAACGCCTTAGAATTCAGCCTCTTTGAGGGGGCAACCTCCTTTACATTACATAAATAAACAATTCTTGGATGATTCAAATGTCAAAACCTCCTTTCTATATATAGGAGTCTAAGGAGTCACAATATAACCCAGTCGACCTAACAATAATAATATAAAGCCACAAAAATAACAATAGAGGGATTCTGTGGGGCACAATAATAACAATATGGGGATAATAGGGGCACAACAATATTAATAAGGGGTACAACTACGATAGTAATGGGGTAATCACTAGTATTATAGGGACCCAACATGGGGTGATACACATTTTCTTCCTCTTTGACGTCGAATTTTTCACTTGCATCAAGGTTTTATGAATGAGCTATAAGAGTAAAGTTGGGAGGAGTGGAAAATACAAAAAAGTAGTGGTCAATTAATTCCACTTTTAAGATTTGGACCTAGGTCACATGGGATTGAGGGTTGGGTATTTTCCACATGAAAAAATCCACACTTATAATGCAGTGAAAGGCTGGGAGTAAGGTCAAGTGGAAACCCATTCTAGGAGCAGCACTCGAAGACATCTCCTTAAAATTTGACCTATCATAATTTGACTGTGCATAAGAGATCTATTCATGATATGGGTTGTCTCTAAAGTCCACTAGCTATTCCTCCATAATGGGCTAACAAGTCGAATGGCTAGCATGGTAAACAAAATGAGTAATTAAAAAAAAAATTTGTTGAAGATGGAACATTTATGAATGGAGTCAAACAAGACATATAGATATCAACTTTGTAGGCACTTAAGAGTTTCATTTTAAGACACTAGCAAGAAAACTAGAGTGGGGAAGACCCTACAAAAACCCTAGATAAAACCCTTCATCTTAGAGCCTTGTCTTCCCTTCCAAGATATATATTTTCTTTATTTATTTTTAATTAGAGCTTTGTATCTTTTTATTTTATCTAAGTTTAAGAACTTGTTAGATGCATGGTTAATGCTTTTTATAGCAATTTTATGTCATTGGCATACTAAGGATTGGTTACATAACACTTTGATAGAAAAATTGGTAATAGAACTAGAGAGGATTGTCATAAAATTATGGTAGAGATCATCAATATTGTTAGTATAAGACAAGAGATTTAATTCACTATTGAAGCCCATGTAGAGGTCATCAATATTATTTACATAAGATAAGAAATTTATTTCACTATTTAAATCCCTTCATAAAATAGCAACATTATCTTTAGCCAAAAGCAAGTGTGTTTGGTTATAGCATTTTTCCTAAATAGAGCTATTGTGAACAATGAATTTTAGGGATAGGGTTAAAGGTATATGGTTGGAGTGAGGCTCACTCTCATGTAAGATAATTTTTATTATTTATTTGAGTATAAGATATTGGAAACCACATATTCTATACACATTTGACCACTTCATTAAACTATTGCAAACTATAAAATCAATATGTACACTCGTTTCAAAATTATCCTCTTAAAATTCATTATTTATTAAAAGTAAAATATCATAAAAACTTAGAAATAAATCATTTTAATAAATTAAAATTAGAAAAAATTAAAATTGATTTTATAAACCATTAAACATAAAATTCAAATTACTCTCAAATTGCCATATAAGATTAAGTCCATCCATTTCGCTTATAAACAAATGTATATTACATTACATTTTATTATTACAGGGAGAAAATAAATACACAATAACAATCTTAATCCAAAGCCACGGGAGACTAGCTAAAGGTATGTTTACCACCTAAACTACATCGCAATCCAAACCCTGGAAAACTATCTGAGGCCTGTTTACGACTTCAATCACAGCGCAGCAAAATTACTTGTATGCCGCACATTAGAGGAACCTTTTATTTTTGTATATGCTGCCTGTAGGGTTCCACTTCCTAGATATAGCAATCAACGTTGAAGAGATCACATCAGAACCCTAGAAATATTATTCATGGCTACCTGAGCAACATTATTCATGGCTACGATACCGAAATATACAACAACGACGGTTATTCATTGATATACTCATTACATATATCAACGGTACTCAACCCTAACTTTGCTCGCATTGGTCAGACATAGCATGGGACGCCGGAACTTTTTGCGTTGCAGAAAGTAGTTATGAATTTTGTGCAGTAACCCAACCCTAGTCCTTCCACTGGAGAAGCAGCAAGAATTGGCAGCGCTTTTGGCTTTAACAAACGGTGGCGGACTCAAGGGCCGGGTAATCATCTCATGATCAACTAATTCCTCCTTGTAATACCTACCAGAGGACCTGCGCTTGCCCGGCTCAGCTTCCCAGCGGAAGGGGACTCTCCCCAGATTTGAAGGTCTGTAGTAAATGCGAGAAGAATGGCCAGTTGTTTCTTCCCGGCTTAGAAGCCGACTGAAAAACCCTCCCTTCGTTTCTAACTGCAAGAAGTCCTCGTTATTTTCTTCAACACTGGGCAGCGTATAATTGTTTGCCACCTTCTCTGAAGTCCCATAACTAATATCTCCTGTGCTGTCCTTCATGGCTGCTGCATCAATTCTTGTCTGACTAGTTATGAATCACGTCGTAAACAGGAAACAGTCGAATATATAGCGGCAGTAGCAAGGTTCAATTGGAAGGAAAGGAAGTTTGAATTAGTTAATGCTAGCTAGGATGAGTAAAGGGTATAAATAGGTAGCAGCGATGGCTTCCAAAATGAACTTCTTGTGCTAAAAAAGAAAAGAAAGCACACCAACCATGATAATGCAATCTTCGTACCCTATTCGAGCCCAGACATATACGTCAACGATTTCAACTGTTGGGTTGAAGTACGCAATATGAAAGATTAGATCTTTAATTAGTGGTAGGTACTTGAAAAAGACCTAAAAGAAAATGCCGAGAATCTTCATTATCTACCGTTTGGTGGCATTTGGTCCACGTTGGAGATGGGCATGGCATCATTCTCAGTGATTAATTTGATCCTCGTAGGAGATAGCGTAACCACAACATTAGATCGGCATAGTATCCTTGTCATTAGTTATTAATACCCACTCTACTCTCGAACATTTGTTGCTTGGCATATTTTATGTAACCGTTGTTCGTCTTGAACAATAAGTAGGAGTAACTTCCGATTGAAACAAATTTCTAGTACAAATGGAGATCGTGATCACTATCCTCGTAACGTCCCCTGCACATTGGGTTTCTTTGGAAGTTTATTTGCTCCAACAGCCACTTTTGTCGTGGGGTTGGCCACCTGTTTCGAGAGGGATTGCGGCCAAGTTCTTCACTGGAAAATAACAAATGTCTTTTCCTGCCTCTGGACTTTGGCAATATTCATGGAGTAATCCAAGAGCACAGACCAAGCCCTCAAACAAACAAAGAATGACCAACAGTCATGTGGCGTGTCTCCACTCCTAACCTTTCTTTCTCAGTTTGGTATTATTCACAGAGAAATTCAAATCACCTTGGTCGGTAAATATTAAACATCATAAAATTTACTGTTTTCCATTTTATGTATTACCTATCACATTTTTTTTCATCCATCAAATAACACGAAAAACACTAAATTAATCATAATTTAATTAAATGGCACTTAATATTTATTAAAATAAACAAAATTTCAACCTTTTATCACTGGGTGGAGATCTATATTTAGACATCTAGAACCTTCTGCGCCTATTCCATGGATCAAGATCCATGACTACTTACTAAGATTATCACTGGTGGCAGTGATCAAATTTGAAGGGCAGGTCTTAATTTCATTTAGAAGGGCACATATTCAGGTGGCACTTCTATAATGAAAAGGATAAAAAAAGCGAGCAATGCAATTGACAACAGTAAATTATTTTCAAATTTCTTTTTATTTTTTCACAGGTTAATGGTGGAACAACAACCCCATGGATGTTGTGTATAAGGCAGGTCTGATATGAGCCGCAACTAATATATCGGATGCATTTACCATTAATGGATAAATAGGAGACCTATATTCCTTCAGATAAGGATTAGTTTTGTAGAAAATTTTTGTGACCAGAACATTCAAGCCAATATACAAGCAGCTCAATCAAATTTAAGTTTATTGCATGAATGAAAAAATTCAGTAAAATTCTAAACAGGTTTAGGATTCAACAAAAGAGTGTACAAAGGTGTATATGTTTTTGGTATCTCCTTTTTTAATATGAAAACATACCAGGAATTGAGAATCCACAAACAAATCAAATCCGGAAGCCTGTTGAATGTGCTCCTTCCAAGCATAAATCGTGCTTAAACCTTGCTTGACAGGCGTTTGCTGAATGATGAATCTATGCTCCTCTCCAGCTTAAAAATCGTGCTTAAACCTTGCTTGACAGGCGTTTGCTGAATGATGAATCTATGCTCCTCTCCAGCTTAAATCGTCGTCAAACCTTGCTTTGGGCAGCCTTCACGCACCACCCAGTGAAATTACAGACCTAAGACATGGCCCATATTGACATCTAGTCCCTCTCAATTGAAACTACCAAATGTAATGGTATCAAAGGGTAATTGTGACATAATAATTAATAAGAACTTCCATCATATGCACAATTAGAAAAAACAACACAAAAAGAAACTGTTGTTTTTGAAATGGGAGCAACTCAGAAACTGCCAAATGTAATGGTATCAAAAGGTAATTGTGAGATAATAATTAATAAGAACTTGCATCATATGCACAATTAGAAAAACCAACTCAAAAGGAAACCGTTGTTTTTGAAATGGGAGTTTCTGAAATGGGATTTAAGTTTTAACATGAAAAGAAATTTACAAATTCAACATTCCTAAAATTATAATTTCAGAAAAAATGAAATTTAAAAAAAAGGTTGACAATTTGACAGCACTTCTTACAAAATTTTAAGATATTATTCCATTTTTTTTTTTAAATGACAAAAATCAATTTTTAAATTTTTTTTGACTGGTAAAATTTTCTCCCTACTTCTCTGACGTGCCAGAGACCCTTTGAAGGGCTCTGATGTGTTCAATTTTGATCCCTGCTGGGTGGAGATCTATATTTAGACATCTAGAACCTTCTGCGCCTATTCCATGGATCAAGATCCATGACTACTTACTAAGATTAATAGTCTAGGTTGAATATATCTTCAAACCACTTCCTATGTTTACCAAATTGATAAAGATGTTTATTAGATTACGCTGAATATAATTTTCAAACCACATGCTAGGTTTACATTGTTAAACATGTCTATTAGTCTATGTTGAATATAGTCTTCAAACCACTTGCTATGTTTATCAAATTGATAAACATGTTTATTAGATTATGCTGAATATAATTTTCAAACAACATGCTAGGTTTACATTGTTAAACATGTCTATTAGTCTATGTTGAATACAATCTTCAAACCATATGCTTACATCGATTAACATATCTATTCCGTAATAAAGTCTCTAAGATTTTTTTTTTTTGAAATTAAGAGACACTAAATTTATAGGTGAGATTTAATAAAAAGTATAATCTTCTTCTTCATACATAAAAAATAAAATAAAATTAAACTCTAATTTTAATGTGGATAGTTAATTAATTGTTTCTTTATTATTTTATACATAAAAAATAAAATAAAATTAAACTCTAATTTTAATGTGGATAGTTAATTAATTGTTTCTTTATTATTTTATATCAATTATTTTGATAAATAAGATTAAAAAAATCTATTTGATTGGAAAAAAGATACTATTTAACTTTAATTATTGCAAGTCTAAGTGTATTATTAATTGTACTTATTTTACTAATAGTACTTTATTCTTTCTCAAAATTTAATTTTATAATCTTTCATTAAAGAATATGTACTCTTAATTTCTTAATTATTAAAGTGACTCATATATAATAATTTATGGGTGGCTATAGCAATATGACACTAACAATAAATCTAATGTTTTACATTTAAATATTTTTTTTAATGTCAACCCTATTTAAAAATCAATCCAATTATTATTTTGTATAAAAATAATATAAGTTTAAAATATAAAAGGGTTTAAGAACACTAAAAAAAAGTATGGTAAATAAATAAAAATATAAATAACCTAGAGGTATGGTAAATAAATAAAACCTATTTTTATATTTACTCCATAGGTTTCTTTATATTTAGTAAAACTCAAAAGATAAGTTTTATTTAGGTAAAGTCTATGGGCCAAATACCACATTTATAAAAGAAGTATGGTAAATAAATAAATATAAAAAAGGTATAAAGAGGTATGGTAAATAAATAAAAATATATCAAATAGGATTAGAAATCAACATCTAATTATATACCAAGCCTATGGGCCAAATACAATGGTAAATATCTCTAGGATTAGAAATCAACATGGAATTATCTAGGAACCCTATAAGCCAAATACCATGGTAAATAAAAGAGATATGATAAATAAATAAAAATATAAATAAACTAGAGGTCTCGTAAATACATAAAACTTCCTTTTATATTTACTCCATAAAACTCTTTATACTTACTAACACTCAAAAAATAGCTTTTATTTAGGTAAAGCCTATGGATTACATACCATGGGCCAAATTATGATTAATACCTTACCAAAAAAATATTATTAACCCTAATATTAATATTAAAATATCAATATTATTATTATTCTTATTAAATCTAATATTCACATTAATATATTATAATATTAATATTATTAAATTTAATAACTGTGAATTAATACAACTTTTTATATTATAATATATATTAATATATCATGATATATATTAACTCTAGATACATATGAGAGGTAGAACAAAGATATAGAGTGATAGAGGTGGAGTGACAAGGGAGAGATGGAGATAAAGTGAAGGAGAGGGTAGAGGAGGAATGAAGAGAGAGGATGGGAGAGGAGTGAGAGAGGAGTGAGAGAGGTAGAGAAGAGTAAGAGAGGGAAAGGAAGACATGAAGATGGAGGGCAGAGAAAGAAAGAAAGAGAAAAACAATATATCATGATATATATCAACTCTTAGATAGATATGGGATGTAGAACAAAAATATAGAGTGATAAAGGTGGAGAGATAGGGGGAGTGACAAGGGAGAGATGGATATAAAATGAAGGAAAGGGGAGAGGAGAAATGAAGAGAGAGAGGTAGAGAAGAGTAAGAGAGGGAAAGGAAGACACAAAGATGGAGGGGAGAGAGAAAAATAAAGAGCAAAACAATATATCATGATATATATTAACTCTAGATATATATGGGAGGTAGAACAATGATATAGAGTGATAGAGGTGGAGAGATACTGGGAGTGACAAGGGAGAAATGGAGATAAAGTGAAAAAGAGAGGAGAGGAGAAATGAAGAGAGAGAAGAAGAGAACAGTGAAAAAGGTAGAAAAGAATAAAAGACGGAAAAAAACACAAAAATTGAAGAGAAAAAGAAAAAAAGCAAAACCTAGGATACTTACTCGCAAAAACATACCTATGGGAAAGTTTTTTTTATTTCGATGGAAGATCTTTAAAGCTTAGCTTCACATGGACAGCCGTATTACGGAGGATATTCTAGGTTCCATATGGATCTATGTTGCACACTATTCTTTTCCAAATGGTATAACACAGTGCAATTAAGTTTTGCACTTTCGTTTAATAGATGTTAGGTCGACCGTAATATTGACGGTACTAGTATTATTAAATAAATAAGTGGAAGGATGCAAAAAGGGAGGAAATGCATTGTGAGAAAGTAGATATTTGGTGGGTGGATGTTTTTTTTTTTTTTTTTTTTTTTTTTTTTTTTTTTTGTGGAAATATACATTTTGTATGTGTATGTTTAATAATATTTATTTTAATTATATACTTTTGTTATAATTATTTTTGTTAAAATAGGTGATGATTTGGTTTTTAGAGTGATTTTTTAAAATTTTGGTAAAAAAAATTAAAATTTCTAAATCATTTTTAAATAGTGAATGATTCTAATATTTTCAAAATTAGTAAAACATTTATTATTATGAAACTTGGAAATTATAAGCTAAATTTCCAAATTTTTTTTTACCAAATTTCATCGAAATCAGAAAAGCTAAACAAAATGATCACTTGTTTACACTATGCTATTGTTTTTATTTCTATTTATAAACAATGCTTTACAATATTTCTATCTATAAACAATTTACTTTGTTTTTAGACCACTTGATTAAAATTTAGTGTGACAACATAGTGGGGATTTGTTAAATGATTATGAGTCCTACGTCATACGTACTAGTGATCAAAAAAAGAAAGGTTGGTTGGATGTTATTAGACCACTTGATTAAACTTTAATGTGACAACATAGTGGGGATTTGCAGTTAAATGATTTATGAGTCCTAGGTCATATGTATTAGTAATCAAAATTACCTTTCTAATATTATATTAGTTGTTGGAAACAAGGTATGCACTGTAAAAAAACAAAGGTTGGTGGGATGTTATTATGGATTATAATATCCAGAGTAAATATTTATGAGCGCACTGTCATTGGAAGGTGTGTCTATTGTGATATATTTATGACTCTATATTATATAATAATAATATACTTCTGAGTATATCTTATATAATAATTTAGATATAAAATTTATATATATTTTTTGAAAATAATTAGTTTTTTAAAAACATTTATATTTATGTGTGGGGTGTAGATAGGTGCACGTATGGTTAGGGTATTTTTTTTATAAACATTATTTTAATTAATAAAATAACTATTATTATATTGTTTTAATATTATTATTTTCAACCTTGTTTAAATGAATATGTTTATTTATTTTTTATTTTTTTTAGTTTATAAAGTGTTTTATATCTTATTTAGACTTTTATATGAGTTTATGAGGACAAATTTTCATGCATTTATTTGATGTAATTAGTTTTTATGAAATATCTATGTATTATAATTGAAATTTTATCATGTTTTGCTAAAGTTTTAATTAGTTTTATGTTAGTGATGATGATGGTGATGGTGGTGGTTAACATCCACTGAGACTAAATTGGTCTATTGGACCTATAATTTTCTAGCTCCTCATCTTTCTTGGCGAGATTGGTGTTGTAGCTTTCTTTTTTTCTCTACGGTCTTCCAACTTCCTTTATCTTGCATCTCCTTCATCTCTTTTGGTTCTTGGGACATTGGTGTCTTAGCTTCGTGATCTATTGTGTTCGTCCTTTTGAAAATAGTCGGACAAGAAGTTTGGTCTAGGAGATCTGCTTTGCTGTTAAATGAAGATTTATTTTGTCCGGTATTCGAATCCTCATAACTGTTGATGCTTGAGGTGTTGTCGAGTTCATTTTTTTGTTGTTGGGCGGGGCTTTCTCCATGCTTGTCTTGAGAGTTGTTTCTTTCTTGCCCGATTTCTTGTGATTCAGAGTTTTCTCGAGAGTATTTTTCTTTGATGACAGTAGTGTTCTTTTTGTGCTCCCTCCCACCATGTAGATTTGTGGTGATTTTTTCTAGCAGAATTTTTCTCGGAGGCTTTTGGGCAATTTTTGGCTAGATGGCCTGTCTCAAAGCAAGATCGACATTTGAAGAGGACACTTTCATAATCGAGTTTCTTTACTTGTTAGGTGTATTTCAGCTTGGAATCCGGTGCTGAAGTCCATTTCCACATAGATGCGTGCATAGGTGGTTTTGACATATTCCTGTGTTTTTTGGCACTTGCAGTAAAATTTCCCAATTGCATTTCCAATGGCTTTTAGCGAGGAGGAATTCCAGAGATGCAAGGGTAGGTTTGGAAATCTCACCCAAACTCGTGCTGAGGTTATGACTGTTGTTGAGGGATCGAATGATGGGTTCCATGGCTTCATGAATAGGCCCGAGTTTTCGCAAAACCAAGGGCCAGAATCTAGAATACATTGTCTGCTTTCAAGGTTTTCAAAATCTACTATAAAGAAACCCCTAGCATATGGGTACATATTAATTGCATCAGAAATGACAGGCTTCCATACCTCTGAGATCCAATTGTGGAGAGCTGTCAGCCGCAACCAAATACCATTGAATCGACAGATTAGGGCACTTTCAGAAAACTTCAAAGCCTCATCGAGTGAGGCCTGGACCACCTGGACAGTGGGATTTGGGGCTTCACTGACGATATGGGTAGGAGCTTGTCCCCTAGAGGTGGACGGATTTGAGCCAGCAGTTATTTTCGCAAAGCTGGGAGCCATCTGGAGAATAATCTCCTACTGAGTATAAAAATGTTTCTGAATAATTTTACAAAAGGGAGCCACAAAGGCTATTCAGATTTTTGTCTCAGATATGTAATATTTTACTTGCCCGTAGAAAATTAGATCCAACGACATCATACAAAATGTCCAAAATTAATTGGAATTATGAGAAAAATTGAAGATAATTGTGTACCAAATCATACAGATCCCATAAACAAGGCTCTTTGTTACAAATCCAATAAGAAGTTATCTATGAGAGATGTATATAACATGCAAAATCTGAACTTATAGATTTCCGCTGGTTCAAGTCCTGCTAATGGTTCCATTGCCCGCGATCGCTGGAAGCTGCATGAATTCGAACCAGCATATCTAGAATATGCAATCCACTGGCCGAAGATCTCGCCAGAAGGCTGAAAAAGAAACAGAAGGGCTGCATATTACTCACACTGGCCGCAGAAGAAACCCTAGATCGCTGCAGAAGAACTAGAACTCGGTCGGTGTTTCTCAGCGAAGAAGCAAGTACACTTAGGGATTTTTTTCCATTATAATTTGACATTAAGCTTTATCTTTTAAAATGTTTTCTTAGATCATATCACTAATTGATGATATACTTTTAAGGTTAACTCAATGATGACAAATCAAAAGAAATCAAAATTCATAAGAGCTACATAAGTAACCCATAAGACATGATTATATATATGACCTAAGAGATAAAGAAAGTGTAAAATCCCTTTGTTCTACTCATCTTATTTTGTAATAATAATTGTGATTGTAACATCAACATGAAAAACCATTATGGGCCAAACGCTCTATTGAATATATGAAAATTATTAATTAAAATTAATTAATTAACACAACTAAAGAAGAGACAACCTTACAGATCATTTTATCACCAATTTTTCCTAAAACAACTTTAATGCCTAAAGTTACTTGCTTGACCACCTAGTTTGAGAAGACATTACCCATATCCTACTAAATTAAATGGAGTGATTTCCTATAGCCAAGAGAATAACAAGTTTAATGTGATGTGATTACAATTGAACTAAATTGACATAGCTACTCACAACCATTATACGATTGGGCTAGGGTGGTGGAGGGACTGGCAGTGCTCGTTCCCATTGTTCCCTCTCACAAATGGAAGAGACAACATGTGGGATGATGGCACTAAAGAGTGAAGGTGGTGCTTTCTCTCGACTATGCACTCAAATTCCCACCAATTTTATTGTTTAAGTCTCTAGTGGAATTTGATTTCCCTTAGCCCTCTAAGTTCTGAGGCTTTGTGACCTTGAGCCTACACCTTATGACCTTGGGTGTTAACTACTATTATTATGTTCTAGTCCACTAAAATCATTGTGTGAGCCTATTTTGTTAGTTTGAAGTTGAAGGACTGAAAATTCAACCATTGTGTGCTTGCCTTGTATGTTAAACCACTTTATGCTTATGGTTTGGCCGTTAGACCATTGAGGGATTTCTTTGTCTATTAAACCACTTAGTGTCTTACTAACAATTAAAAACATCAATGGGTGCTTGCTATTTATATGTTAAACCACCCTCACACTAACTTCATCCTCAAAAATTGAGGCACACAACTACTAATTGATTTGGGTGAAGCCCTATGTTTTGAATTCAAAGAGTAAGCAAGTCATTGGGGTGCTTGCTACTAGAGCGCAATTGATGAACCACCCAAGAATTGGAATCCATCTCTTGAGAGTTTGATCAATCCATTGGTGTGAAATCCCCTTGTGCAGGCATCCCCTTAGACTCTAGATCAGGGCTTGGGGGTGGTAAATTGCAAGAGAGATTAATTTGTAGCTGGCCTATGTTTGGGTGGAGAGTAGAAGTCCCTACTTCAATTTACAACTATTTTAACACACTCAGATAAGTAAAATTGATCTCTACATATTGGTATTTCAAGTATCGTTTGTTCCTTGTTGAGATTATTGACTAACACATGGTCTTGAGTGCTCATGAAGGAATGTTTGAATTGTGTAGTTATTTTCATTTTCATGACTTATAAAACAACTTAATTATTTCTATTTTCCAATTATAAATTTCATAGCTAAGCTTGGGATTGATAAGATGCAGGTGAATGCATGAAGATTGGTTAAACTTTTGGGCCACACGTGGTAATTAAATTTCAAGTTTTTCTCCTTAATCAAATTGAAGCCCTCAAAATTCATATAAGCAATGTGAATTTTGATTCACAATAAAACAAAAACTCGTGGAGAATTATGTTGTTGTGCTAATGATATTTTTTGCAAAAATATTTAGTGTGTATAATATGTCAATTTTCCATTAAATGAAATGTTTGTCCTTTCAAATTTTCACAATCTTAAGAGGTATGTTTGTGTTCAATTAGCATAACATACATACATACATACATACATACATACATACATACATACATACATACATACATACATATATATATATATATATATATAATGTGTTCAAGTAAGGTTTCTTTCAACTATATAAATAAATCGAAAAACTAAGAGTACCCTTTTGAAGAGGACAAGTAAACCAAGATAGTGGTATTTTTTGAAACTTTTTATTTGTGTATATTTTATGATATTGATTTTTTATTCAACTTTTAATTTCAAACATTATATTTAAAATAAATTAGATAAAAAGTATCATATGAATTAGAAAAGTTCAATCTCATATGCCATTGGATAGATGGTTCCTATCGCACTAGGAGTTATGGATTTTCAATTCATGGGAGGTAGTATGGGCTGTGCAGTAGGTGAGAAAATAACGCATCTCATCTAGCGTGCTACTTGAAATCTCTTCCATTGATTATGGTGTGTGCTTACAGAGGAGCACACACCCAAGAAGGAAGTTTTAGTTTAATGCAAATGGCTTCATTATATATTCATAAGAAGGAGAAAGGTTTTTATATATAGGAGTTGTCTTTAGTGCGTATTTTTGGACTTTCGGATGCATGAATCTGGGAGAAACATTTGAGGTGAAATCTTGATTTGTGTTATTTAAACTGGTTTTTTGACTGTATATATGGATTCATCTCCGTCAAAAACCCCTAGGTCACTTGCATTATGCACTAGTTACCCATCAAACTTGTGATTTCAATAAATTCCTGTGGGATTTTAGAGAAACTAGACCAAAAAAACCCACCAAAAAAGCTTCCAAAAAGTCGCACTAAAGGTAAATCTATAGAAGAGGAGCTAAAACTTTATTTGCTTAGGCCTTCAATAGTTTTATCTAACACTTAAAATTCTTGATCAAGTGTTTGAAATTCAAATTTCAAATAACTCAATAGAGGCTTCATCAAGCTATCATAATTATCTTAATAGAGGCTTGATCGAGCTATCACAATTATCTTAAAAAAAGGGAAAATAATGAAGTGACTCAATAATTGTCTATAAGGTAATTATAAAATTTATTTATTTCACAAAAATAATTTTTATAAATATTCAAGTATATTCAAACTCTAATTTTGTTTAATTATAAATCCATATTTTATTTTATTTTACCAAGAAAATAATTATAATAGTATATACACAACTTTCTAGAAAAGACTTTAACTTTTCTTTTTCAATTTTGAAATTCATAAAAATGATAATTTGTTTATTGTTTTGATTTTAAATATAACATATTTTTATACTTAATCATTTTATAATTTTTTTTTATGTAGAAATTTTCAATAAAAATAAATTAAATTATAATAAATAAATAAATTAAACAACAAACTAAATTAAACTAAATTTCCTAATATTATTATTTTAAAAATAATTTCATATGGACATTTAAATCTAGATTACTCAAATTCAAATTAATCAAATATTGTTTTAAATTTTATGGTTTCCTTATGTTTTTATTATTTTAAAACTATATATTGCAAACCTAAGTTTTTTTTTTTCTAAGTAAAACTATTCTATTAATATAAGACAAAGTATAATTATAGTGAGGCACGGGCCTCAGTAGTGCTGAGCATCGTTCATAAAAAAATATGACTGTCTAACCTTGACTACCCCAAAAATGGGGAAACCAGTCCATAAAAGCAAAGAAAAACCCATGTAGGTGTTATCAGTTTTGTCCAAAAACATATCAAACAATGCATAAACATAATAGAACTAAAAAAAAAAGACATAACTGAAATTGTCCAGTCATCAGAAAAAGCATCCATCTGGCTGAGGGCGACACCTGGCTGCCAAGTGTCGAATTTATAGGTTGTTTGGGGTAGGTATTTCCTCAATCAGGCACGCATACTGGTACCAGTCATCCTCTTCTACTGACGTGACGCCTCCTTGAGCTGGATTGGTGTCTGTTGAGCTGACCGTAGCTGCATGCAGTCTCGACATGTCTCCCAGCCTGCTTCCCAAAGCTTGCGTATCGCCAATTCTGCCTTCAGCAGCTTGCTGACTACCAGCCAATGCTTTGTCATGTGGGGTGGCAACATCTTCATGGAGCTACTATTTGATTGGGTTGCGATTGCATCTGTTTCTTTGTGCTGCCCTCTGCTGCTCAACATTGTGCTCAGGCAGAGCTTCCGGTAGGTCGATTTCTTCAGAGAATGTAATGGTTATGGTAGCAGTGATAACATGTCGATGCAGGGTGCTGTGGAAATGGAATTGCATTGTATGGGGAGTTGGATGTAGAGGAAGGGGAAAATTGCCTGTGTGGACAGCGACATCCCTCCTTCCTGTGCCTTGAAGCTGAGCTCTTCCCCTACCACTGCGGGTGTCGGGATACCAGCTAGAAAAGGAGCCATAATGATTTGGAATGTTAGTTGAGGAGGAGGGGGAGACAGAGTTTGGGCTGGGAATTGCAAGAGGATGGATGCTCCCTCCACGAGTGCCTCCTCTCTTGCTCCGCATTCGGTGGCGGATGCGAGCCATAGCAGGATTCAAAACAGGGCTGTCAATGGGGAGATTTGTGGAATGACTGTGCAGAGAGTGAACGAAGGAGGGCTGAATGAAGGAGGTTTGAGCGAGAGCTAAATTGCAGAGCTTGGTGTGGGAGAAGTGAAACCCGTTTCCAAGGTCTATACATCTAAGCAGCCAACAACGGCTTCCCATTATAGTGTGAAAGCAGGGCTCTACGGGTTGAGGAGGATAAATGCAATGGAGCAGGGGAGGAGAAATAGCATTATGGTCTGCGGCTTGTGGAGGATAGACATAGTGGAGTAGGGGAGGAGGAATAACATTATGGTCTATGGAGGCCATTGCTATGAGCATTATGGTGAGGTCTCGGCCAGAGCACTCATTTAATGGCACCTGCAAGGTGCCATGAATGCTCTTCAGGTTGGCATGGGGGAAGATGCAGGCGGCCATGTGGCCAGTCTTCCTGCCGCCCGACTGTCTAATCAACATAAAGGACTTTATTATCACCCGCATCCAGGTATTGCAAACCTAAGTTAGGAGTAAAAAATTCTATATATACTTCACACTTGTGCATACTTAGAACAAAATTGAGTGCATATACCATTGCATCAATTACAACTATATTAATTATAACTTAGAACTATTACAACTATGTTAATTATTATTGCACTCATTTCTTTTCGTGAACAAACACACGCACATATTGATTTGAATATATGTGATTATGACTGAGGGAATCATGTTTATTAACTCTTGAGTGAATTTTACAAAATATTAATTTCCAATAATGTCAAATCCACATTTTTGAGTTGTACTAATTCATATAAAATGTTATAATATTTATGAAATCAAATTGATAAATTTTCTTATGTTTAATCAATTTATTATTTAAATTATACTTGTAATAAATTTATTATTTAAATTATAAGATTGAAAATTTAAATAATTTTAGAAACTAGTTTTTAAGCTACCAAATTATAAATATAAGAATATTACAATTTCAATTGCAAGTGGGATAAAATCTTCTTTCAAATTTATATACCAAAAATCTAGAAATGCAATGAAAAATTAATCCACACCATTGTAAATTACCTATTCAAATGTAATTAGTAATTAAATTTGGTTTTTTCTTAAAACTATCAAACACTTACAAGTTTAAAGTTTACTTATCATTATTGATATTTATATAAATTTTAAAATTTCGAGCTTTAAGGCTTGATGGAGCTCTAGGGCTTGATTGAGTGAGTGCCTAACCCGGGGTTTCACAGGAGCTCGATTGAGAGTTAGTTTTAATGCTTGGTCGAGCTTTTTTAATCACTCGAGGAGCTCGATCGAGAACCTAAAAAAGGCTCGATCGAGTCATCATTATTTCCACCCAAATGCGACCTCTCTCACCAAAACATTTAACCTAGCTCAATGCTTTCACCCATGCCTTAAAGGTTTACAATTAAGTTAAATGTTTCGTTTATGATGATTTCTTCCATACATGAAAATTGCAGTTGTCTCGTCTATATATAATAGAAATAAAATCCTCGGCTATACAGGTTAAAATTATGTTCATGATGGAAGTACTAAAGCATGTTCCCATTTATTTTTTTATTTACAAGAATATGTTTCTCTATAAATAATACTTTAGCATTTTTAGAATGATACAAAGTGGTAGATGAACTGTAATTATTCTCATACAATTACGTGTGTTTTTAATGAATTGATGTTTTAGTTTAAGTATTCTGTAATAGGTCAGTGAAGAGACATTGTGCCAATGGGCTCATATTGTTAATTGGCCACTAACCACAAACTTATACATGCAAGAAGGAGAGAACTTTCAATGTTGATAATTGATGCCAATTTGGTGTGGCTAGGGTGACATGGGTTAGGGGTGGACCCTACACTTGGACCTCAAACACTGGCAAGTAGAAGTTGGAATGGAAGCAAGGTAAAGTCAAAAGCTAGTCTTCGACACAACTGAGGTTCTGATGTGAAACCCTTCCACTGCTCACTGCTCATTTCCAAGCATATGGGGATGTTAACTATGTTGATGAGACATGGAGGGTTTGACATGACTATGATTCAAACACAAAACTGTATCCACCACCCACCCACATGACATTTGTGCATGGTTATACCTTGAAATAGGAGGTCGATCAGGAGTTGCACTGATCCAGTGTGATGTGATCCTGTGGATCCACCTTGATCAATACTTGATCCAAAATGTGTATAATGGGAAAAAAGTGCAAAACATGATGCATAGAAGAGTGGGACCTAGTTAGGAAACTTTAAGTGTAAAACCTTAACGACTATCCACCACGTGCCTGCCCTTCTCCTTCATCTAATGTTGAAACCTGGGAGAAATAGAGCAACATGACATGGAGCTAACTCATGGGACTCACCAAGCTGAATTTCCAAGGTCACATGGAGAGCATGAGGGTTTCGTTGGCGCTAAATGACATGGATTCCATGTGGCACATCAATGTTAGTGTGGCTCTATAATTGGTTAAACTTCAATTTCTCATAACTTTCGATCCGAGAGTTGGATTAATATAAAATTTATTTCATGAGAAAGCTCTCGATGACTTGGATATGAAAGGATTATTAGATTTCAATTCCAAAACCTTTGGATAAAAAGGAATTTTGTAACCCCATCTCCACAATAGGCATTGGAGGTCAAGTTAGATCCATTATAACACCTCCCACAACTTGAGCTAGAACACGAGGCCAGGAGGAAGCATTACAAAAATCACAAGTTGAAGCTAAATATGTCTAAAAGGACTGATAAAACATGATAAACCTATAAATTAGAGGATATAAAAAAAAAAAAACTTTAGTTTCTTGATGAATCCAAGAGATCTCTTATATGTCTGTAAAATCTCTAATTCAAATAACCTAATCTAGGTATATACACCAATGAAGGTTAAAAAATAATATAAAATGTACATGTACCACCTCCAACAAGGAAGGAGATTCCTTTATAACTAATCCACATAGTTGAATAATAAAATAATGTAGCTTCTCCTTTAATACTAGGCCCCTAGTGACACTTTGAGCTAGATTGAGCGAACTGGACTGAAGCGATTAGGGTTTTGCTGCAAGCTGTGACGACGCAGACTATGCAGCGCAGGCTCTGCCCTCAAACCAGAACGTATCCCTGGGCGAAAAGTGCAGCAGTACAGCACTAGTCCGGCACTATGGAACAGCCGCAGGGGGGGCGTCAGGGACCTCCCCAATGCAGCATGACCCGGAACACGCTTTCCTGTTTGGTTCGATAAACAGGGAGATCCTGAACAAAGGAAATAAGCCACAGCAAGAGAACAAGAAATTAGGAGGACGACATAGCCACGCTAGCATCACTCAGGACAAGGGGAAAAGCCCGGAGGAAACGCCAAAGGTAACCTCGACTACCTGTAAACCAGTAGCCACAGAAAGGCCAAGAATAGAACTACCGGGACACCTGATTGATGCTCGAATCGAGTTCATGAGAGATCATGCCATCATAGGGAAGTTCATAGGGTTTTGGCCAACGGAAAGAGCCCTATATGGGTGGATTGCTGCCAAATGGAAGCCGAAAGGGGACGTCACTCTGCAACTAGGGCCGAAGGGCTTCTTCACAGTAATTTTCTACTGCATTGAGGACAAACTCAGGGTGCTGGGAACAGGGCCTCATTTCTTCAATGCAGCAGGTCTGTACATGAGAGACTGGATACCAAGATTCAACCCGGATAAGGAAGACCTCACCTGGGCACCAGTTTGGATCCGAATGTATGGGCTTCCAGACGAATACTGGGACGAGGACACACTCAGGAAAATTGGAAATGGATTAGGGGAATACATCAGGACAGCAGAAGAGACCAAAATGCGCAGGTTCATCTCATACGCTCGCATATGTGTATTCATGAGGCTGAATGAAGCATTACCAGAATCGGTAACGCTCTCCCACTGGGATGAAGAATGGATCCAACCCTTGGACTATGAGCATGTGCCCTTCCGCTGCAGGAGATGCCACGCTCTTGGACACCTATTCCGGGATTGTCCCCTGAATGCCACAGCCGCGTCTCAGGACCCCTCGGTCTCAACCACCCAAGACGGCTTCACTAAAGCCCCTAGCCGAAAGCGCGCGCACAAGAAAACCTCTAATGGGCAAAAGCCTCAGCAAAATGGCACCAGCGGCCAAGCTTCTAAGAATAGTTTTGAAGTCCTAGCTCAGTCCTCTGAAGATCTTCCCTCGATCTCGGATCCCCACCCCTCCCAGCCATCTTCCTCCGCCCCCCCTCCTCCCCCAACCTCCTCCCCCAAACGCCACACCCCGGAGATTACCCTTGACTTCCCCTCCGGAGATAGGAAGGAACGGGCAGAGATAGACAAGGAAATGGATCTGGGTGGAAAGCTGGACCCTCCCTCTAGCTCAATGCTAAATGAGGAAGAGAGCAGTCAGGTGAAACCAATGGAAGAAGAACCTGAGAGCATAGACTTGCATGGCCTGGATATTCTAGAACTGGAACTAGCTTGCAAAACAAAGGCATATGATAGCATAACCGAATCCCAACTCAATAAGCTGGAGGTAGTTATTTCAAGAGCTTATCAGCAGCAACAACTAGGGATTCAACCGGGAAGCCAGTGGGATGGAAGCCAACCCCCAAAAGAAACCAAAAAGAGAGGAAGGAAAACAGATTTGCAGAGAACCATCGAGATTGGGAAGCTCCTGCTAGACTCTGGCAGGTATGCGAAATTGACAAAGTACTACAAACCCACTGCAAATAGTGAACTATGAAGCTGGTCTCATGGAATTTAAGAGGGCTCAACAGCCCAGGGAAACTAAGAATGCTGAAAAACATGATTAAAATGGAGAAGCCACAAATATGCTTCCTCCAGGAAACCAAATGTAATAGTACTACTTTAGGTAGCATCCTCACAAAGGCTTGGCCAGGTTGCCGCTCAGTTGCAGTAGATGCATCTGGAGCATCAGGGGGGTTAGCTATTGCATGGAATACTCAAGCAATAGACCTCTCAGATTTCCACGCCTCCCACCATCTGATACAGGCAGCCTTCCACATTTTGGGCACGAATGTTCATGGCAATCTCTCAAATGTGTACTTCCCACAGGACACAGGGAGCAAAATAGCACTGAACAACGATAGAAGGCACCCACTCTGGATAATCGGGGGAGACTTTAACATGATCACCAAGCTAGAAGAAAAGAAAGGGGGGAGAAACAGGCTGGAACAAGAAACCACCCACTTCAAGAATTTCATCCAAAACGCCTCCCTCATAGATGTGCCTTTCTGCAATGGTACGTTCACATGGAGCAACCGCAGAGCTGGAAAACACCAAATCGCTTCCAAACTAGATCGCATCCTTATCTCAGATAATGCGATTCACCTGGGAGGAGACTTTACAGCAGCAATACTTCAGCATACTGGCTCGGACCACTGGCCGATTGCTCTTCAATGGCAACGACCTGGTGATCAAACGCGAAGACCCTTCCGCTTCGAAGGATTCTGGCTCACGCACCCTGAGTTCAAAGACTTCGTAAAATCCATATGGACCTCCTTCATCCCTCCAGAAGGGTCCAAGATGTACCAATTCCAACAGAAGCTCCGGCACCTTAAAGGCCACTTAAAGCGATGGAACAGAGAAACTTTTGGAGATATCTTCAAAGCTCAGCAAGATCTCAATCGGGAATTAACGGACCTCCATCAGAAGATAATCACAGAGGGACACACTGAAGGGACCCTGGAACAGGAACGACGCATCCATAGTCAGCTTCAGGACAGGCAGAAGCAGGAGGAAGTATACTGGAAGCAAAAGTCCCGAATAAGATGGTTGAAGGAAGGAGAGCGCAACACCAAATTCTTCCACAGAACCACCATTCAAAGAAGAATGCACAATAACATCCCGTTTATCCAGAAGCAAGGAGGAGAGAAAATAGAAAAGCACGAGGAAATAGAGAAAGAATTACGCAATCACTTCAGTCAGATCCTTCAAGAGCCCGAAGGAGACAGAAGGATAGCAATAGAAAAAATTACCAACAATGTGCCTAGAATCATCAAGGAAGAACACAATGAGCTTCTCCTCCGCCCAATAACGCCTCAGGAGGTGGATGAAGCGATGTTCCAGCTCAAAGAAGGAAAGGCACCGGGGCCAGACGGATTTACCCCCACGTTCTTTCATACCTTCTGGGAGCTGATTAAACAAGAGGTCTGGCAAATTGTGGAAGAATCGAGAGCCCTCCACTGGATGCTGCCTTCTCTCAACACAACGTTTATAGCCCTAATCCCTAAGGAGAAGGAAGCTATCACGCCTGACAAATATAGGCCGATTGCACTTTGTAATGTGATATACAAGGTCGTTTCTAAAGTAGTGGCTAATCAGCTGAAGCCTTTGCTACCGTTGCTCATATCTCAGGAACAATCAAGCTATGTCGAGGGCAGACAAATCTTGGACGGCATTCTCCTCACGCATGAGATCATCCACTCCCTCAAACAGTCAAAGCAGGCAGGTATGCTACTTAAACTAGATCTTTCTAAAGCTTTCGATAAACTCAGCTGGATCTTCATGCAGCAAATGTTAAAAGCTTTTGGTTTCAGTTCCATGTGGATCCGCTGGTTCATGAGCCTGATAAACTCCACTCAGTTCTCCATCCTGGTAAATGGCATCCCTTCAAAGCCCTTCAAACCATCAAGAGGAATCAGGCAAGGGGACCCCCTATCTCCTTTCCTATTCGTTCTCATGGCAGAAGGGCTTGGACGTCACATCAAACAAGCTCTTCAATCTCATCAGCTCAAGGGTCTTTCTGTTCATAACTCCCCTGCCACTTCCCATCAGCAATTCGTTGATGATACCATGCTTTTTGGCTACCCTTCAGCCCAGGAAGCCACTTGCCTCAAATCCTTGCTCAATGACTTTGCTGAAGCCTCAGGCACGGATGTAAATTGTGCCAAATCGCAAATTTTCTTTTTTCATACGCCTCCCCCTGTCAAATCAGCCATCACTCACATCCTCGGATTCCCTACAGCCTCCCTTCCCTCAAAATACCTTGGCGCCCCTCTCACGGCCTCAGCTCTAAAGCATTCCGCTTGGCGCACTCTCATAGAGAAAATGGAATCTCGTCTCAACCTCTGGACTCACAGATCTCTCAACCTAGCCAGCAGGGTTATGCTCATTAAATCTGTCCTTGAGGCAATGCCGCTGTACCTAGTCTCAATCCTTGCAGCACCCAAATGGGTCCTAAAGAGAATTAGGCAGCTTCAACGCAGCTTTCTCTGGGGAGGAACGACAACTAATCGGAAATGGGCTTTGGTCAAATGGCCAACAGTATGCCAGCCCAAAGAAAAAGGAGGTATTGGGCTGAGGGACCCAGAGCATAGTAATGCCATCATGAGTGAAAAAATTTGGTGGCACTGGATCACTAATCCGGAAAAGCCTTGGGCAAGAATCTGGACAGCTAAATATGCCAACAACAGACCCCAGGAGGAGCTCATCCGGTTCATCCCCTTGGAAAAAGGCTCGCTCATATGGAACGCGGCCAAACAACACTACCACTTAATACAGCAACACAGCTTTTGGGAGGTTAGGAATGGCCAAACAACAAGATTTTGGACAGATGCATGGAATCAGATGCCAAAGCTCATCCACACCCTCCAATTACCTCTGGATCATGTCAGGCAGGAGCAGCAGCAAGAAAAGATCCATTACTACTGGGGGCAAGAGATGGAACATGGATTCAGGAAATGGAAACAAGGAAATCACTGGGCTATCACCACAGACTTGCAGGATACAGGGGTTCTGGAGAAGGAGCTGGATAAAAGAAGAATCTGATATGACGAAGGCGCCGACATCTTGAGATGGGGATACCGACCAAAAGGCGACTTCACCACTTCAGAAGCTTACAAGATAATCTGTAACAATAATATCCACTCTGACCCTATATGGAGCAAAATATGGGGTTTTGGCTCATGGCCCAAAATCTCCTACTTCCTGTGGCTAGTCAGTCACAAAAGAATCCTTACCTGGGATAAATTAAGAAGAAGGAATTTCCATGGACCTTCGCTATGCCCCAATTGTTGCCAAAATGAGGAAACGCTTCAACACCTTTTGGATTCTTGCCCTCTAGCTAATCAACTATGGGAAAAAGCGGGCTTCAGGTGTCAAAAAAGATGCAGAACAAAAAACGACATTACTGAATCCCTAAGGCACTGGCCGCAGAACCCTTATAAGAGTGAACTCCTCAATTGCTTGTGGAACCTTCTCCCTGGTCTCATATCCTGGAGCATTTGGAAAGAAAGGAACAAGCGAATATTAAAAAATCAGAGCTCAAGGATCGAAGAGGTCTGGACCAATCTATGTGGGAACCTGAATGAGACGCTGATCCTCCACTCCTGGACAACGGAAGATCTTCCCTCTCTTGATAATGAAAAAGGTATACTAAGCAACTGGCAATTGAACATTCCTCAATCCCAACACAGGAACAACATCTCCACAAGCAGCGGTTCAATCAAAGACACCTGGAGCGCCCCACCTAGATATTCTTACAAGCTCAACTTTGATGGAGCCTCCAAAGGTAACTTGGGAAAAGCAGGTTTTGGAGGCATCCTCAGGAATCATGAAGGTACACCCTTGAAGATATTTTTGGGATCCTTGGGCTGGGATACCAATAACTCAGCGGAAATTGAAGGATTGTGGCAAGGACTCCTCCTAGCCGAAAACCTCAATCTGCAGCCCTTGATCATGGAAGGAGATTCCCAGATTCTTATAAACATGGCTAAGAGATTGCAGAATGGTTCTCAAGCGAAAAAAATCTCAAACAGTTGGAGACTGGCAGCCCATTTAGAAGCAATTGAACATGCCCTTCGCAGCAACAGGGCAATCTCTTTTTCTCATACAAAAAGAGAAGGCAACAAGGTCGCCGACCTTCTCGCCAACATAGGGGCAGATAATGATCATATTCTCCTTACAGGAGCCCCAACCATTATCACAGACAATGCTCAAGCCCAGGAATTGGATAAGCTGATCCAAAATGACAATGCCCACCCGGATGCGGGTGCCACGCAGAAGAAGGACGGCGCGCCACCTGCTCAGCATGGGCGGCCTCAAGCTCGAACAAGTCATTAACTGCCCTCCACCACCCTGGATGGCAAGCATAGAGCAAAGGAGCGAGAGGACGACAATTCATTTCCGGGGCTGCGCTCCATTAACTGTTGCAGACGGGAGTTATGGCTTACCAGGATCGAGGCAAGCCAGAGCAACTTAAGTATGGCAAGAATTTGGAATGTTTTGCATCGGATCAGGTTCGAATTGTGGAATTGGGTTTCTGGGCGTCAGGCCTCAGAGCACAAGCTCGAGAACTCCCTCTGGCATTTGAAGGTGGAGATAGGGCATCAAAAGGGGGCGAAGGTGGTCTCACACCCTCATCGGACTTCAAGGAAATCATGCCGCCGAGACAGAGGCTCATTAGCCGTCGAGGCACGGGACGAGGCGGAACTTCACGCCCCCCGGTCGCCAATCCATCTTCAAATTGCTGCCGTTGTCTGTGCCACCGGGTGGCTGAAGCAAATCCCATTCAGTCGCAACAATTCATGGACGCCAGGACGCCGGATTCAAGTGCTGCCCCGCTACCCGCGTTTGGTACAGCGGTATTCTCCTTCCGCGATGCCCAGGGCAATTTTAACATTCAAGCTCACGTCTCAGTCCTATTCCTGGAGGAAGCGAAAGAGGAGGTTGGGGAGCAACCCAACGCCCAAATTCATCTTGCTGAAAGCTCCAGAGCAGCTGAGGAAAAGGCAGAGGCATAACCTGAGCCAGGGGTCGCTCCACCATCATCTCAACCAGCGCCCGCTTCAGGCAAGGCCAAGTATGATTGGGGACCTCCCCCAGAAGGCGAGTACTGGGTTTATCTAGAAGACTCGGACGAATAGACGCCAGCTCAACCAAGCTCCTGCCCTCAGACAATGCTCAGGTTTTTTTGTGAACTGTTACTCTTATCACAAATGCTCAATGTATGTCGTGAATGTCTATGTTTGGCTTGACAATTATGTAGTTCTGTGCATGACCATGCCCTTGCGAGGGATTTTGCTGAAAAACTTCCTTTTCTCTCTCTTGCCCCTGCGTGGGATAGATAATTTTGCTTTTTCTGGTCTTCAAAGCTCTACAGCCCCTGCGTGGGCTACCAGTCTCAGTCACGGTGCCCTTGCATGGGTTGTTGGTCTCAATGGTGTTGCCCCTGCGTGGGTGTTCAGTCACGATGAGGATGCCCCTGCGCGGGTAGTTTTTTGTGAATACCATCCATCCAGAGCGCCACCCCTGGCCTCTGGCGACATGTACTCCTGGCTGTAATTGTTTTCTACTGTTACTGTAAATAATAGAAATAGCATAGTTTTAACGATAAAAAATACTAGGCCCCTAGGGGTGTAGCACTCCTCAAACATTGCATTACCTAGTTCAGCTAGGCAAGCTAGCTAAATTGATTTTTCCTAAAGGGAGTAGTGCCCTTGTATGCTTTTGCTAATTGGTTGGATAGGTTTATAATCTATTTGTGTTGGCTAAGCCCATTTTATCCCTTACGACAATGGGGGATGTATCTATTCATCATTAGTTCCTTCTAGTTTAAGTGGAAATCATCCTTGATTTCCTCCCATTTTTAGAGTGGTGCTAGGCAAAGGGAAGAAAAATATAATGTCTAAGAAAAATACCATTGTTATAAATGGATGTACTAATGATAAATATTTTTTCATCCTAAAAATGATTTTCCTAAAGTATTAAAGCTTCACTGAGATGATAAATTATTACCTATCAAGAAAAAATTGATGAAAATGTGCAATGAAGGGAACTAGTGCTCATGAGATAAGAAAATATTGTATGTCTGTTGATACATTAAGGAGAATATATGTTGTAGATCCATGGAATGGAATAATTTGAGATGACATGTCATGTGTTTTACTCCTAATTTGTAATACAAATAAGTGTGAATAATGTTGGGTAGATGCTACTCAATGTAATATACATGAGGGAATTAGTTAGTCATTATTGTGTAATAATGATGAGACCTAATATGAAGTGTTCAATTGAGCAATATAAAAATGATACAAGTGTGTCATGCCAAAAAATTGAGTTGCATCAGATACTGGATGCAAGATGCAATTTCCTTAAATCATTAATAGAGACTAGAAAGCATCATGGGTGTATGAAAATGGGAGAGGATATAACAGATAATGTTCTTGGTATTAGGGATGTATGTGAAAATAAAGAGAAATTTAAATGGATTATTATTTTTTAATTGCTAAAATTTTCCTTGATATAGATAAGATCATCATGCTATTTTTCATCTATCCCAGTATTCTCTATGTGGAAAAATTGGAGGAACTGGCTTGTAGGACCCATTTTAGTGGCATATCTTAGTTTGGAAAATTGGGTCTAGAAGCTTCCAAATCCATTTTGAGGCATCAAAAGTTGTTTTTTAGGGTTGCATTGTTCAAATCATGTGCATTTCCTTGACATTATTCTACACTTTAAGACTTTCCAAGAATCCAAAGATTACCTTTGATGGTAGCTTGTAAGAAAAAGTCATGCTTCTCACATGTTGACCTACATAGTTGACCACGATGAGTGGATACCACATCATCCCCAATTTCTCCCACATATGGAGCTACCACATGAGTACATTCAAGAATATTTTATAATTTCCAAAACTTTATCATATTAGGGATTAAGGAAGTCAAACCCATAACCTTAGATGGTTATTAGACTATGGTAAATATTGGGGCACTAGGAGAGGAGGGGGTTACATTTGCATTTCCATAACTCAGTGGAACATTTATCAAAGGAATTTTCATATAATAATGAAGGAGAATTAGGATTCTATAGTAGTTTTTTAGTCCATAGTGTCAAAGGTGACTCCAAAGGAGTTCCCATTCCTTTATATGTATATTTTTATAACTAAATCAAAGAGAGAAAAGGATAGGCATCATCTTCTAGTTGTATTTTCTCCTGTATCAAGTTTCCCAAGATAAATATTTTGTTCATTTGTGTGGATGTTGTTTTTATGTTTCTATTTTTCCATTTCTTAATTTAGTTGTTTCATCAATTGAAACAAAGATAATAATTGCTTAATTTGGAATCTAAGGAAATAAGTCTATATAATATAATATTTTCATAATATTGTAAGATCTATTGTGATGGAATATTCTAATTTAATAGGCATTGTACTTTATAAATCATTCATAATTGTATTAGAGAAAAGTTCTCTTTGGATTATTTGTGGGAAATTTCAAGATCCAAGTATTGGCTTAAGAAAAGGGTTATAAAAACTTGGCTATGGTAGATGAGTCTATCCAAAAGAACCCTAAATATCTAGTAGAAAAGGATTTTCAATTCTAGAAGATCGAGTATTTAATATCTTTCACAATATAGCCCTCCTCATGGCATCTCTGATGAGGAATCTCATAAATCTTTGTGAGGATATAAGTTTTAACTTATGGATTATATTAGAGGGTGTTGGACACCTAATCCTCAATGGTTTAGTGTGGAAGCCGAATAGACAAAAGCAGTCCAAGAGACCTTGGGATGTGAAACCCAATTGTTGTTGGGAAAAGTATCTATTCAGAACGCCCCTATCCCACTCTAAGGTGTGATAGTGCCTTAGCAACAAACAAGGAAAACTACTTGAGTATTCTTATTTATGAAATGTAAATGAGGAGAAAGGATGTAACTAACCTGTGTCTTTTGCTAGTTTGTTGATCCAATCTCTCCTCTCTTCAATAGCTCCCAGCTCCCTGCTCCCTTACCGGCCCAGCTTCACCGAATTCCTGCAAGATCACAAGAGAGAGAAACTACACGAAGATATATATATACATTCATAAAAAGCTCAGGATCAGATTAAGCTAAACATGCAAATATAACAAAACATCATTGATACACAACATGTAGGAGAAACTCAAATACTTTATTGATAGAATAAGAAAGTCCAAGAGGAGATACAACCAAGTGAGTCCCGATCCAGCATCTACCTCCCAGCAAAGGAATCCCTTCCTCTCCTCCAACAAAGCATAAATCACCCAATGTACTAATCTCAATCTCAAACCAACAGCAATTCTCTCCAAAATACAAAATTCCAGCCCCTGGATCTCTGGGATGAGGGATCCATATATAGATGTGAGCAGAGAGGATGAGTCAGCTTATGTTTTGACTTGTGGCTTCTCTCTGTCAGTTCTTGCTTCCACTTGGAGGCTGAGAGCCTCTTACTCATCACTGGTCGAATTCATTGAGGCAAGTGTCATTGGAGAAGATTCTGGAAGCTTCCGGTGTTTGTACACCTCGCAGAATGACACTTCCATTTGGTATTTCTCGCTCAGCGCACCCTGGTAGTGCATTTAGGTGCGTTGCAACGCACCTAGCTAGTGTACTGGGGTGCATTGCAACGCATGCAGCTAGTAGAGCATCTGAATTGATCCTGAATTGACTGATTCTGAGTGGTTTTTGGTGGAGAACTTCTGGGAGAAGCTGTCATTGGTTGACCTTGTTCCTTTAGGGGTAGGAACAACACTTTTAGGGACTTTGGATCCCTTGGATTATGGACATTTCATGCTCAAAATTGTAAGGCACAAAAATATCTATAACAATTGCCCCCTAAAGTATGAGGCCGTTTATCGGGTGAAATGCTTTATTAGGAGGATCCGAAGTTCTTTCAATGCTGGGAGGAGACCTGTAATAAGATACAATACAATACGTTATTTTTCATACTATTTTCATGATCTAGCTGAGGCGGGAATTCCCATGCTCAGCTTTATAAATTCATTTTTATGTACATAGGACAGACAACCGTCTGATGGTAGACTGATGATCTTGATGGAATCATCATCCTTTTGGTAGGATGATTATCTGTGCTGCAATGTTGTACATGTCAATGTCTTTATTTTTCCTGAATATATATCGCAGCCCGGATGGATGAAACTAGATTCAGGATCTTCAATCTCGTCCGATCTTCACTCTAAGTACAAGTCGATCCATGTGAGAAATGTTTTGAAGTCGAACATGGAAAGACATTGCTTGATTACCAGTCAATGATGTAAACTGTTAACAAGCGTGAGAGGAATCACCGATAATGATAATGACCCTCAAGGTACTACAGTACAATTCACGTGGTGTGAATAAAGGACTTGGCGTCGAACACCACGTAAAATCTTTCGGTCGAAGTTCATTGATGTATACCTGTCGCCGGAAGTGAGAAACTTGCCATTGAGGCATGCAAGCTTCAAAGTACTGAAGGGGTGTTCCTAGATCAACTTCTTGGATAATGAGCTGATGTCGACAAGAAGCGATCCATCAAAGGAGGGACTTAATGTATCCCACATCAGTGACACGGAAAGGAGCAAATGATGTTGATGGAGGTGAAAACGATCTGATGATATATGGTTCAGGGTGGCAGTCATGAAAGAATGAAGTATAATGTATGGTAGTGGATGGGACACGGTTGACTTCTCTGGATGACTTCTCTTGAACATATCGGTGACACTTATATGATGGATTGGTAGCATTTACCCCGAATATGGATGGTATGGCGAGACCATGGTGATGTGACCGGTGAATGAAACAACCCAACCCGACTCAGGCACGGAGCGGAAGTGTCATGTTCAAGAGTGACTTGCTACCAATAAAAGTTCTTTGAGTTTCTTCCCAATTTTTCCCCAGTCATTGCTGACCAGTACCTCTTTATTTTTGTCAAACTTGAGGAGGATAACATATGCTTGTTCTATAATTTGCCCTTCGGGCAAACCTATCACTATGTTTTAACGAGCCTAGCGATAGTGAAACTCGTTCTCGTCTAAAGACAAGTTTGTTGCTATTAATCTTTTTAACGAGTCTAACAACAAAGATAACTCGGTCCTTTTCATTTTTAGAGAGTCTAAAAAGGTACGTAAAGATAACTCCAAAAGTCCTTTTTCGTCATCTAATCCCTTAGGTCCGAAAAAGTATAAAACAATACAGAAGGGATGAATTTTCGATAGTTTTAACGAGCCGAACAAAGCAAGCGCTCGATCGTTTTGTGCAATAATCCCTCAGGTCCAAAAAGATTAAAATCTAGAGGAGGGATAGCACTTCCGGTCACTTTAACGAGCTGGAAGGCCAAAACTCGGAAATCTTTTCATATTTTACGAGTCAGATGAAAAGAGCTTAAAGAAGACTCGTCTTTTGAGGAACGAGTGATAAAATGGGTAGCAACTGATTCCAGGTAAGGGTTGGAATTTTCCAATCACGGCAGTGTCACAAGGATGGCTAGTGAAATCACTCTTCGCAGCTGTTCCTGAAAATGGGTAAACAATCATATGGAGGTGAATGATCGGCCAATGGAAAAGTGGAGGTGACGGTGCAAACACGACCAAGGCTTTAATGGCTGATAATGTTACATTCACGGTGGTTATTTACCGGAGGCTAGTTCATTTTTTAACGAGCTTAAACGCAGGTTGAAACACTTGCTCGATCTTACGTTTATTTTTTAACGAGCATGAACTATGTGTTAAAACTGCTCGATCTTATGTTTATTTTTTAACGAGCATGAACTATGTTCTAAAACTGCTCGATCTTATGTTTATTTTTTAACGAGTATGAACTATGTGCTAAAACTGCTCGATCTTATGGTCTAGTTTTGATTTTTTACCATAAATAGCTTTGCCTTTTTAAAGATAGTACTGTTCTTTCAATTGCTTCATCAAACTAGTTAGAAATGAACAACATTTTCTTGAAAATGAGATTAAAATGCTAATATTTTACTTTGAACTACGTAAAAAGCAATTAAAAAGTGTTTTTACCTCTCATTTTACCATTTCATTTGAACTTGGTTTGTTGGAGCTTTGGAGGTGCCTCTTCCCCCTTGATTTTCATCAGCTGATTTCGGGAGATTCTGTGGACGATTCTCGGCGCCGTCTGGACCAGGTAGGAGCTAAACTTGAGCTCTTTCATTTCATGGTTTCTTTTCTGCATTTTGTGCTTCAGTCCCTACTTTTCTGAGCCCCTGGGGTTTGATGGGCTCGTTCTGCCATCAACGCACCCTGGGCATTCGAAACCTGCGCTGAATGTTGACCACTATGAAGGCAGTTTGACATTCAACGCAGGTGGAACACTGTGCAGGTGCGTTGGGCGCAGAAAAGGATTTTGTTGCATAGTTTTTGATGAAAATTTTTGCCTGTTTCTCATCAAAGTCAGGATCTAACTCCCCTCTTGTTTGTTTTTCAGAGATCTTGGAGCAAAATGACCCTTACATGGCGAGAATGAGAACATGAAGAAGAGGACATGATTGCCCTACATGATCCGGTTACAGTGAACGCGCTGCGGAACTGTGGTTTGCTGAAGTTCTTCTGCATCTCTAGCATGAGACAGCAGATCAACCTACTGCAGTATTTGCTCGATGCTTGGGATCCTATCAATCAAGTTTTCTAGATTAGGGGAAAATCTATCCCCTTGACCGCAGTAGACATTTACTTCTTGACTGGCTTGTCGAGGCGGGGTGCCCCCATCTCTTTGTCAGGTTCGGCCCGAGGGAGTGACTCTGTGAGAGATTATGTCCGCCAGTATTGCAGGGAAGGATCTCAACCGAGTAAAGACGACAAGATCATCATCCGTGACGTCACTGACAGGTCCCTTAGGTCTATCCTGTTTACTTTTGGTAGGATGGCCGGAAGTGTGTCTCTTCATGTAGCCAACAGATCCTATATACAGCATGCCTTGGAATGCCTCCAACCGAAAATATTCAACTGGTGTGATGTAGTACTTCTTGTGATGAAAAGTCAGTTGACCAAGATAAAGGACGGGAGGTTGAAGAACTTTGGGTTCGATTCTATTTTGACCGCCTTTGCCTTGGAGAAGATACCACTGATGCAACCGCAGTACATTGCACTTGACTTACCTTCTCCTATTGAACCACACATGTAGAGATGGGTTGACCATATGTCTAGGCATGCTGGTCAATCTCAGATTTCTTTTTCTGATACCTTCTTCAGGTGGTTTTACTGTTAGGAGATGGTCTATTCCGAGTATCCATATGTTGGCATGGACTTCCGGGGTGATCCGGATTTAGTACTGCCGGATGGCGAGTAGTGGGGTGCTATTGGTAAAATCTTCGACCATATCATTGTTTACTGTTTTTATTTATAATGTCCTTGTGCTTTATTCTATCAAGACTTTAATCAAACTCATGTGTGCATGCATATGTTGGTCCTATTCGTCCAGTAGTTCGCCTGAGAGTGCCAGCCGTTGCCCCAGCAGGAGAGGCTGCCAGGAGGGTTATCCTTCATGACCTTGATGTGGTCGAGACTCTCACAGCTGTGCAGGAGCAGGTTGAGAGCCTTACTCTCAGTATCCCAGATGTGAGGATCGACGAGCTACCTTTACAGTTACAGCGGCATACTACTGGTGTGCCTAGACGATGGACTCGTCTCTTACATATGATCGCACAGGCTGTGACTTGCTATCACGAGCATCATTAGACTAGGGTGCCCCCTAGAATTTTGAGTTTTTGGGTCATGTGACCAATTTTGTCTTGGTTACAGAACATTATATGTAAACCATAAACAGCTATATATATATATATATTGATTTTCGGGGTTTTATTCTGGTTGAGTTATATGATCCACATGTAAAACATTGATGATGTGTTTCTTTTTATAAATGTCGCAAATGTCTATCTAACACATAGTTTTCTAATGAGTCAGTTAATGTGTTTAAGTTTCTGGAAATATGTTGGTATTGAATCAAATCAAATTGTCTTTCCACCAATAAATGCCTGGGTTTCGGACAGAATATATACCATTGAGTTGTAGTATTACGAGTTGTGAGTCTAGCCTGACGATTAGTCGGCGTATACCATGGGTGATGGCATCAGAGAGAAGTTCTATCAACGCGCTATACTCAACGATGTTATTCATTGATTGACCAATACATACACCTCTGAAACTTACTAACTCGCCGCTTGGATAAAAAATGGCCCAGGTTGCGGAGGACAGGTTCCGCGAACTACGACTTGCTCCGTCGGCATATCCAACACATGTCTCCAAAAGGTTTGACATCTGCAATAAATGTAAAAAGGTGGATTACTCGACGAAAACGAACACTTTAGCGAAAACAAAATACAACAAAAGCATATTGGTTACTATTTAAGCATAGTAACGCTTGAGGTACAACCCATTACGAGGTTGCACCAGTGGAATTCCGTCATAATCCATTAACTCGTAGGCTCCTTTTGCTAACACTCGTTTAACAATATAGGGGCCCATCCATAAAGAATTAAACTTACCTGCTCCCAATTTATCGGATTCTTGGTCGTAAAGCAAGACCAAGTCACCCTCTAAGAAGACATGGGGTTTGACATTTTTGTCGAACTGCGCCTTGACTCGTTTCTTATGGGCTTCGTTAGCCAAAGCGGCATCACGACGGGTTTCATCCAATTGGATTAGTTCCAAGAAACGAGCCTCTTCTTCTGAAGTTCCGGGGAGGAGATCGATTGCGAGTTTAAGAGACGAGATTTCGCACTGGACTGGTAAGACTGCTTCCAGGCCATATACTAGTTGGAAGGGTGTGAACCCGGTTGCATTCCTTACCGATGTTCGGTAAGCCGACAAGGCTGAGTACAGGATTAGGTGCCACCTTCTTTTGTGAACTCCGATCATCCTTTGCAACATATGCTTCAGGACCTTGTTGATCGCTTCAATTTGTCCGTTGGCTTGCGGATAATACGGAGTAGAGCTGTCGTGAGACAATCCTATCTTGGTAGATAATTCAAGCATCATGTGATTGCGAAAATGCGATCCATGATCCGTAACTATAGCCTGTGGTACGCCGAATCTGGCGACTACATGATTGAAAAAGAAAAGGGCAGCTGTTTCACCAGTGTTATCTAATGTAGGCATCGCCTCGGCCCATTTGGTAAAATAGTCAACGACGACTATAATATACCCATGCCCCCCGGTCGAGGTGGGGTTACATGTCATGAAATCGATGCCCCATTTGGCGAAAGGCCCAACAGCAACTATTGGCTGTAAAGGTGCGGGAGGTCTTCTGGTTTTGCTATCAAAAATTTGACAAGCATGGCAACTTCTGACTGCGGTTATGCAATCTTTGAACATGGTTGGCCAGAAGTATCCTGCTCGTAAGATTTTTTGTGCTGTAGCATATCCAGATTGATGCCCCCCACAGGCCCCTGAATGACACTCATTTAGGGCTTTTTCGGCCTCCTCATGGGTGAGGCACCTTCTCAGAACTGTATCGATACCACGATGGTAAAGTGTATCACCGATGATCATGTAGTCTTTTGCTTGGTATCGTATACGTTTCTGTTGAGAGTGAGAGGTGTTAGGCCTAAACTTTTGGGTTTGGAGATAAATTATTATATCTCCATACCACTCATTGCTTGTAGATATCAGAAACAAATTCTCGTCCACGATTGATTCTTCGGATGTTTCATCGTTGGACGACGATGGGAGATCGCATAATAGTTCTGCAAAAACTAGAGCTTTCTTTGATTTGGATTTTACAAATTCCAGATCAAACTCTTGAAGGATCGATATCCATTTTGAATATTTTCCCCCCAGCAACTGTCGCGACAATATATAAGTCATGGGGTTGCAATTCGACAAAATGGTAGTTTTCTGAAAGTGGACATAGTGTCGAAATCTTTGTATTGCTTGAACAGCTGCAAGCGCTAGTTTTTCAACATAAGAATATTTACTTTCTGTATCATTTAAGTTTTCACTTAAATAATATATAGGGTGTTCAATTCCATCGACTTCTTGAACTAAAACCATTGCGATGGTCGTATCTGCTGCAGCCAGATACAGGTTAAAATCTCTTTGATAATCGGGGGCGTACATTAATGATGCTTTCATTAAGGAATATTTTAAAGCATCAAAGGAAGCTTGCGCAACCTGATCCCAGATGAAGGGTACCTCCTTTTTCAAAAGACGTGTATAACCTTTAGCAAGTTCGGCGTAATTTGGAATGAACCTCCTCAGAAAGTTTGCTTTCCCTTGGAGTTTCTGAATCTGAAGCAAATTCGAAGGTGGAGGCAAATTGATGATTGCCTGGACCTTGCAAGGGTCGAGACGAATCCCATCCTTGGAGACTACAAAGCCAAGTAAACGACCAGAACCGATGCAAAACACACATTTGTGTGGATTGAGTCGTATCTTGTAGTGTCGGCAACGTAGAAATATCGCTCTTAAATGCTGCGGATGATCAGTCCGCTTTCGCATGTGAGCCGGAAGGTCGTCGAGGTATGGTTGAACGATGTTCTTGATGTCATGGAAGGCATAATTCATTTCCCTTTGAAACGTCGCCCCTGCGTTCTTTAAACCAAAGGGTAATTTTCGATATGCGAATGTGCCCCATGGACAAATGAATGCAGTCTTTGACTGGTCCTGTGGGCGGATATTTATTTGATTATACCTGGAAAATCCATCCATGAATGAAAAGATTTCGCATCCGGCGCATTCATCAATTATCTGGTCGATGAAGGGTGTAGGGTAGTTGTCTTTCGGACAAGCTTGATTTACGTCCCTATAATCGACACACACTCTAATTTTCCCTTGTTTCTTCATAACAGGGACAATATTCGATACCCAATCGGTTAGAGGAACCGAGTAGATGAAACCAGCATGGAGATGTTTTTCAACTTCTGCCTTAATGGAAGCGGCTTTCTTGGGATGCACCTGCCTGAGCCGTTGTCGTACCGGTTTGACATCGGGATACATCTTAATTTCGTGTTCAACGATACTCGAGTCAATGCCTGGCATTTCATCATATGACCAAGCAAAGACATCTCTGAACTCGCGAAAAAGAGCATTATATATTTCCAGTTCTGAAGGACAACAACATTTGCCAACATAAATATTCTCTACAACATTTGTTTTAGTCGAGATATTTATGGCTATAGTCTCTTCAATGTTGGATAAGTTTCGCTCGGAATCCACCGTATTTACAGTATTTGAAAGGAATTCAAAAACTGAAGGATGATAAAGGTCATCTTGAGTATCCTCTTCATAATCCGGAAGAAGGGAACGATGGTGGCAATCATTCCATGGTGCCCCTTCAATCAACATTGATTGTACAATTCCTTCGTCGGTTCCATGCACTCACGACCAAGGATGTGAAGGGGTACCATATTCTCTAGACCTATCTACCCAAACGCTTGACGAGCGTTGATTTGGGTTTGCCTCCCATGCTAGAAACATTGATTGCTACAATATTTCTATTGGGCTTGGGGGCAAAACCATTGCATGATCCATGTTGATATCGTTTTCTGAAATCTTTGTGGAAGATATCATATTGCAGGTTCCTATCGATGCTACTTCCGCCAGATTGATTGGAGGTGGAAGAGCGAAAGTTCCCATTAGTATAGGATCTTTTAGTAGGCCTACTCCGATATTCTGAAGCAAATGGGGGCTTCCATGGATCATGGGAATGCTTCCTGTAACTTGTGAACCATTGGGGAGGAAGTTTTGTTGGTCGACGATCGTAATCCCCCCTTGAAAGGGGAATGCAATCTTTCTAAAATAAGTCGACACAACAGTTGCCATGGCATATATCCACGGTCTTCCTAGTAGGATGTTGTAATCAAGATTCCCATCGATGACTTCAACATCTATTTCTACTGTTTTTCCCCCTAGTTCAACCTTCAAGTTATTTAGGATACCATATGGGGTATATGTCCTACCGTCGAATGCTTTTAACGTTGTCGAAGACCGCGACAAGGTTGGAGATCCTAAAGTTTTCCAGCAACTCATCGACATAATACATGTAGATGCCCCCTCATCAATAATTGTCCGATGAACAATTTTGTTGAGGGCTTTCACTTGAATAAGGAAAGCTAGTTGAGCTGGTAACTGAGGATCGTATCCTTTGTGGTCGAAGGATACAAGATTGGAATCCTTAGGATCAATCCCACCAATGGCTGATAACAAAGCCTGCCTTTGGGATGGGCAATTTTGTAGTACTTCAAGAGTTGACATAGCGGATGGCGATTGGGCCAAATCTTCCACTATGTTATAATGCTGCGCCGCTCTGGCGCGAGGATTAAATGTCGACTTGTGTACTACTCCCTTTGGCGGTTTTATTGTTAATTCAGGAATGATGGGTGGTACAACTTCTGTCGAAGTTGTTGTCGAACTACTTGGTTGATCTTTATCCTTGTCGTTTGACAGCTGCGGATTCTCGTAATCTTTGTTCCTTGTCGAAATCAAAGCATCATTTTGCTGTTTCGAAATTGACAACATTAGCACTTGCGACGGGGAAGCATTTCCATTATCAACCAGATTTGTCCCTGGATTTGGAAACGGATCAGTTAACACAGCTGAGGTTTGTGAACTTTTAAAGAATCTTTTAAGCTCAGCTTTGTATGGACATTCTTTCGTCCAGTGATTCTCATCACATATCTGACACCCAAAGGGGGTTTTCCTATTTCCAGGAGGGTCTGAAGAAGTTTTTTCAGGAGATGACTCACCCCATTTCTTCCTCTTCCCTTTGTTTTGTTTCTTCTTGCTTCCTGGTTGTTTGGTTTCTTTGCCCTTATCTTTCAATACGACATTTACTTCCGAAGCAAGAATTTCGTCTTTTGCATTTTGATCTGAAATCTTACGGGCTTTCTTGGACGTAGCCTTTGTCGATTTCGCATTTGTAGTGCCAATCACGCCATCGCTGGCATGAGAGTCATTGTTTGATTTAGGAGGAGGAGGAATTGAGAATTCCGGTCTAGGGGCGTCAGGTATTTTGTCGTAGAGCATGCCAGACTGAGTATAGACCAAGTCCAGATATTGCGCACGAGCGATGACTTGCTCTTCCGTTACGACTCCCCCCTTTGCCACATCTTCCGTTATGGCAGGAAGTAATGATTTGATAAACCATTCAGCTAATAGCTGATCGGGAACGTACGTTTTTACCATCCTACGACGACGTCGCCACTCAAGTATATGATCAGATATGTGAGTGGCGGTTGTCTGTTTGAAGTTGGTTAGGATTTCCGTTCCCGTTTCATACCTTATTGGTAATTGAAAATGGGTTAAGAAAGTCGTGGCTAAGGTGCTGAAATTGTCGAACGAAGCTCTAGGCAATTCAATATACCATTTTGCCGTTGGACCCATTAACGTCCTCTGAAAGAGGCGAAGCCTTATCGAATCATCATTCAATGTGTTTGATGAACACCATAGATGAAATGTCATAACGTGATTTGATGGATCTTCACCCGGATTTCCATTAAATTTAGGAATGTCTGATGGACGTTTATGAGGTATCGCTGGCCACCAAGGGGCATAAGCAATTGGATCATATGTTAACCGGTGTAAGTTAGGTAACTCTAAAGTTGCCACGAATGGTAACTGTTGATTCAGGTTAGGTGAAGCATACCCAGGATATGATGGAATTGCCTGAGCAGTTGGCCTTTGCATACCAGCATAATGTAGTTGATGTTGGTACGACTGATATGGTTGGTTGACATGACCATTGTAATCCTGCAAGATTACAAGAGAGAGAAACTACACGAAGATATATATATACATTCATAAAAAGCTCAGGATCAGATTAAGCTAAACATGCAAATATAACAAAACATCATTGATACACAACATGTAGGAGAAACTCAAATAGTTTATTGATAGAATAAGAAAGTCCAAGAGGAGATACAACCAAGTGAGTCCCGATCCAACATCTACCTCCCAGCAAAGGAATCCCTTCCTCTCCTCCAACAAAGCATAAATCATCCAATGTACTAATCTCAATCTCAAACCAACAACAATTCTCTGCAAAGTACAAAATTCCAGCCTCTGGATCTCTGGGATGAGGGATCCATATATAGATGTGAGCAGAGAGGATGAGTCAGCTTATGTGTTGACTTGTGGCTTCTCTCTGTCAGTTCTTGCTTCCACTTGGAGGCTGAGAGCCTCTTACTCATCACTGGTCGAATTCATTGAGGCAAGTGTCATTGGAGAAGATTCTGGAAGCTTCTAGTTTCTATACACCTCGCGGAATGACACTGCCATTTGGCATTTCTCGCTCAGCGCACCCTGGTAGTGCATTTAGGTGCATTGCAATGCACCTAGCTAGTGTACTGGGGTGCATTGCAACGCAGGCAGCTAGTAGAGCATCTGAATTGATCCTGAATTGACTGATTCTGAGTGGTTTTTGGTGGAGAACTTCTGGGAGAAGCTGTCATTGGTTGACCTTGTTCCTTTAGGGGCAGGAACAACACTTTTAGGGACTTTGGATACCTTGGATTATGGACATTTCATGCTCAAAGCTGTAAGGCACAAAAATGTCTATAACACCAACGGTCACAACATGTACTATAAATGTAAATCATTTGTTAATAAAAATTGTACTGTCATGTTTTATCTTCCTATTTGTGGTTGCCCATGTGTTTTTAACAAGGTATTAGAGTAGGGCATTCCTGCCCTGCATAATTTCTTTGAGCCATTTGTTTTATGGTCTTTATGAGCAGATCCTATTTTAGTATTCCTACCTTTGTAACTCCATTTTTTGGAATTATAGTATGTCCTTGTAACTCCCTTCTGATATTTTCTCTGCAATCTGTCCTTTGACAGGAATCTGTCCTGTCATGCATAATCTCTTGCAATTTGAACATTTATTGTTAGAATTTTTTAGGGGTCATCTTCACTGTTTTGGTGGGAAACTGCATTTTATTAGCTGCGTTGTACTGAGTGGTGATTTAATATCTAACTTGTGTGTCAGACTGTGTGACTGAACCACTGTTGGCATTGTATGGTATAACAGAGTACAACAATGATGCTCTCTCCACGCTGGTCATACGCTCCAAACCGCAATGCATCCGCCATCCTCTCACTCGGCTTCATCAATGGGAAGCTAGAGAGCCACCTTGCTGTCCATTCGCCATTGAACCTCCACGCACACGTTGTCGCGGCCATACACCTGACTTGCCATACGCTGTTGCAGTTTGGTTAACGCCCGACCTATACCGCCTCCTCCACCTGCATTCGGTTGAACGTTGGACTATCCTCTGGCAGCTTTTCCAATTATGAAATTCTATCTTACCTAATGTCCACGACTACTTCTCTGGGAAAACAAATTCATCATGACTATGTTCACTGATACCTTTCACCACGGACGTAGTATTACCAAAGTGAATTGTCCAAGCATCCTTCACCCTAGGGTTCTCTTTGGCTTTATTGAAGCGATTACCGGCAACAGAGAAAACCGTCCAAGCCTCCACTGACCATTTCCTCACAGAGTTTGTAGTTGCCCTGGCAGAAGAAAATCTCAATGTATTGGGAATGAAGGAGCGAAAGCAAGGCAAAGTAGAATCACTCCAATCACAATGTGGAATCAACTTGACATATGGAATCACTCCAATCACAGAAGAAAACCAGCCTTTGTATAAAGCTCTTGGACTCCTCACGCAAGATAGTTGACAATGCATGGAACATTCCACGGTACTGATAAGGTGAGTTTTCTGTCTGTACAGTTAACCTTCTGCGAACCATGTCCATTGGATATGTTACAGACATAGCAATTATTCCTGCACATGCTCCTGCTCCTAAACGTAGAACTGGTGTTAGCTCTGCATCTTCATTGCCTGCCTGTCGCCTATAAACCCAGAGAATTGCACTTGAAGCCTGTTCATAGCTGTAAAATTTTACTGCAGAATTTGGTACTATCCTAGCACAATTGATACCTCGTTGTCCGCCTTTCTTTGCATGGTATATACCTCAAGACCTGTTGCAGTGCATTCAAGCCTTTGTTTGTGCGTTGGTTAAACGTTGAATGCATGCTGGTGCAGTGGTGATATATTCGATTTGAGCGTTGAAGTCCGTATGTAATGGCCATGTTCAAATAATGCTAGCCGTAAATGTTACGTGTTGAATGATTGGAAGAATGTGTGTTGACTCTTCTTTGAATGTTCATTGAAGACTCTGACGACATTAGAAGTCCCTGAACCACGTGCAGACCAAACAACAATCTGAGCGCCTATAAAGAAATCGAGCTTTCGGTTTTTGGTTCTCAAATATTTCTTTTGATATTATCTACAAGGATCTGGTTTGAGCTGCCTTTAGGTTTTGAAACCTGAATCTATTGAGACTAGGACTCTCTCGTCCTCTATTTTTCACAACAAATGGCATAGATGGCATAGGCTCTGTAGCGAGGACATGGTAATTCTTGTTTCTGTTTGTTTCTAAAAGGGTATGGAAAGCATTCACGATTGTCCTCTGCATAATGTGATATTGCTATAAGCATAGGAAACCTTGTTGCTGGAGACAATCTAAAAACAGATGCAGTTCTATTCCTAGATCTATGATTGGTGCCTTCATTAAGTGTTTGGAGGGTGAACATCGTACATTGAAAAAAAAAGAGTCTGCGTGGGAATTTTCCAACATTGCAGCTGGGACATTAGCTCACAAACAATTGATCTTCTCAAGTGGTGCAGTTTTCCCACTATTGCACTTATTGGAAACTACTACATTTGATATACGAGAAGAGGTGGCATTTGGTTTGGGCAATCTTTGTGATACTACAATAGGAAAAACAGGTGAAACAAGGTTTGTTTTGGAACACTTGACATTGTTTGTTGATAGAGGATGCCTTCCATGATTCATTAAGATCCTTTTGCTTTCAGAGGCGATATCCACCATGTATGCATGAAATCAATCCCATTTGGAACTAGTTTTATTACGAAACCAAAGTTTGCAGAGATATTCGTTCAAGTTGGTGTCTATCATTTTATCCTTCTTTTTTTGTTGACTTGAGTTGTTGAGAAGATGACTAGACTTGATACTATATTAGAATTATTGAACACTTTAATACATGTCAATGTTGGAGGGATGATAAACATTAGCAAGAACTCTCTTTGTGAAATTAAAACTTGTCTACAGTATACACAAGAGAAGGTAGAATTTTTGGAGCTTGAATCTCAGCTTCAGTGAGCAGAATTATAGCAGTGGAGTCATAATTATGAACCTGTTTCTGTTCAGAACAATGAAACAAACTCCCATAAACAGCGAGACAATATTATTGAAGTTCATTCAGATCTAGTGCCCAATAAAGTAGCAGTTGTACATGCAGATGCAGAAACTCAGTCTGCACTTCCCAAGCCCATCATCAGACCTTGGGAACATCTTGTCCACAACAAGCATAGAACTAGTCTTGGATATGACAAAGACTTGTCCTTTCATATTCCTGACTACTCAAAGCCCATTCAGTTTCAGAGTGCTGGATTCATTCATGATAGTTCACCTGCTCATGATAGTTCACCTCCAGCTGTTCCAGATTCTACTCCTCTTCCACAACAACAACAACAGATAATGAAATGCCAACACTGTGACCAAGTTGGCCATTTGAAAGATCACTGTTTTGATCTTCATCCATGTAAGCACTGTCATAAAACCACCCATTCTTCACATATATGCTTCAGAAACAAACATCTTGCAAGAACAAAGATTCATGTTAGATGGATCGCTTCTTGGCAATGGGCATCAACGGCCAAGAAGATACTCCAGTCACATGTCAGAACTTGTTCCAGAGTATTGAATAGTCTTGCAGTTGAGTTTTCTCCATCATCTCACCTTGTATCTGACACGGGGGGGAATTATGGTCATCTACAAGCTTCAAAGTCACATCAAGCGAGCCTGAGACACAACCTGTCACACCAGATTCAGAGTTGTAGCTAGAAACAAAGATGCCCCTAAACATGCCTTTAGTTGGTAATCTGGGACACTTCCTCTAGCAGAAGACTTCAGCTTCTTGCCAGTTTTGGAAGAATTCCAGGAACAAAATTGGGGACACTTCCTCTAGCAAAAGACTTCATCTTCTTGCCAGTTTTGGAAGAGTTCCAGGAATTGCATTAAGCATTCCAGAGTTGTTGGTCATCCTTAAACCATCATAGATTGAGACTTCCCTTTTCAGGTTGAATTTCTCCCTTTTATGCGGGGTGAGACCTCCCTTTATTGGTTGAAGGTTTCCCTCTTCAAAACAATAGGAGCACTTCCTCTAGCAGAAGACTTCAGATTCTTGCTAGTTTTGGAAGAGTTCTGGGAACTGCACTAAGTGTTCCAGTGTTGGTGGTCATCCTTAAACCACCACCCTTTATACCAACATTTCAGAGAGCACATTCAGCCTAGTGCTGCCATGCATTTTTGCACATTTTGTATTACAACTCTCTTCTTGGACTCATACATAACCCTTCAAATTAAGGAGGGGAATGTTGGACACCTAACCCTCAATGGGTTAGTGTGGAAGCCGAATAGACAAAAGCAGTCCAAGAGACCTTGGGATGTGAAACCCAACGGTCACAACATGTACTATAAATGTAAATCATTTGTTAATAAAAATTGTACTGTCATGTTTTATCTTTCCTATTTGTGGTTGCCCATGTGTGTTTAACAGAGGGGAATATGTGATAAAATGAAGACCCATAAAAGTTTTCAAGTAAAGAGCTAGAGAGAGAGCACTCAGGTTCCAGTGTCATCACCCCTTCATAGTCTTTATTTAAAATCGATGTTAAATTAGATGTCAAGCCATATTGATTGACAATGTAAAATTGAATCATTGGTTGCAATAATTAGAGACCTATTTTTGTTTCCATAATATAGAAGAAGAGTAGAAAAATTCATTTGTAAGACTGAATTTGGAGTTTCATGCATTAACCTTATGGGAACGTGACATGGATACACTTAATATGGAGTGTGATCTACCAATATTAGAGTAGGAGAATTTCAAAACCATCATTAACTCTCAATTCTACCCTATTAGATACACATAGAACAAATTGTTAACTATATTTTCCATAATGTTGGCTAAGATATTAATACTCTATAGATTTTCCCTATATATTTACAAAAATAAGGTGAATTATTAAATATACTCCCTAGATCTAGATTCTTTCACACATTGATAGATAGGGAGGCATGGAAATAGGCATACATACATTTACTCTTGAAGGTTGCCATTGATTCAAATTTAAACAGGAACACAAAAAATTACAGATATAACCATAAAGACAAAGTTGTAGTAGAAATAATACTTCATTTCATTAATATCAAATACTGAAATATGCTTACAAATAGAATGGAAAATAAGACTAGCTGGGACGATGGTAGCTTATCTCTGACAAGATATGTGGCATCTACATGCCTCTTAACTATGTTACAATGAGGTTCAAAAGCCTATTTATTATTGAAAAATAATGGAAAACCCTAAACATCCAAAAACCTAACACGAGGAGATGAAGGGCCAAACTATGGGCCCCATTTGGGTAAATTGGTACATCAACTTCCTGGGGTCGTAACTTTGGCATACGATCTTCGTTTGACGTGAACAATACCTCATTAGAAATATATATCGGGGAATACAAATTTTGAATGAACTAAATTGAACTATAATCCATGTTGGTCCCGGTTTTCCCAAAAAACGTCGTTTAGGGCCTCAAAACGGCTCCGGAAGTTCAAGACTTGAAAAACTGCCAAAAATAGTAAATTATGCTACAAATAAGGAAACTAAAAAATTGAAAGAAACAAGGGTGGGCGTCCAAGTAGAATAGGCGGGTTGCCACCAATATCCACCTGGATCATTCCTCCCCACTTAGGAAGTAATTGTCCCTATTGTCTTGAGTTCCTCCATGAGATGAGGAAACTTTTGCTGAACTTGTTTCGTGGTGAGCCACTTGCCTCGGTGAAGGAGTTGGCCCGCTTTGACAACTCGATATAGTTGGTGTAGATTTCCATAACTATTTTGTTTTGACACCATATTTCCATCATTTTCCTCTTTTTCATCATCACTATGAACTCAATAAAGGCACTAAATCATAGATTTTGATAAGGTAACAACTATTATATGTCTTATTTTCCATATGCGTTAATTTTCGTTCTTGTTATATTAAAGTGTGCATTAGCTATGGAATTAACATGATTTTGCATCCATTTTATAAATTTGTAGCTACCTCCATGGTTCGCGGGGTTCTGGTGCGCTAATGAAGCAACTAAGCATATGGGAAGTTGAGGATTGATCCCCTCATGGATCTCCTCCTATTTGCTCTAGCCAATTCACCGAAGGAATCAAATGTTGGCACGGTCAAAGATACAAGTCAACATGTAGCAGGAAGATTCTAGACGCAACACATTTTCTCGATTTTCTTTCCAAATAGAAAATTGATGAAATGATGTTTTTCCTATATAGTTTCATATTTGAATTAGGATTGAACGAAATACCTGTAGGTATAGAAGTATCAACTGATTGTGCATGCATTTTATATAAATATATATCGTCATAAACGATATCAGGGAGGAAGTATTAGTTAATTGCTGAAGAAATTGTGAACCAGACCTTCGTTCTTGTATTAATTTGAAGTTACCTTTATGATTCAATGTGTATATGATTTTGAATCATACGTACTAGATGCAGAGGGCCCCTGTAGATAGTCAAGGTTTTCAGTTTATTTTCATTTCGTTGCTTTATGATTATTTTCGTTCAATTTCTTTGTGTTATCACTACATTCTAGTTTAATTACTTCTCTATTTTCATTATTTCGTATAACTTAGATTACTTTGTTTACCATTTCATATTTCATTATGCTTGGAGTCGTTTAATAGATTAGTCCTTCAACATTTTTCGCTTCATCATAGTTAATCTTTCCATGCTTTCTAGAATTATAATTTGTATCACTCTGTAGTTTGTAATTAGAGATTTCTTTCATACTCCTTAAGATCAAAATTTGTATATATATATTTTGTAGACAAGATTTTTCTGATATTTTGTTTTCATAGCAGCAAAGTGTTTATATAGATTCATAATTTTAGGATGAATAACATAAGACATTTTATAATGATACTTAATTAGATACAATTTGGTAGATTAATCTAACAATAACGTAACTCTCATTTATTCTAACAGTAGCTTAGGTTTCAAGCATTAATTTGTAGAAATCTAACTCTAATGAAAATCTAGATAACAACGAAAATCTCAAAACAAACATAACCATCATAAACGAAAGAATAGGCTTCTAGCATATATAGTGCACATGCACTTCATAAGTTTACCAAGTTCGGTTGATAATTTATGCTTGCAATTTAAAAACATTAAATGACCAAACATTTTGGCGTCGTTGCCAAGGAAGTGTAAATAGAAGCCTTTAAAAGAAATATATATATCAAATAAAAACATGACATGCATAGGGAAAGAGACTCTAGAGGTAGGTTTGTAAGTCAGGGAAGAAGTTCAATTCCTACATCATCACTCACTCCACCATGACCTCGTAGTGCCACACCACCCACGCAAACTCGAATTCCATCCATAGTAGGCCAATATGGACTTCCTGAAGTCTTAAGATCCGAAATTCAATCTAAAGGTTCACCAACCTCATCAACATAGGTTGTGATAGAAGAAGATTCTACATCTCCAACAACTGGAATAATTTTTATATCTTCAAATGGAGAATAACTTATAGCTCAAAAGTTATAAATTGCTTTTGAATAAGAAGAGGAAGAAACTTACTTCAAACATTGATAGAGGAACTAGAAGAACTTAAAGAAAAACTAGATAATCCTGTTGTAGAACCAAATATCTCTTCCGAAGAATCCATCATGGTTGAAGAAGGAGAAGGATAAGTACACAATGTCAATGGTGAACAACATAGGATTGGAGGAGGAGGAGGAGGAAATAGAGGGGGTGGAAGGTGGGAGGGTAGAGGTAGAGGAAGAGGATATCTAGAACCTTTTTTATTCCCTATCCTTGATGAGGATACAACATTAGCAATGAAGAACATCTCACTCTCTATTCTCCCAAATTTTGATAGAATAAGAAGTGAAGACCCAGAGACATTTCTCTTTGAATTTGAAGTATTATGTAGATGATATGATTATCTCCATGATGCTCGAAAACTAAAATTGTTCCCTGCCACCTTTAAGGATGCAACATTAAAATGGTTTATGAGTTTAGAAACAAATTAAGGACATGGGCACAAATTAAAGATGCATTGTTAGAGAAATACAAGGATAATTGTATGTCTCATAACATCAAAGATGTAGTCTTCAAAATGGTACAAAAATAAGATAAGAATCTTCAAGAATTTGTCAAGATATTTGTTTATAATATAAAAAGGGAAAAAATGAATAATCTAGATGATGAAACTTTGAAAGTTGTCTTACTCAAATCCATTAAATATGAGTCGATATATCTTCTCAATATAAGTGGAAAAGGAGATATTTATTAGTTACCATTTGCAGATATTTGTGATCTATGTGTACATATTTCAAGAGGTAAAGTAAGAACATGAAAAAGTTCAAGGGATCCTCTATTATCAAGAGTAAATAAATCTGCAGCCGGGATAGTAAGTAGGGCAGAAATAGGTATTTTTCTTGATAACTTTAAAACATATATTTTAGGGAGTCTCGGTGAGAAAACTGAAACCATTAAAATAGAAAACAAGCAGAAAGTTGAAAATTTTGCATTATACATCTTTTGTCCTAGGTGTAGAAATAAACATGCTCTAAGATAATGTCCGTTAGATTTAAAAAGCATAGAAACCTGTGTTATATGTGTGGAAAATCATGATACAAAAGAATGTCCCTCTATGCCACATCTTAAGGCTGTGTTTAGTGAAGAAGGAACGCCAAATCAGGTAGACCCCCTTTACTTTATTGTCATAAGACCATGGAAAAATCCTCAAATAAATCAAGCTCAAGGTTTTAATCATCAATGATTTGCACAATATTCACAAAATAATTGGAATCCGCCTATGCCATGGTAGCCCTGGGCTCAATGTTGGTTTGAGGGGGCCTGACCCAAGTTCAGCATTAATTAGCCAAACAAATCCTTACACTACTGGCCCTTTTGGCATCAGCCCACGGAGTGCGGATCGAAGTCTCACCAGAAGTAGTATGGGGGGATGTTGGATGTTGGGCCTTAGTTTTGGTCTTATTTTTGCTCTAAGAAACTTACTAATCCATCTATTTGCCATCCATTTTCCCTTAATTCATCCCATTTTGATGTATATTTGATATCCATTCAGGAATTTAATTTTAATTTTTCAATTTCTAAAGTTTTTATGAAAGTTTGGTTTTAAGTGCAAAATTGGCAGATTCAGAAATTCCCGTAATAGCTCTATGGTTGATGTGGTTGCAGGACACTTGGGCACGAATTGAATGCATGAATGGACAGCTTGGGAACTAGGACTAAGCCAAATATGCTTAGTTTGAACAGAACAAGCTTTATTAGGCCCATTTGGTGCTAGTCAATCATGACTAGTCATTCAGAAATCCCATAGAAATAGGGTAGTTTTGAGATTCTATGGGATTGGTCATATTTCTTGGGATGGGAGTAATGAATTCGACTTAGATAGATGGATGAGAGTAGATGGGTTTGTTTGAGTGAATATAGATCAATTTTTTTCATGAGACTTCTTATTTAAGAGCCAAAACTTTGATGGCTTGTGTATTGACTTATTATACTTTTATGTTGTGACACTTTTAGATTGAAGAGTTAATTTGAAGACTTGTGCTATTATTATTTTTCTGTTCAATGCTATGGATGTGTGACTAAATTTGAGCTTCTGATATCACTCTCAAGTGTGCAAGGCAAGGGTGGAGGGCCCCCATTCCAAGCTAAGTACACTTCCTTGTTAACTAGTTTTATTTCTTGTAATCTGGTTATTGTAGAACTGGTTTTTCAAAGCTTTATTTCAGATTTCTTTATGGTTCATGCATGGTGATTGATTTCATTAGTTCTTAGCTTATTCATCACTTTATTAAGTTGGAAAAACAAGTGTTCAAGTTGAGCATCCCTTCTACTAAAATGATGAATTAAAACTAGTTTCCTTTATTTACATGCAAGTAGTTTCTTATTGAGATTTTGGTATTGAGATGAATGAATTATGATGAAATACCTTATGTGTCTCTTAAGTTAAGAGCTTCTTTCATTAATAATTTATCCATCTTAAGTTCTTGGTTTTAACCTCTGATTCATTAAGTGGTAATTGAGGCAAAAGTGGACTTCTTGAGTCAAGAACCATTTCAATATTTTTCCTCTTCTTAAACTAATTGAATTAGAGCTGTAGGATGTATTGCTTTAAGCTTTTGAATAACTTATCTTTCAAGGTTTGATTACATCTGATCTTCACATATAGTGAACTTGCCTCAAAGCATAAACAACCCAGATTGATAAGAAATAATTGTGTTAATTTCGGTAAACAAATTAGCCCAACATTTTGGTGCCGTTGCCGGGGAGGCAAATATCGGCATAGTCAATAGAAAGATAAATTTCAAAACAAACAAAAACATTAGTTACATTCCTTTTTAGTTATGTTTCTTTATGCCTAGATATAGATATCCTCAAGGTAGATTTATTAAAAACCCCCCACAAATAGAGATAGGATCATCAAACACCCCAGTTACTGGTAATCCAATAATTGAGGAATTGGCAGAAAAACAAAGAACTGGACAAAGATTAACTTTGATTGAGAGGCAAACTTTGTTAGCTTGGGAAGCAAAACAAAAACAATCTTCAATTTCTGGAAAACAAAAAGAAATTATCAAAGGAAAACAACCTGTCTTTCCATCCATAAATCCACCTATCTTTCAACAACCTGAATCTCCACTCAAAATTGAAACAAATCAACCAATGGTAGAAGAGGGACATGGATCTGTTATTTTCACTCCTGAACAACGAGATGAATATGAAAGACAACAAAGAGAATGGAGAAGAAAGAGAGAGGAGGAGGAAAAACAAGAAAATGATAGAAAGATAGAAAATGATTGGAAAAGACAAGAAGATGGTAATGATCAAGAGGCTACCTTTGGCTTTCCAATAGTAGACACAAGTGCAATATTAGGAGAAGAAGTGAAAATGAAAAATATTCCACCTTCTGTATTGCCAAATTTTTATGGAATGTCCACGGAAGATCCTGATGCTTTTATGTTTGAATTTGATATTCTATGTAGAACATATGGATACACTGATGACATTCATAAACTTCATCTTTTCCCTGCAACATTAAAAGAAACAGCTTTAAAATGGTTCATGGGTTTAGGAGAAAAAACAATAGCTTCTTGGGATGATATGAGATTGGTCTTCCTTAAAAAATATCAAGCTTATTGTAGATCTAGAGATTCAAAGGAAGATGTTTTCAGAATGACACAACAAGAAGATGAAAGTTTAGAAGAATATTTGGAAAGATTTGCATATAATCTACAAAAATCTAAACAACACTCTCTAAATCAAGAAACCATTCGAACAATCTTTCTCAAGGGTGTAAGGGATTAATACCTTGACATTTTGAATGTGATGGGTAAAGGAGACATTTCAAACCTACCATTCGAAGAAATTGTTGAGTTATGTCAAAAATATTCTAGAGGAAGATCAAAAACAGGAAAGAGAGAAGCAAGTTCAAAAGCAACAAAGTCAGCTGCAGGAGGGATAACAAGAGCTGAAATAGGAAGCTTATTGGAAAACTTCAAAACAGACCTCTTAAGTACATTAGGAACACAAGTAGATGTTCTAAAGGCAAACAAGAAGAAAGAAGAACAAGAACAAGCTCTAGCAATCTTTTGTTCCAAATGTAGAAAGAAACATCCATTGAGAGAATGTCCTTTGGATAGTATTCAGGTTTGTGGTCTTTGTACAGAAAATCATTCCATGGAAAATTGTCTAAGATTGAAAGAATTACAAATGAACTCAATGGAAGAAGTGCCAGGAATAGAAGGTTTTTATTATGTAACACCACGAAGACCATGGCAACCTAGGATGCCTCAACAAAATCAACAACAATTCCCTCAACAAAATTACCTCTATCCACCTCAAAATCCTTGGACCCCTCCAATGCCATGGCAAGCTTGGTCTCCACAAAAATATCCACAACAACCTGCACAAGGTTGGAGAGGATATGGTTATGGAAACCAGCCACCTCAACAGTTTCAACAACAATACCAGCAACAATACCAACAGCCATTTGCATATCCACAATATTCACAGTCCATACCATTTCAACAACAACATTCTGCATATCCACAATCCATGCCATTTCCACAGCAAAATCCACCACCATTGTTGACCCAACCACAACAGTTACAGCTACCCACAAATAAACCCAGACCAACTCAATTACCAGCCCAACAAATGGCAAATCCGAATAATAAGGTGGAAAAATCTGCATACACTGTAGAGGAAGCAGCATGTTTTCCCACATATTCGATTCTTCCTCTTAATGATGTCCATCTAATGTCTGGAAAAGTGCTTAAAAAGGATTCTCCTCCAATCATAGAAGAACCAACTGAACAAGGAGAATCACCTGAAACATCACAAACTGAGATAGAAATTCAGAAAGGAAAAACCATTACAACTCAAACACCACCTTATCCTGAAAGGTTAGTGGAACAACAAAAAGAAATAACCCTTCCTGATTTTGATATTTTAGATGAGTTAAAAAATTCTTATGTAAAAATTCCTTTGTTGAAGGCAATTAAAGAAATACCAATATATTCTAAAACAATAAAGGAATTGTGCATTAAGAAAACAGGGAAAAAGAAGAAGGATCCTACTACAATCAAATTCATTGGTAAATTAGCAAGCCTCATCTCTACACAAACCATTGTAGAGAAGTATATTGATCCCGGTATCCCTATGGTTACTATATCAATAAATAATTTCACAGTACCAAACACATTAATAGACTTGGGAGCAGCTATAAATGTAATGACAATGGAGACAATGAAATCTCTGCATTTAAACAACATTAGATCAACTTCTACAATTTTAGAACTAGCAGATAGATCTAAAGTTGTTCCGGGAGGAATATTAGAAGATAGTATAGTCTCTTTGGATTCATGGGAGTATCCTGTTGACTTCCTTATCTTGCAACCAAAAACAAATTTGGGAAGACATCCTCTAATCTTAGGCAGACCATGGTTAGCTACCGCTGATGCCTTTATAGGATGCAGATTAGGAAGCATGATTATTTCACATGGAGATGAAAGGAAACACATTTCTCTTTATTCACCTGCACAATCAACTTCTTTAGAATCAGTACTTGAAACTCAAGAAAAACGGCAAACTAAATCAGTTTTAAGTATAAATCAATTCTTTGACTTTAGAGAAGAAGAAGAGAATGAAGACTTAATGGATCTTTTCATTTCAGAACCAAGTATTTCAGAGCAGCTTAGAGAAGTCCAATATGAAGCTGCAAGTAATCTTTTGAATGAATGCTTTCAGGAAACTTGTACTGTTCAAACTTTGCAGAATTCTTTTATAGACATCTTTCCTGTAAACACAATCTCCAATCCAACAATAAAAACAATTGAGGTATATCCTGGAAAACATTTAAACATTGGAAACTAGTTGCAATCAGCACAAGAGCAAGAGGTAATTGCATTATTACAGAAATATTCAAAAGCTTTTGCCTGGGATTATACTGACATGAAAGGAATCCATCCCAGCACATGTATCCACCACATCTATACAGATGATCAACTCAAACCTGTAAGGCAACCTCAAAGACGAATGAATCCCATGATGAAAGAAATAGTGAAAGAGGAACTGCAAAAATTGTTAAATGTTGGATTCATCTATCCTATTTCAGATAGTCAATGGGTTTCTCCATTGGTTATAGTACCAAAGAAAAATGGAAAGTGGAGGGTATGTGTGGACTATCGGGAACTAAACAAAGCTACACTAAAAGATCATTTTCCTCTACCATTCATTGACCAGGTGTTAGACTCATTAGCTGGAAAGAAATTTTTCTCCTTCTTGGATGGGTTTAGCGGATACAACTAGATTAGAATAGCAACAGAAGACTAAGACAAGACAACATTCACTTGCCCATGGGGAACCTATGCATATAATGTTTTTCTATTTGGTTTATGCAATGCACCTGAAACTTTTCAACGAGCAGTGCTTGCAATATTTGCTGATCTAATTCACGAATGTGTAGAGGTTTATATGGATGACTTCACAGTTTATGGAAACACATATAATGATTGCCTAAATAATCTTGAGAAAGTCTTGAAACGATGCATTGAATGAAATTTGTCATTGAGCAATGAGAAATGCTATATGATGTTGACAGAAGGAATAGTTCTGGGACACCATATTTCTGCTTTAGGAATTAAGGTGGATCCAGCAAAAATCCAAGTCCTAGTTAACTTAATGCCTCCTACAACACAAAAAGAGGTAAGAATTTTCTTAGGCTATGTAGGCTATTATAGGCGATTCATTGAAAACTTCAGTAAAATAGCCCAACCTCTGTTCAAACTATTAGCAAAAGATATTGAATTTCACTGGACAAATGACTATCAAAATGCATTTCAAATTCTAAAAGAAAAATTATCAGTTGCACCCATTCTCCATGGACCAAACTGGTCTTTGCCATTTCATATTTAAACTGATGCATCTGATACTGCGATAGGTTGCTCCCTTGGGCAGAAAGAGAACTTGTTCAATTATGCAATATACTTTATAAGCAAGAATCTAACACCTGCAGAATTGAACTACACAGTCACCGAGAAAGAAATGTTAGTCATTATACATGCAGTAAACAAATTCAGGCACTATATAACAAGATATCAAGTTTTCATTCATATAGATCATTCAGCAATCAAATACTTGATGAATAAACCCATCACCAATGGAAGAATAACAAGATGGTTACTATTATTGCAAGAATTTAATATCACAATACAAGACCGACCAGGCAAGGAAAATGAAGTGGTTGACTTTCTGTCCCGCATACATTCACCCAACGATCCAAATCCGGTTGTAGACAACTTTCCAGACGAACACCTGTTTGCCATAACAGTAAAAACACCATGGTTTGCAGACATTGCAAATTATTTATCTTCTGGAAAGTTTCCAACTCAATTCTCTAAAAAGCAAAAACGAAAAATTGTTAGAGAAAGTTCTAGGTATAGTTGGGTAAATGGTGATTTATTTTATACTGGTTCAGATCTGATGATTAGAAAATGTGTGCGAGAAGATGAAATATTAGACATTCTGAGAGCATGTCATGATGAACCATGTGGTGGTCATTTTGCAGACAAACGAACAACATATAAGGTGCTGCAATTGGGCTATTACTGGCCATCCATCTTCAGAGACTCTAAGGCATATGTCAAGCAATGTGACAGTTGCCAAAGAACAGGGAGACCAATCACATCAGATGAGATGCCGCTCAAGCCACAGGTCCTCATAGAACCATTTGAGCAATGGGCACTTGACTTTGTTGGACCTATTAATCCACCATCAAATGGAAAGAGGTACATCCTAGTATGTACAGATTATGTAACCAAATGGGCAGAGGCCAAAGCAGTGAACAGAGCAACAGAAGATATAGTGGTCACCTTTCTCTTTGAACAAATCTTTGTAAGATACGGAGTACCTAGACAAATTGTAACAGATCAAGGAGCACATTTTACATCAAAGCTGGTACGGGATCTAACAGAGAAATACAAGATCAAACACAAAAAGTCTACACCATATCACCCTCAAGCAAATGGGCAGGTTGAATCAACAAATAAAGTCCTAGAAAATATCATGACTAAAATAGTACAGCTGAATAGAAAAGATTGGTCTGAAAAATTAAAAGATGCACTCTGGGCCTACAGAATCACATGGAAGAATACAACTGGTTTTAGTCCATACCAGTTGGTATATGGAAAAGAGGCCTTATTGCCTATAGAGTTTCAGATAAAAACATACAGACTAGCAGCTGAACTAGGACTCGACCTGACTGAAGCACAATAGCAGCGGATCATGGAACTGAATCAACTAGACGAGCATCGTCAGCAAGCCATAGAACATACAACATTGGTGCAACAACAAAGAATGAAGTGGCACGACAGATATATCAAAACTAAGACATTTCACAAGGGAAACTGGGCATTACTTTTTGACTCCAAATTCAAAGACTTCAAAGCAAAGTTCACAACACACTGGCTAGGCCCATATGAAATTGATGAAATCTTTGACAATGGAGCAGTAAAGATCAGGACAATCGACCAGGACTCCACCTCATTTGTAGTGAATGGACATAGGCTCAAAGTTTATAATATGCCTATCAGTAACGAAGCATTTATGAAACAACTGGTAGAGGATACAGAACTGGAAATCATGGCACACTAGGCTCAGCCATCTTCCAGTCTTGTAGATGAATAATAATAAAAAAAAAAAAAACATATAAAAAATAAATAACTTGTTTGCTAGTGAAAACCAGGAAACTGGCACCAAGCAAACACGAATTCATAGGGGAAAACCAGGGCAACTTGGACTCTATGAATTTTATATTCTTGTTCTACTGTTCTCACATAATTTCAATGCAGGAAACTCTCCACAGACAACTGACTTGAGGACAAGTCAAATCTTAAGCAAGGGGGAGAATTGCATAAGAATTGCATAAGACCTTTAGCTGGAAAGCTGAAGTATAGATGGAACTTGTATTGTCAACAGAGGGACCTGAAATATGAAATCATTACAGAGGGACCTAAAAGACCTGCAAATGTCAAAACAACATGTACATATTCCATAAGCATTACAGAGGGACCTACAACAAGAAATCATTACAGAGGGACCTGAACAACAATTCAAGAACCAGAGCATGAAAAACAAAGAGCCGCAATAAAGTTTACTTTTCAATCCATCTACAACATTTGATCAACTGATTTCATCCCACTTGTATAGACATCATCCAGGGGAGTATATGTATAGTCATTTTGTGCTTGAAAAATCAAATTTTTCTTAGAAATTTTTAGTCTTTGTTAAGTTGAAATTAGTACCTGAGGAGATTCATTATCATTTCATATCCTATATTCCCTATACATACCCTATAACCCTTATACATCATATTCCATTTCATATCCATACATATCCCATATTTATTTCATGATCATTAACCCCTAAGTATTTTTCTTTAGAAGCATAAAAAGACCAAACTGGGACAACTTTTCAACCTGCACATACAACTCAAGAATTAGTAATGGTGATAATTTTAAATATGACTCAAGATGGTCATTTTAAAATTATAAAGATGTGCATATAATCAAAGAAGTCATGCGCTATATGAAAATCCATATATGTCATATGCAAATATATGTGCTATCGTCCAAATGATTATAATATGCATGCGCTATAGTCAAAATGGTGAAGTAAATATTATATACATATATCATAACCAAAGCGCATGTATATGATATAAACTAAAGCGCATATATATATGATATAAGGTAAAGCACATATATATGATATCAGGTAAGGTGTATAAGGAGAAGGCTGCATGAAAAACATATGGCAAGACCGCGTACAAAGACAAAGTTGTGATTGCATATGTGGCAGTGGGGTATTGCATATGGATTAAACGATAATTGCATATCGCTCAAACTCATTGCATACGAACGCATTATTTAAAATCATTGCATATGAGAATGAGTGAGGAGCACAGTTATAAACACACGACAGCAGCAATCATATTGTATGCAGCCAAGGGTAAGCAACTAAATCAAACGCCATCAAAAAAATGACAATCCCGGCCAGCACACAGGTATGGGGTAAACACCGTGGCATAGCGACTATTTTCCATTGGACTGTGCGCTGTACAGGGAGTTATGCGCATACGTTCAAATTAAAATTATGATTCGGCCATCCTCATGACACATTTGGGTAACTGGTCAACAGGACACCCATACCAACTATACATTGTAGCACCAATGAACAAAGTGCACAGTACAACCATGAAACGGTTATGAACTGACGGACGGTTCTTGCACTATTCAAACTCATTCTTCATTGCCGAATAGCTCAGAACGATGGTGTTTGGAGTTGTAAGCTAGTGAAAAGGAAAATGAAGCGAGTGTGAGAGGATTTAAGAAGGAAATTACCCGAACTTAAAGCCGAGTGATCACTGAATTTTTGGGATCCATTCAGGTAACAGTGTAGTTTGTTTAAGCTCGGCAACTGTGGAATATAGTTGTAAACTACCTGTGATTAATGGTTAATGATTCTGCCCTTGCCACCAGTCAGTTGAACGAAGCAACAGGGATTTGGAGCATTGTTTAACACTCCTCAGTGCTCGTTGACAACCAGGTAACGCCGAAACCACGCATTAACTCCAACAGTAAGTCGGTTGACAGCAGTTAATAAATATGGCGATAAGCTTCACTACGTAAATCATGGCATAGAACACTAGTAAATAGCGCAAAATTTAAGTTTAAACTTGTTGCATGGATAACATGTTAGGGGTATGGTGATCGCATGTGCAGTTTAGTGAACTAAAACAGAGTGCAGTGTTGCAAATCACAACAAAGTCCATAAAACAGAGGAGGCAGAGTTTACCTCATAGCGCCGAAGATATGATATGTTTGTTATGACTGCGCGCTGTTGTTTTGATTGCGCATTGTTTTGATTATGCATTGATACACATCCTTTGTTTTGTTGTGCGCTGTCATTATTTATATAATTGATATATCACATGCCTGTGTATGGAAACGGCCTGTATGGTGAACAAACATAATGGATGTGTCTCTGTTGTGGATCTTTTTGCCACTGTGCGTCTTTGTTTTGACTAAAACAATGGGTTGAAGTCTGTGTGGGCTGGAAGAGCTATGTAATGTTTCAAGGAAGAGCTGTGTAATGTTTCAAGAAAGAGTTGTGTAATTTTTAAAGAAAGAGCGTTGTTGATTGCCAAAGAGAGTAAAGGCCGAGCCATTTAAATTCATTTTAAATGCGCTATTTGTTTTTTTCAATTTGTTTTGAGGCCGAAGCGCTGTTTTTCAAGCTTTTAGATAAGCAGGCCGAGAGCATTTTGTTGATTTTCAAATTTTTATGTTGAGGCTGAGAGCCATTTGAATGCACTGCTAGTTTTAAGAGCTTGTATGTACACAGTCGAAACACTGTTTGTTTTTAATGATTGTATATACACAGTGAACATATGGCTTGATTTTGGTGACAGTATACACAGTGTAGGGTGATGGGCATACATGGAACAGTATGAGAATAATGCCTAAACAAATACATTAGAAAACTAAGGACCCTTTATGAAAAAATTTGTTTTCATATGTATTTTGTTTACCATAACAGAGTTTAGCATATTGACAGGGATATACAGGTGTTTGATTGCTTGAACAGGGATTTAAAACAGTGCTGCTGCAGAGAAAGGGTAAACAGAGGCTGAAGAAATCAAAGTTAAATTGTTGTGAAGAGGAAGGTAAGCTTCTCTGCTTTCAGAATTTCATTTTGAAAAGAACAATAGTCATAAAATTTTTATTGTCGAGATGAAATTAGTAACAGCAGAAGCATACATTCACTGGTTTTCAGAAACAATGTCAGCCAGAGTAGAGCCAAAATTTTAGATAGAGAGCTGGGGGAAGGAAACTATAGAAAAACTTTACCAAGCGGGGATGATAGGCTTTTTACAAAAATTTTATGGCCACTCTGAAGAGATAACCAGGGACTTTATAAACAATTTCAGTCAGGACCAGACATGGGTAGGAGATGTTATTATTCCTGTGACTCAGGAATACCTTTCCCAAGCTTTAGATCTACCAATGATAGGTGAGAAATATTACAAAGGCCTGCACTTCAAGGAGAAAGCATGGACTTTCTTTCTTGAGAAGAACCAGAAAGGGACTTTTGATAGAACAAAGGGGATACCAAGGGAATGGTTCAATGAACCATGGGGTGAGTTGGTTTTGGTCATCCAGAAGTTTTTGACTTGTGATAAAGGATATAGTGTTGCCCACTTGTATCATGTCAGGCTTCTACAACATATTAAGGGAGAGGATAGGATTAACTTGCCATATTTCCTATATAGGAGCCTCTTGAGAATGACTGAAACAGTGAGACATGAACATAGGCCTAAAGCAAGACAGATTTACCACCAAGGATTGATCAAAATCCTAGTTGAGTATCAGGTGAGGTCACAAGGCATAGTATGGAGAGAGTTCATGTCTAAAAATCAGTTCATTGAACAGATTAATGAAGTACAGGATAAAATAGAGCAGGAAAACAGAGGATTGATGAGTTCACCCTTGTATCCCAGAACAAGAGCTAAACAACAAAATAACATGGCCATGCAGGAAAATGAAACATCTGTTATGTCTATTCCTAGAATATTTAGGAATAAAAGTCCCATTGACTTAGAAAAGGAAGTAGAAACATATTCTCCAAGAAAACAAGAAGAAAATGACATTGCACAAGAAGTATTTGAGAGGGATTCTTCATATGATGATGCAGCAGCAACATCATTAATGAAAACAACACAAAATTTTGAAAAAGAAATCAATTTGGGAAGAATCAGGGACTTAACTGACCAATTAGAAATTAGCAAAATCCTGGAAAAACAATTAAAAGAGGAAAACAAGGCAAATAAGAAGGATAATGCTAAGTTGGTCAAGGCAAATGAAAAGCGAAATGAAGAGTTAGGGAGACTGAAATGGAAAAATGATCTACTTTCTAAGCAAGCATTTAAATGGCTAAAGGAAAAGAATATGTGGCAGGCAAAGTATGAAAAACAAAAGGTAAAAGCAGCTTTCTTCAGGGAAAGACATGACTCAGGTTTGGATTATTTGGTCAGGGCAGCAAACCAGGAAGCATCTATAGGTACAACATCTACTACAGAGAGAAGAAGATCAAAGAGGAATAAGCAAGCATGGGGACATGCTTGATGATAAGCAAGGGAGAGATGTTGGGCCTTAGTTTTGGTCTTATTTTTGCTCTAAGAAACTTACTAATCCATCTACTTGCCATCCATTTTCCCTTCATTCATCCCATTTTGATGTATATTTGATATCCATTCAGGTATTTAATTTTAATTTTTCAATTTCTAAAGATTTTATGAAAGTTTGGTTTTAAGTGCAAAATTGGCAGATTCAGAAATTCCCGTAATAGCTCTATGGTTGATGTGGTTGCAGGACACTTGGGCATGAATTGAATGCATGGATGGAAATATTTGGAACTAGGACTAAGCCAGCTATGCTTAGTTTGAATAGAACAAGCTTTATTAGGCCCATTTGGTGCTAGTAAATCATGACTAGTCATTCAGAAATCCCATAGAAATAGGGCAGTTTTGAGATTCTATGGGATTGGTCATATTTCTTGGGGTGGGAGTAATGAATTCGACTTAGATAGATGGATGAGAGTAGATGGGTTTGTTTGAGTGAATATAGATCAGTTTGTTTCATGAGACTTCTTATTTAAGAGCCAAAACTTTGATGGCTTATGTATTGACTTATTATACTTTTATGTTGTGACACTTTTGGATTGAAGAGTTAATTTGAAGACTTGTGCTATTATTATTTTTCTGTTCAATGCTATGGATGTGTGATTGAATTTGAACCTCTGATATCACTTCTCAAGTGTGCAAGGCAATGGTGGAGGGCCCCCATTCCAAGCTAAGTACACTTCCTTGTTAACTAGTTTTATTTCTTGTAATCTGGTTATTGTAGAACTGGTTTTTCAAAGCTTTATTTCAGATTGCTTTATGGTTCATGCATGGTGATTGATTTCATTATTTCTTAGCTTATTCATCACTTTATTAAGTTGGAAAAACAAGTGTTCAAGTTGAGCATCCATTCTACTAAAATGATGAATTAAAACTAGTTTCCTTTGTTTACATGCAAGTAGTTTCTTATTGAGATTTTGGTATTGAGATGAATGAATTATGATGAAATACCTTATGTGTCTCTTAAGTTAATAGCTTCTTTCATTAATAATTTATCCATCCTAAGTTCTTGGTTTTAACCTCTGATTCATTAAGTGGTAATTGAGGCAAAAGTGGACTTCTTGAGTCAAGAACCATTTCAATATTTTTCCTCTTTTTAAAATAATTGAATTAGAGTTGTAGGATGTATTGCTTTAAGCTTTTGAATAACTTATCTTTCAAGGTTTGATTGCATCTGATCTTCACATATAGTGAACTTGCCTCAAAGCATAAACAACCCAGATTGATAAGAAATAATTGTGTTAATTTCGGTAAACAAATTAGCCCAACATTGGAACCAAGTTTCCACACCCTGATATTTTTGTGATGTCGTTTGATTCCCTCTATCCTTACCTTCGTGCAGGCTGCTTCACTCTAGGGCTTGCAAGATGAGCCCTTTATTCTGTCCTTCAATACCTATGCAAAAGGGTATGATCAACCTTGGCGTAGCCCTAGCCTGCTGCTCAAGTACTTTCGCGGTGCTATGGCAGCGTGCCGTGGAGATTCCCCAATTAATATAAGTGACTTGCTTATCTTATCAAACAATTATAGTTAACACCACGTAAACATATATTTGTAAATGTGTTCAATTATTCAATGTAATTTCATTCATTCGCGCATAACATAAGCATAATAAAGGAAGTTCATACATAACATAACAAGATGCATTAACAGAACAAAGACAGAAGAATTGCCGAATATTTTCTTTATTGATAACTTCCAAGTGTTTACAAACTTTTTCCGCCTGGTGCACACAACTGTAGGGGTCCATGCACTTAGCTGTGGACTTCTACACTAGGCCTCTGCACACTTAGCTGCAGAGCCTCTACTTACGCTACAACCTTAAACTTAGAATTCTTACTTCATAGCTACGACTCTCTTACATTTTATGTCCCCAAAACTACTTAGATATTAGCTCTTTTTATACAGTCCCATGGTCCATGGACCATGCGTAAATCTATTACAACCGACTTTACTTTACAAAACTAAGGGTGAACTACCCTTTATGACACATGACACCTTTGTGCTCTGTGACCACAAAATGCAGAGTCTTTATAAGTTTATTACAAAATTTGACTCAAACATGGGTTTTTAGCCCCAAAACTACCTTTGGGGGATCCTGCTCCCAACAGACCCCCAACAAAAACATTGTTACTCACCCTTGAGTCACTCGGTAGGCATGGAGATCTTTGCATGAAGCCCATCCAACTCAACCTGTATGACCGCAACCTCATTTGTGCACTGAGCTATCGCCTACTTCACATCTTCCATTATCTACTCGATTACTTCTCCTGCATTGTCAGCTTGAAGTTTTTGTTGCGTTGCTGGTAGAGTTGCAAGCTTGCCTTCAATATTTCTTGTGACTGTGTAATCTTCCTCTAGCCAGGGCTTTAGTCTCACCTTCAGCACTTCTTTCTTGTGCAGCATTGCGTCCACCTGTTCCTTCAGCTGCTTGGCCTCCTGCAACTTGGCTAGCCTCTGTGTCAGTGTGACGGTTCACACTGTGCCCTTAACCTCATCGTAGCGCTGTTGTAGCTCGTACACTTCCATCTCTAGCCTTTGTATATTGGGGTCCTCCTGCAAGCTTGTCAAGACCTCAAATTATTGCTGAAACAACTGTGTGCAGTCTGCTACTGCACTATCGACTGCCACTACTACCTCTATGATAGTGGTCACCCGTTGTTCCTTTACTTCTGGCGGTGTTGAAGGTTGGGCTGTCAAATTGTTGTGACTAGCAACAACCCCCCCCCCCCTTTTTCATTTAAGTGTTTTCCAAAATACTAAATGAATGGGGACCCTTAGTTAAAATTTAGGAAAAACAAGAGTTTCCTTTCTTCAAAATAAGGTTGCCATCGTAAGCTTAGGAAGATCTTTTGAATACTTTAAAACCTAAGTTTATGATGAGAAAAAATTCTTTAAAAAGCTGCATCATAAAATAATAGATAAGCACCTCCATTTTGGTATAATCCTGGTATGTGCAAGATTCTCGTACTAAGCAATATATCGCATCGCAATAAGGTAATGCCAATGAGAAAGACTTCAAGATTTTCTGATTTGCGATAACCCTGATCGCAAGATCGAATATCGCAAGGAATGGGCTAACAAAATATGGCAAGCATAAAACTTCTGCGATCTGCGATGTTGCAATATCGCGATAAAGCGATGGTTGCGATATTAAGCCAAATCAACTCTGCGATGTTATATTTGTGAGTCGGTGCAAGAGCGCAATAGTGCAATAATGTGATGTCGCGATCTGCGACAATTGCGAACCAAATCGCAAAATCACTCCATCATTAATCTTTCGGGCACGCTATTCAAGAAAAGCCACTTACCATAATCTGACTCAAGATCATGCACTTTTAATGATAATAAAGGAATTAGTTGTCATCTATTAAATGTAGACGCGTGCTTTTGCAAAGAATTACTTCACGTAAGGTGGCATATTTGATATATCTGCTGCATTTAAGACTCTCCCATCACCTTTCTTGATCAGTCATTTCCATTTCGCTTGTGAGCTGCAGGAATGAAGAACGAAGGACGATACCAAGCCATACATAGGAAGAAATGGGAAAGAAAAATAAGGCTCAGGGCTCTAAGGTGAAGGAAATGGCACCTTTATATACAGACACAGCTTGTAGCAGAGACGCAGGGATATCGATGTGGGAAAGGATGTACAGACTGCTTGAAGAAGAAAACCCCAGAATAATGAAGGTTACCGCTGTCGCAGACTCACAGGGCTCTTCCGAAGCATCCTTAGAAGAACTAGCATGCTCATTCCTTCATCGGATAGCAGCAAGGCCCAAAATTCTCCCATATATGGATATGATCAAGTGGATACTTGACAATGTAGAAATGAACAACAGACAGTTCAAGATGCAAGGACATGGGCTCATCGGGTCATTCGTTGCACAAGACTTAAAGCTCATGTATCATCTTCCTGAACCGCAGGCGACTTACAATGCACAATTCATTAAAAAACTTGTGGCGAAGAACCCAAACCTATCAGAGACCACCAAAGATTGGTCCAGAAAAGATGAACCGCTCAAGAAAGATAAAAACGGTATGTACAACACTGGTTCCCTCACCTCTCCGTATTGTTTTGTTGCGGTCATGCTTTGTAGATTATTTGGGATGCCAGATATCAATAAGTTTTCGTCTGAATGGTTACCATTGATCAATGCTGCCACAAATGCCGTTATTATAGATTGGGCCAAGATCTTTTCTGATAACCTATTCACGACTATTATCAATTACCGGTCTAAAGATCCATGTCTCAAAGGATCTATCCTCCTTTTTACCTATCTGCATATGTTATGGATTCTATTTGTTATGCATCTAAATTTCCCAATATGGGTTGGAAATGGACAACTTAGGACCCATTACCCATCCATGTTTATCATAAGATATTATGGGATTCTCAGTTCATTCCACATTTCTACCAGATTTGTCACGGGCTTATCTTACCCATGTATAGAATGATGTATGATAAAGACCCCCCGAGGTGCTCACCTGAGGCACAGATAGATATCATCCCCATCACAAGATGGTTCGGAGAAGAATGGTTCACCTATATTAGAGTATTTGGAAGCACCATCCCCCCTCGTATCCTCCCTTTGTATATTCCTGACAAACTTCTGGCTTGAGAAATTGCATATCAAACTTGTTCAGAAGGCTGCCTAACTAAAGACCTAAAAGACAAAAAGAAGGCCATATGGCCACAGTTTCCTGTAGCTTGTGGGGACTTTTCATTGTTCGATGTAGGTCACGCGTTCACCGAAGTAGAGAATATGATGTGTCTACAATTATTTAAATTCCCGGCAAGGCCATTTGACCCAAATGAGGTTGCCCAGGATTTCACAACGACAGTCAAGATAAAAGTGTTCGTTGGAAAAAAGGATTTATTTGATGATATATTTCAGAGTAAAAGCTCACTTCAGGAAATTTTGCGGGAAGCTCAATCGCGATTGTCTCCAGATGACCTCCAAAGATTCATGGTATACTGGGAAAGAAGACTAGCAAGTGTTCCTCTAGAAAAGCTGCAACTACCTGCCAGAGAACCTACTCCAAGCGTTAGCCTCAATGGGAATTCAAGTGCTTCCGGATCTAAATCTAAGACTGGAAAAGAGATGCCTGAGCATTCTAAAAAATCCGAAAACAACCAAGATAGAAGCGAAGAGTCAGCTAAAGACACCGCTCAGTCAATGGAATTTCCACAACAACAAGTTATCGCCTCCTCGCCAAGAGATGTCCCCCCTCTCGTCATTGAAGCACCACCCGTCACAATAGAATTAAAGAAATAATGGGAAACCTTCAACGAACTGATCAATCTTGAAGGACAGGCCCCAAAAACACCTGTGAGCAATACACAGGTAGCACAAGAAGTGGGCTCAACCATAGTCAGCAATGTCACAGAAACAGAGCATATTCCTATCGCTCCATCTTCTGAGCTTCTACTGAATGTAAAAGAAATTCCCCCACTGGACATATTTTATAGTCCCCAACATAAAGCAGTTGTAAGAAGAGAGAGAGAAAAGAGGAAGTTAGAAAATACACTTTCTCAGGATGCTGAGCAATTAGACATCCTGTGGAAATATCCTGCCAGTAATCCAGCTGAAAATCTCACCAAACTATCTCAAATCGCAGGGGCGTATGCCTCTCCGACTATTGACAAAGCGTTAGAAGTACAACAATTGTTGAAAGAGCAAGAAAATCAGATATAGGTACTGCAACTATAATTGCAACAAGACAATGCTAATAATGAGGCACGCAAATAGCTTGAAAAGTTGCAGGAAGACTTCCAGCAAATGCAAATAGGTTATCAAAGAAGTTTGGATGAAAAGGGAAAATAGTTGCAGGATTTACAAGAGATGCACAGAGACGACCCTAAACTTACAGAGTTTATTTCAGAGTCTATTGCCATGAATGAACAACTACTGCAGCAACAGGAAGAGTTGGGACAAAAGATATCACAGTGGAATTATTATTGCGAACTGAATGATAAAATCACCAATCAAGTGGTAGACTTGGGAAGTGACTATGATCAGATTGACAAACGAGTGACGGAGTACTTGGCTTGGCAGGATGAAGACGAGGGAAAAAAAGCAGGTGCACCCAGGATAAATGAGAATCATAAAGAGTTGCTCTTTAACAAGTGGGACGATCAAATCAGGGAAGCGGAACAAGCAGCAGAAACAGTGGCCACGACAGCAAGCATTCTTGTCGATTGTGTAAATGAAAATTTGCACAAAGCAAACTTAATCGCAGAGACCACCCCGGGGTATTTACCAAATAAACTATGACTAGAAGTAGAATGGAAGCAGAAGGCGCAAGAAAAGGGAAAAGCGGTCCAAGCACTAAACAGGTTAAATTGGGAGTGTTACTAGACATACTTGGTGAAGCCACATAGTCATCAGATGACTGTGAAATGTCTCATAAATGTAGCCAAGAAAGTGGTGCCAGCTCTCATAGATTCCATTTTCTCAGCCCAGCTCAAAGCAGAAGTCAGCCAGCCGACTCTCCTCAAACCAATGATGAATGCATGCAGCTTTAAAGATCAGATTCAGAAGTAGCTTTATTTAGAATGTTGTTTTTTCTTAAAAAATTAAATTAGAAAAAGGACGGTCATTTGAAAACCGCATCCTAAATTTTGTAAATAAACTATTATTAGAATTAGGAAGTAGTATTTAAACCCTTCTCATGCATTTAGAGAAGGGTCTAGAAATTTGTCAAAAACTTGTCCTCAGAACATGCACTTCTGCACCCTCAGAGGAGGTTTTGATGAATGAACGGATCAAGGTTTATTAATGTTTGCATTTGATATCTGCTACTGATGTTTCACTTCTGTACTCTTGGTAGATATTAGAACAAGTAGAGATAAATCATTGTTGCTTGAAGCTTATGAGTAGGACTAGTCATAAATGGTAGTTTTATCTCTTGGCCATTTCTGCTTATATTCTTAAAGCAATATACAGTTTTTAGTTGTTTATATGTCATTGCATGAATGTTTGAGTTACCATTTGGCACTTTTGTACGGTGGAGTTGTTACACAGTAATTTGTCACTGCCTTCCTGTCAGTCACCCTGCTGTGTCAATCACTAAGCTTCATGCCTTCTGAACTAGCCCTAAAACCCCTTTTTTCCAAAGTTTTATGCATCAGCGCGTCTGTTAGAAAAATACCCGCGATGACTGGCGCTCCATAGTGCATTCCGCGCGCTGCCAGCGCGGAAGAACATCCCTTTCCCGCACTGGTGAACATCGCACCTTTCCCGTGTGCTTCCGCGCTGACACGACTGTCCCAGTTATTGAGATGCGCCGACAGTGCGACAGTTTCCTCATTATCCGCGCTGATCCAGTTTGGGCGAATTCGTTCAAACAACCAGCCTTCCAGATAACTCCAGGCTTGGTTGTTAGCTTTGTGAATATCGACTCCTTTCTATGGCATGACTGCTCGACCTTTTGCAACCATTTCCCTCAAAGATAAGCTCATCCTTCCACCCTTATAGGAGACTCCTTCTCCTATATAAACTCTCACCATTACCATGGGCAGCTAGTTTTGGATAGTTAGACTTAGCTTGGAATAGCTTGGATTGTACAGAGCTTGTAGTGCTCAGATTGCTGCTATAGGTGTGGTGTGCTAGGTGTGGAAGTGATTGATTGCTTAGGGAAGGTTGTTTTGTGTTATTTGTGTGAGAGAGAGAGTTGCTTGTCTTGGGAGAATCTTCCTCAAAGGTGAATGCTTGAGATACATGCTGACTGGCCCCTCCTGAGAAGGTTACCGACGTCAGAACATTTGGTTGTACTCTTCTCTATTCTGATTAATAATAGATGACTGCTATTATTGTTCCATTCTCATTTGTCTACGCAATGTTTAAATGTGAATTACATCTTTTCTGACTGATGTATGGTTGCTTTTACTAGATTTTACGCTTGTGTTTGTTTCCCCTTCATGTGTGCAGGTATCTATTCGCGGAGATCGCGGAGGATTGTGACCAGCCAAAGCGGAGGAGCGAAGGCAACATCTCTTCGTCAAACGACAAGCGCAGGAATCCAAGTAGGTGCTCTTTACCTCTTGTTCAATTGTAATTAGGAACATGCGTAGCAGCATTGTGTGATTGTTGCTAGACCCTTGCTGGGCTAGTAGGGATCGCCTCTATCCGTAGAGGGGATTTACCTCTCCAACAATTTGGCGACTCCACTGGGGATCAGCCTTTTTGTCTCTTGAGTCCACTTTTGTGTTTGGCTTTGATTGATCTCTTTTCGAGTTTTTGGGATTGTCTTTTTGCTTATGAACTTTCTGGGCGTTTCTGGGAAGCATCTTTATTGTTTAAAAGCTCTTGCATTTGGTTTGGGAAGTTTTTAGTTTGGCCTTGCTTGTTTTTTGCGCTCAGCACGTTTTAATTCCAAACAGTCGCGCTGACATCGCGTTCCTGTTCTTTGGTTTTCTTTCCATCGCGCCTGTACGTCTAACAGTCGCGCTGACCTCGTTTTCAGAGACAGCGCGCTTTATTCGTGTCCTTCCGCGCTGGCATCGCGCCTCCGTTTCTTTGTGTTTTCTGTCATCGCGTCTGTGTGTTTTCTTTCCGCGCTGACCTCGTTTTTCCGAGACAGCGCGCCTTTTTCATGTCTTTCCGCGCTGACGTCGCAAAGTTGCTACAGGCCTCCCCCTGTCAGCGCCGAGTTGCTGAAGGCTACCCGCGCTGATCCTGTAAAATTCGTTTTTGACCAAATTGGCCTCCTGAACCTCTTGCTGTGACTTTCCCTTCTTCTCTCCTCCTGTCTGATGACTTGTTTTTCATTGTTTGAACTCTGAACTGCTTGATTGCGAAGCTTGTTTCCATAAGGTTTCGTTTTTGCTCAGTTTTAAGTTTGCAAATACCTTCCCTTTTTGCTTTCGCTGCTTGGTTCGTGTTCCCACCATCACTTTTGCAATTGCTGGATTGTGTTGTGTCTCTAGTTGACTGGTTGTGACTTTCGTCCTTCGGGTGTTTGCCTTTTTCTATTGATTTCACGCTCTAACTCTAGGACATCTAGAGGTTGCGTGTGTGTCAAGCCTACCGTAGGGAGCTTGTTTGTTTGTTTGACCAGCCAAGTTCAGATCTGTTCATGCACTTGTTCAGTGATTGTTGGAGTGCTTTGGATTGTGTTTCCAAGTGGTTTCTTTTCGCTTCCTCCTTGCTTGCAATCCTTGCTTGTCTTACAGAGCTTAGATTACATAGCTCGTGTAGACCTTTGTTTTCCTTTGATTTGGAAGCTTTGGTTGAATGTTTTGGGAACTTTGTGTGCTTTCATTAAGTAGTTTACTTGGTGTTCCGGTTCCTCCAAATTATTTTAGATGCTTTGTGTCACTGAAAGAAAATCAAACTAGTAGCTTTGCCTTTGAAAACTGAAAAGGAAAAGAACATTTCATTGATTTGCATCTTCAAAAGAAAAGTTTCCTTTCCTCGCTTTAGTTGCATTAAGTTGCTTGTTTGCTTGTACTTGTTTTGTTTGATAGAAAATTTTTTGCCCTCTCGTAGCTAGAATTCATCGAATAAAACGGAATTCTTTGGCATATAGATTGCATCTAGGTAATTGTGAGCGAACATACGATAGGACCTGAAATCGAAACTTAATCTCAAGATCAACTATAAAATGAACCGAATGAATCTAAAAACGCATTGGAACTAAACGCGAGCATCTAGAGGTCTAGGTTAGAGACGTGTTCCGGCGTCTTTAAACATAGTCACTGTTGTTTCACATTAGGTTGGGTGATTCCTCCTTCTGTGACTCGATAGTGGTCTAACACGGACTGCGCTCCCACGTACCGTCGTGTATATCGGGAGACCCCACTAGGCTTTTATCCTTTATCCATAGGAAGCCGAGTCTGCTGCCCTACGATTCGCAATGCAGTGAACACAGCATTCACGAAGATTGACCACCCGTACCCTAAAAAGTATTCTGTGGTTTCGCGAAAAGTTTGGCACACCCTCTACCTAGAATTCCAGAGCAGTCACTTTTGATCCTTTTCGGACTCCCTAAACGAAAAGGTGCTTGTGAGCGTCTTGTCACTTCGTGCTCATAAAACATTCGAAGGAGACTGGAGTCAACTTTTCGTCCTTTTCTCGACTCCCGAAATATGAAAAGGTCAAGTTTGGTTCTTATGTCTTAAAATTAATTTGGCCAGGATAACATCACCCAGTTAGATCTTGTGCGCGTTAGCTTGAGTAGGTTTCATTTTCGTTTGCTATGGCAACTTTTCCAGGATTCACTAACCCAGATTCCCCCTCTGATGGGAATCCAGGTCACTTCCCTCCTCTTGGGAATGTTGGTGCTCCGTATATGGCAATGTTGTCCCTGCCAGGGTTAACTGTTGGGTTGCCTGTTTGGTTGTTTTCAACCTCTTTGGTCCCTACCGTATCGGCTGTTAGTCCATCAGTCCCTCCACCTGAACAACATCATGTTGATCCTAAGGTGGATCTCTCCCCTTTGACGCCTACTTCTACGTCGTCCTCTTGTACTTCGCCTGGTGAAATTCTCGATGTGAGTAACCAGGTGGCTAAGAAGAAGAAGAGGAAGACCAAGAAGAAGAAGTCCCCTAAGGGAGAGCCTACACACACAGTCCCCCTCTCAAGTCCAGCTATCCACTCCAGTACACCTAAAGTCGGGTCACCTTCTGCTCCTCCACGGAAGGTTAAGTTTCCTTGTCGATTATGCAGGGAGGACCATCTGCTTCGTGATTGTCCTGGCATTCCCAGGGTATTAGAAGTTTGGTCCCACGATCCGGCCCGCCCTTCATCGTCCACTAATGATCATGGCGATGCTACCTCATCAGTTGGGAATGGTAAGGAGGAAGGGAAGTTTCGAATCCCCTGTCGACTTTGTGAAGGCAAACATCCCCTTCACCTTTGTCCCCTCATGGATAAAGCTTCTGCTGTGTGCCAGGTCCCCAGCGGAGTCGCCAAATTGTTGGAGAGGTAAATCCCCTCTACGGATAGAGGCGATCCCTACTAGCCCAGCAAGGGTCTAGCAACAATCACACAATGCTGCTACGCATGTTCCTAATTACAATTGAACAAGAGGTAAAGAGCACCTACTTGGATTCCTGCGCTTGTCGTTTGACGAAGAGATGTTGCCTTCGCTCCTCCGCTTTGGCTGGTCACAATCCTCCGCGATCTCCGCGAATAGATACCTGCACACACGAAGGGGAAACAAACACAAGCGTAAAATCTAGTAAAAGCAACCATACATCAGTCAGAAAAGATGTAATTCACATTTAAACATTGCGTAGACAAATGAGAATGGAACAATAATAGCAGTCATCTATTATTAATCAGAATAGAGAAGAGTACAACCAAATGTTCTGACGTCGGTAACCTTCTCAGGAGGGGCCAGTCAGCATGTATCTCAAGCATTCACCTTTGAGGAAGATTCTCCCAAGACAAGCAACTCTCTCTCTCACACAAATAACACAAAACAACCTTCCCTAAGCAATCAATCACTTCCACACCTAGCACACCACACCTATAGCAGCAATCTGAGCACTACAAGCTCTGTACAATCCAAGCTATTCCAAGCTAAGTCTAACTATCCAAAACTAGCTGCCCATGGTAATGGTGAGAGTTTATATAGGAGAAGGAGTCTCCTATAAGGGTGGAAGGATGAGCTTATCTTTGAGGGAAATGGTTGCAAAAGGTCGAACAGTCATGCCATAGAAAGGAGTCGATATTCACAAAGCTAACAACCAAGCCTGGAGTTATCTGGAAGGCTGGTTGTTTGAACGAATTCGCCCAAACTGGATCAGCGCGGATAATGAGGAAATTGTCGCGCTGTCGGCGCATCTCAATAACTGGGACAGTCGTGTCAGCGCGGAAGCACACGGGAAAGGTGCGATGTTCACCAGCGCGGGAAAGGGATGTTCTTCCGCGCTGGCAGCGCGCGGAATGCACTATGGAGCGCCAGTCATCGCGGGTATTTTTCTAACAGACGCGCTGATGCATAAAACTTTGGAAAAAAGGGGTTTTAGGGCTAGTTCAGAAGGCATGAAGCTTAGTGATTGACACAGCAGGGTGACTGACAGGAAGGCAGTGACAAATTACTGTGTAACAGATGCCCCCTAAAGCATGAAGACCGAGAGAGTGGGAGGGGTGAAATGCTTTACAACACACGCCGAACTGGAACATCACCAGGAAGGACCGAAACATCTCTGATAATCAAGTACATGCAGTCTAGGCATGGGCGCAGCCATCCAAAAGACATGCGAAAAGGTCTGTGGAATGGACGCTTTGGGTTCCCCATCGCTTGTACCTGTCGCACCGCATCTCACCGCGTTTGACGGAGGAACGAGTCAGCCATTAGGGATCCTTCCAAAGTTTCCTATTACTTTGGGGGGCAAGACTATCTATATAGACATCTCAGTTACCCAAGGTTCTTTAGACTTCAGTCTTCTCCTTGGTCGTGATTATGTGTATGCCATGGGAGCCCTTGTTTCTTCACTTTTCCGTGTGGTTTGTTTTCCACACGATGGAAGAATCGTGACGTTCGATCAATTATCGTTCGTTCGTCCACAAGCCCTTCCGGCGCACTCGTCCTTCCCTCCTGGCTTTCATCCACAAGTTGCATCTGCCTCGCCGCAAATAAACTATGTGGCCACCTCCCCCGTGCCTATATCCAGCAATGTCGCCGTCGTGCATACTGTCCTGGGGGCATTGGGTCCTGACTTCCGAGATATTGACCTCCCACCGGGAGCGCCACTCTTGGAAGCCCCGACTTCCTGTTCATTATGATGAAGTTCGGATGGAGCATAGTTCCTTTCCGATGTCAAGCTCCCTAAAAAATGAAATTGGATTTGGTTGGAGCATAGTTCCTTTCTGGTGTCAAGCTCCTTAAAAAATGAAACTAGGTAACGGAGCATAGTTCACTTTCCTATGTCAAGCTCCTTAAAAAATGAAACTAGGTCTGGTCCGAGGATAGTTCTGATCTTGTGTCAACCTCGTTAAAAAACGAAACAAGGAGTCGAGCATAGTTCCTGATCTTGTGTCAAGCTCATTAAAAAATGAAACAAGGGTTATGAGGATAGTTCTTTTACTGTGTTAACCTCATTAAAAAATGAAACACCCCCTTTTCCCAATCGAGTCTTTGATTAGGATCTCGTAAAATCCAAGTCGAGTCTTTCATCAATCTCGAGAGTGAACCTTCATTCCATCCACTTTGTTGAATGCAATGAAGCTTGGGGGGCATGTACCTCGATTTACGTCATTATGCTGGGGGCATGCGAACTTATAACAAGCATAGTTTTTCGTTTCAAGCTTGTGTAAACATGAAACCTAATCCAAGCAGAGTTCTCCATGGTTCAAGCTTGTGTAAAAATGAACCCATACCCTGATTTACATCTCGTGATTGCCATGTTTATCCACTGAATTCCGCTAGATGAGCCTTGGTTGTTTTCATTCCATCGCCACCATCTTTTTGGCCGATCATATGCTTTCACTTGGTTGTTTTACCTTTCCTGAGGGACCGCAGTTATGAGTGGTTTTGATAGCCAACCTCTTGACCATTACATGTTTTGAGCAGTTCCACCTTTGCCGGAACCAGTTGCTACCCTTTATACCACTCGTTCCTCTAGGACGAGTCTCCTTTAAGCTCTTTTCTGACTCGTAAAATATGAAAAGATTGCCGAGTATTTTCCCCTTTTTTGACTCGTTAAAGAGAATAAAAATGGAGGTCTGCTTTCAGCTCTTTTCTGACCGTTTAAAGATGAAAAGATTGCCGAGTCCCCCTCTCGACTCGTTAAAAAAATGAGAGGCGGTCACCTTTAAAGCTCTTTTTTCGACCGTTTAAACTCAAAAAGATTGCTGGGCGTTTGTCGTTTCGCGCTCGATATCGGCTCTAAAACGACGTGTTTTCGACCGCTTTTTTACTTTTTCGGGTTGAAGGCACTATCCACGAAAAGTACTCCTCGGTCATAATGATCGGGCGGTTCTTTCGAGCATGGTTTTATACTTTTTCGGGCTCGAGAGACACAACTGTACGAAAAAGGACCCCCCTGGAGCCTCCTTTTCCGCAATCTTTTCAGACTCCCTAAATAAGAAAAGATGCCGAGTTTTTCCTTTGTCAGGCTCGTTAAAAACTAAATGACATCGGGCATTGTCGAAATGACGCTGTTCAAGCATATGCTATCCCCGTCAAGCTTGTCATCCAAAAATAATCGGGGTACCTGCCTGTAAAGGTGGGGAAAATGGAGCTATGATTACAGTCGTGTCGGCAGTATGTCGCTCTTGAACATGGCACTCCGCTATTTCGTGTCTGGGTGGGGTCATCTCATCTCGTTTTCACTAGCCTCCATGGGTTGGGTTATCCTATTTGGCCTCTCATTCGCTCATTGCCATCACCACCGTACCCTCTGCTCATCTGATGTCAAATACTGCCAACCCCGCTACAGTGCCGCCAATGTGTTCAAGAGAAGTTAGCCTTTGCAAGAATACAACCTCATCTGCTGTCTCACACAAACTATTTTACCTCTGTCTCGTGGCGATGACGTGGGAAACATTATGGCCCACCTTCGTTCAAGGTCCTTTCCCGTCGACTCCGACTCATTATCCGAGAAGGTGACTTAGAGACTCCCTTTGGGTGCCTTGGAGCCTGCATGCCTCAATGGCAGGTTCTTCGTGTTCGACGAGAGGTTTTCATCATTGGCCTCTGATCGGATGATTCCGTGGATGTTCGACACCAGCTCATTGATTCACATACCGTGGATTGTACCTATAGTACCTTGAGGGCCATTGTCATTATTGGTGGTACCTCTCGCGTCTGTTAACAGTTTTCACCATTGACTGGTAATCAGACGATGTTCATGCATGTTCGACTTCGACTCATATATTCACATGTTTGAACTTGTACTTTGTTCGGATCGGGACGGAGCGCAAGACCCTGGATCCGTGTCTGTTGTGGGCCAGGTTGCGATTTTGTGGATGATCATTACATGACTCATTGATGGATGGCTGCGCCCATACCTGAGTCTTCATGGATGGCTGTGACCATACCTTATCATTATTATGGTCTCTTTAGCTGGGTGGCTGCGTCCATTCCACAGACCTTTTCGCATGTCTTTTGGATGGCTGCGCCCATGCCTAGACTGCATGTACTTGATTATCAGAGATGTTTCGGTCCTTCCTGGTGATGTTCCAGTTCGGCGTGTGTTGTAAAGCATTTCACCCCTCCCACTCTCTCGGTCTTCATGCTTTAGGGGGCATCTGTTACACAGTAATTTGTCACTGCCTTCCTGTCAGTCACCCTGCTGTGTCAATCACTAAGCTTCATGCCTTCTGAACTAGCCCTAAAACCCCTTTTTTCCAAAGTTTTATGCATCAGCGCGTCTGTTAGAAAAATACCCGCGATGACTGGTGCTCCATAGTGCATTCTGCGCGCTGCCAGCGCGGAAGAACATCCCTTTCCCGCGCTGGTGAACATCGCACCTTTCCCGTGTGCTTCCGCGCTGACACGACTGTCCCAGTTATTGAGATGCGCCGACAGCGCGACAGTTTCCTCATTATCCGCGCTGATCCAGTTTGGGCGAATTCGTTCAAACAACCAGCCTTCCAGATAACTCCAGGCTTGGTTGTTAGCTTTGTGAATATCGACTCCTTTCTATGGCATGACTGTTCGACCTTTTGCAACCATTTCCCTCAAAGATAAGCTCATCCTTCCACCCTTATAGGAGACTCCTTCTCCTATATAAACTCTCACCATTACCATGGGCAGCTAGTTTTGGATAGTTAGACTTAGCTTGGAATAGCTTGGATTGTACAGAGCTTGTAGTGCTCAGATTGCTGCTATAGGTGTGGTGTGCTAGGTGTGGAAGTGATTGATTGCTTAGGGAAGGTTGTTTTGTGTTATTTGTGTGAGAGAGAGAGTTGCTTGTCTTGGGAGAATCTTCCTCAAAGGTGAATGCTTGAGATACATGCTGACTGGCCCCTCCTGAGAAGGTTACCGACGTCAGAACATTTGGTTGTACTCTTCTCTATTCTGATTAATAATAGATGACTGCTATTATTGTTCCATTCTCATTTGTCTACGCAATGTTTAAATGTGAATTACATCTTTTCTGACTGATGTATGGTTGCTTTTACTAGATTTTACGCTTGTGTTTGTTTCCCCTTCGTGTGTGCAGGTATCTATTCGCGGAGATCGCGGAGGATTGTGACCAGCCAAAGCGGAGGAGCGAAGGCAACATCTCTTCGTCAAACGACAAGCGCAGGAATCCAAGTAGGTGCTCTTTACCTCTTGTTCAATTGTAATTAGGAACATGCGTAGCAGCATTGTGTGATTGTTGCTAGACCCTTGTTGGGCTAGTAGGGATCGCCTCTATCCGTAGAGGGGATTTACCTCTCCAACAGGAGTCATTTGTTTATGTTTGATATGTGAATAACTTATTATGCGATATGTTGTTCACAACTGTTTTGCCTAACTTTTTATGCAAAGTGGTTCATCTTAATTGATTTCCATTCTTATGATAGCTAAATCATCTTTATTACCAGTTATTATTTGAAATCTTTTTAGATCGCATAATAGAAGAAATACATCCCAGGTTAGCATAGATTAGATGTGCTGTTTTCATTAGATTACAATAGCATAGAATTATATTAAAGTAGCTTAGATTAGAACCCTTAGATCAGCATAATCCAACATTGCACACACACACCCTTAGATTGGGAAACTGGTCCCATTATCCCCAGTCTGACCCGCTACACCAAATGGATAAGGAGCTGCCAACCATGGTCCGGACTGGGTGGGTATCCCCCTTGTTGTCGACCCGATTTTCGGGGCTTCAACACAACTGTAGCTCTGTAATTTGCAGGTTCAACACCAACTGAACCCATTCCATCTCAGTCCGAGTGTCACACACCCCTGTGGCCAACTTGCAGATGCATACCTCAACTGGCTCCTCCTCCGGAATGGCCAACTCTGGGACAATTCGAAACGTCTGCTCAACGACCTGCATAATCCTCTTGCTCTAATTGGTCGCCTTTGTCTCTACGGTGATGTTAGCATTTCTCTGTAGGGGCATCTATTCATTGTTGATCCACTGTTCGTTAATCACTTGGAGGGTGCGGTGCTCATGGGCCCTTAGCACTAAAATTACTCCATCCTGCGAGAGGTGGAGTGCTTCACACGAAAACGCTCGCAGTTTTAGCCCAACTCCCTTCAGGCTACTGATAGTGGGTCTATCAGCCTCATTTTCGATGGTTAGTGCTCCATCTGGCAGCGCTATTGCACTGGAAACCTTTGTGTGTAGCATATTGATAGCTTCTGAAGTGCCTATAGCCAAGCTGGTAGACACCCTACCAACCTGCGATGCCCAAGTCTGTAACTCCTGCAACCGAGTCTAGATAGACCCTAGGATGATCTGCTGCTATTGTTAAAATTGCTGTAGGGCCTTCATGGTGACATCCTTTACTGTGTCACCGATATCATGTAAGCTGCCCTTTGTCAATGTGATAGGGTCCAGCGAGGTCTTGGTCACCTTTGATTTCTTCCTAGAACTTCCTCTAGCTCTCTTGCGAGCTTAATGTGGGCATATGTCTCCTGAGGGTCCACGCCATGCTATTCTATTTCTTCCTCTTTTGTTTCTAGGTTTATAGCCTTGCCTTTCTCCTGTGCAGTGGGCTTTGGTGGGTTTCCCCTAGGTGATGTGCGTACCGATATGGCAGGCTTCTTTCCCTTCGTGTCCTTCACAGTTTCCTTAGTTGGGGTTAGCTTCGGTCTTGGCATTCTTGGTGATTTAGGGACCTCTACCAATACTTCAGCCACTTCTAGAGCAGCTACTTCTGCTTCTTTGTCCATTTCTTATGTCGTCTCCTCTACTACTTGCTCGATATTTATAATTTCTAGGGGTGCTAACATAACACTTTCTAATAATTCCCTCGACGCCTCTATCAAGTTCAGAAATGCAGGAGTCTCTTTGAAAGTCTCGAAGAATTCTTGGTCCATAAGTGTATGAGAGCTCAACAACTTAATACTCAAAATGCAAAGTGTTTCTTGCTAGACAACCACTTGTAATTTATAGGTCATTTTGAATTCAAATCCGACCGTTTCCCCCAAATTTGGTTCGTTAATGTCGGATTGGCAGCATATTTTCAAGGATCTGAGCCATAAATTTCATCTTAAATGTCAGCCGCATGCTCCATTCGGCCTTACTTCTGCCATCAAGTCATGAACAATGAATTTAACGGTCACTTTCTAGCCAACTTGTGTGATTTATCCCTGGGTAGCACAGTTCCCTCCGTGCTACCGCGAACCCTGTGACACTTCCTTGCTTCACACCATCCTCCAATCACGCAGCTCCCCAACTTGGGCAGTGTAGTTTATAGTCCCACACCTCCTTTCAGCTGCCTGGAGTGCTAAGACTGTGCTACCTTCATTTAGTCACATGGTCGGACTGCCGATGTATGGCTTCAATCAACTGCCATTCACCTTTCCTAGGAAGGGATCTCCATTCAATTTGACTAGTTGTACTGCTCCTCCATCGGTAATCTCCTTAATGACATAAGGCCCTAACCAGTGCATCTTGAACTTCCTTCGAAATTTATCAAACTTACTATCATACAAAAAAACCAGGTCATTTACCTTAAAGGTGTGCAGCTTCATATGTCGATCATGCCATGCCTTTTTTTGCTGCATTTGGACCTGTTGGTGAAATCCAGCCAAAAATCTCTCTTCCTAGAGCTCATCCAGCTGTGTGAGCCTCTCCTCCAAGGCTTTGCGATTTGTCATATCTGTAAGCACTGCTATACATAGACTAGGCACAATATATTCCATAGGCATTACCACTTCAACACCATAGACAATCCTAAAGGGGGTTTGTCCAGTTAACTTCTTACATGTCATTCGATAATCCCATAGTACTGTAGGTATTCATAGGTCCCAATCACTTCGTTGAGCATTGAAAAACTTGGTCAGCACGTTTTTGAGCACTTCATTGAACGCTTCCACCATCTCGCTAGTCTACGGGTGATAAGGCGTGCTCTTTTGGTGGTATACCTGAAATTCCTTTGTTAGCATGCTGATCATCTCATGCAGGAAGTGCATACCGCAATCACTCATCAAGATCTTCAGACATCAAAATCACGTCAATACATGCTCAAAGAGGAACTTTGTAGTGGTCGCACCTATGCAATCCTTCACAGGTCATGCCTCTGCCCAACGAGTCAAATACTTCGTAGCAGTGATAATGCACCTTGCTCTTGTATTTCCTTGGGGCTGAATAGGTCCCACAAAATCTATCACCTACTTCTCAAAGGGTTGCAACATCATCTATGGATTCAAAGGCATCTCATCCCTCCACGATGGTCTACCAGTCCTTTGACACACATCACACGCCCTACAATACACTTTTGAGTCCTGATGGAGAGTTGGCCACCACAACCGTGGGCATAGAATCTTCTGCACGGTTGTTCTCCCTACATAATGTGCTCCCACGGCACCCCCATGAGCATACATGAGGATGCTACTTCTTTCAAAATTAGGTACATATAGTCACAATATCTCTTAAAACCCCATTTTGTATATATTCCCAGCAATGATAGAGAAATCTGCTACGTGCACCACTAATTCCCTCTTCTGTTGAACAGTGTATCCTTATGGTGTAGTACTTCTTGTTAGGAAATGTATTATATCCTCAAAAAGACCATTCGCGATGCGAACTGCAAATAGTTGCGCGTCAGGTAATCCTTCTTCCAAGTTAGTGGGTTCCTCCCCTGTTTTGATGCGCGACAGATGGTCTGGTCCTGCGTTCAGTCATCCATGCTTTACAATAACTTCAAAATCATATTCTTGGAACAATAAGAGCCATCTATAGATTCTCCCCACCAACATAGGATTATTGACCAGGTACTTCAACATGGAATGATCTGTGTACATCTTAAAATGGCCTCCCAGCAAGTAGTGCCTAAACTTCTAGAGCGCATACACCATAGCTAACCCTTCACGCCCGGTGGTGGAATAGTTCTTCTCGACTTTGGATAATCTTTGTCTTGCAAACGCGATAGGATGGTCCAAGCCTTCTCCACCAGCCTATGTCAGTACTGCTCCCAGCGCTATACATGACATGTTGACATGTACGTGAAACTCCTTCTTCTAATCTGAGAAGACTAGAATCGGTGCAGTGACCATCTTTTCTTTCAATATATCCAAGCTCTTCTTACAGTGATCATTCCAGTAGAATGTGACATCCTTCTTCAAAAATTTCTCCATAGGCATGGTGATTTGGGCATAGCCTTTGATAGACTTTCTATAATATCCCATATGTCCCAGGGTAGCGCGCAGTTGTTTCACACTCCTCGGCACTTCAAAGTTTAGTATCATCGCGATCTTCATGAGGTCTACCATTAGTCACTGTCTACAAACCACATGCCCCAATAGGTTCCCAAAAGGAACAAAAAACAGACACTTCATGAGATTGAGCACAATCTGGTATCTTCAATAGGTATCCAGCATTAGGTGCAAGCTTGCTACATGGCGTTTAACCAACCCAAACATGTCCAGTCATCAAAATATACTTCTAGGAACTTATGAATAAATTCCTTGAACACAGCCACAACTACGCGTGAGAAGATCGCAGGTGCATTCTTCAATCCAAACGGCATTACAGTGTACTGAAAACAACCCCAATTAGTCGTGAAGGTTGTCTTTCTCCTATCCTCTGGCGTGATTTTGATCTGGTGGTACCGAGAGAACCCATTAGTGAAGGAATATTCTTCCTGGCCACCTACATTGTCCAACACTTCATCAGTTAATGGAGTCGGGAAAGGATCATGTACAAAAGCGTCATTCAGTGTTCTAAGATCCATGCATATCCTTATTTTATCCTTCTGCTTCTTTTTCTGTACCACCATTAGACTTAGTGTTACATAGTAATTTGTCACTGGCCTCATATCTTGTGATCTCAGATAGAGTCAGTCTCTAAGTGACATCTCTGCTATGTCATACATCAAATAAATATGTCCATATCTTCCCACTCATTCAAGAAGACTAAGCAAGTGCTCTCTAATCCTGAATATTGATCCTTTTATCCACGTTTCTGCATCGTCGCAAGTAAGCATTATTCTTCCTGGGATGATTCTCTGTGATGAACTATAAGGTCGCGACGTCGTCACAGGGGTACATCTGTTTCCTGCAACAGTTGAATTTTAGGGCTCGGTGCAAGTCCTAAAGATCTTTTTTGCGATGATGGCTCTGCATACACTGTTTCCTTGTGACGTCTTCGTTGAGCCCTAGTGTATGACTTGTGACGATCTAGATATGGCGAATTAGTTCAAACAGAATGCTTCTAGGTGATTCTAGAGCTGGTTGTTGGGTCAAGGGAGTTCGCCTTTCCTCCTCTGGGATGGTGGTTCCACCTTTTGAGAAACCTCCCTTGAGGATAAGCTCCCTCTCCCTCATTTTATGGAGGCTCCTCCTCTTATAAAAAACATTCCCCATTGCTATGATTAGATCGTTCTTAGTTTTTGGATTTGAGTAAATTAGCTAGCTTTGGTGTGAGTTTGCAGTGTGAATTGCTGATAGTTTAGCAATTGGTTGTGGATTGCCTTAGCTTTGTATTAGAGCATGTGAGTGAGAGGGAGAGTTATTATCCATTTGGGAGACCCTTTTGAGCATGAATGCTTGAAGAAACATACTGGCTGGACCCTTCGAGAAGGCTTGCGATGTCAAGGCTTGGTTGTAAGCTTTACTTTTGTTCATTTTAATACAATCAATGGTGATTTCCTATGTCTTGTGTAAAATATACTTGATAGCTTATGGTTCCTTGAATCTGTAAGTAAATAGATCATTGTTGTATTCTATTACATGTTCTGTTGTTCTCTTGTGTTGTTTCAGGTAAATTGCTCATTCAGAAAAAGGAAACAATAGCTGCAGTGGCACAACGAAAGCTCCATCGAACACCGGTTTGAGGTAGGTTATTTCAACAATGACTGTTTAAGGAAATTAACCATTAGTTTGTCTTGCCGTGGCTAGACCCACTCTAGGGCTAGAGGGGTTACCTCTGTCTACAAAGGGAACATTTCCTACATCACAAGTTGGCAACTCTGCTGGGGAATCCTTTGTATGTTTTCTCTTGTTTGCTCTTGATTTGTTTTTGATATAGTGTCTCTTGAGTTTGGGGTTGAGCCATCAGTGTTCTAGGTTACCTGGGTCAATTTGGGAGTCCCTCTTACTGTCTGAGAAATTAGTTTAGTGTCCTTCAGGTGTTTTTACTTTGTCTTTTCTCTTAATTGAGATCGTCGTTGTTTATAGCTTAACAACTGCGATGATGTTGCACCTGTCCTCTTTAGTAAACCTGCATGTCGCAGATATCTCGTCGTATAGTTGTGATGATTCTTGAAATCGGACCATCACAGAAGACAGGTGTACACCTGTGATGACGTCGCGCAGTTTCCAGCTCTATGCTTGCAACTATTTTCCTTTTGTCTCAAGTTATTAGTTATAACCTTGTGATGATTCCTATACAAGTTGTTTTTACAACTTTACCTCCTAAATCAACCAGTGCTGCTTGACCCCTGTTGTCTCTTGTCTCTCATTAACTTGTTTTGACTGCTTTAGGTTAAGGCACCTTCTCTTTGGTTTCATTGAGTGAATCTTGTATTTTCAGACCATGTGACCTCGCTCTTTTCAAGGTTTCATCAAGAAGTTGTTTGCTTGGGTCACTCGTCCCTCCAAGATTCATCCACAACCATCTGATTGATTTGTTTGAGGTTGTTTTACTGCTTGTTTTCTTTTTGATTGGTCTCTAGTGTTTGGTTATTGAACCAGTTCCTCATATTGATTTGATTTCCACACTATCAAACATAGATTACATTTGTTTGGATCAGTCAGGCTTGCACTTGCTTGTTTATCATTAAAATTCCATAAATCAAAAATATTGCATTCATACAACATACGAAAGTGAAAGCTCATTTGCATTACTAAATTTTCATGATTGAGAAATTAGGAAGCAGAGTTTAGATCTTTCATTAGTAGTTGTGAGATAAGTGTATTGATGCATTGTGTTTCCGAGTGTTTTCATTTGCTTGTCTTGGTTTGTGTTCACCTGGAAATGAACTCTTTACCCTCCTTCAGGTAGTTGTTCATTGAAACAAATGGTGCTTTACTCATTGTAGCTACATCCTAGGAATTGTCGAAATACATTCAGTAGGGCCTGAAAACTGAAACTTAATCCAATATTAACTCTTAAAATCAATTGAATAAACCTAACAACGCATTGGAACTTAACGCACATTATCTAGAGGTCTAGGCTAGAGATGTGCTCTGGCGTCGTTAAACCTAGTCACTATTGTTTTCACTAAGGTTGGGTGATTCCTCCTTCTATGATTCAATAGCTGCTAGTACGGACTTGTGCTCCCTGTACCGTCGAGTATATATCGGGAGACCCCACTAGGTTATCATCCTATCATCCATAGGAAGCTGAGTCTGCCGCCTTACAAACCGTAACGCACCGAACACAACATTCAGGAAGATTGACTACCATACGGAAAGTCCTTGGTCATTTCTCTTTCATTTGATCACCAAGGTGTATATGTAGTTTTGCAGTTTGTCTGGTAAACCTCTTGTCTAGTACTCCAGAGTAGTCACTTTCGTTCCTTTTCGACTCCTTAAAAGAAAAGGATCATCTGAGCACTTGTCCTTTCAGGCTCATTAAATATTCGAAGGTGACTAGAGTCATCTTTTGTCCTTTTTCTTGACTCTTTAAACATGAAAAGGTCAAGTTTTGTTCCTGTGTCATAAAATTTACTGCCCACGAAATATTCCTGGTAATGGTTAGAGTTCTTGGTTACACTGAGAGTGTGTTTCAAGGTTTTTTCCGATGGCCACATTCCTTGAGTCTACCGATCAAGGTCTTCCCCTAGATGGGAATCCTGGTCTGTTTCCTCCTTTTGGAAATACCGATGCTCCGTATATGGAAACATTGTCTTTACCTGGGTTAACCATTGGTTTGCCCATTTGGTTGTTTTCGACATCGGTGGTCCCAAGCATCATGACCGCTGTTCCGCCATCTCCTTCGTTTGAATCACAACACGATCGTGGACGAGGAGTATAGGGACAGTGAAAAATTTTTGTGTAACAAATGCCCCCTAAAGCATGAAGGCCGAACTAGAGTGAGGAGTGAAATGCTTTACAAGTGCGTGCGAGGAACCAGAGTCCATCATCGGAGAACCTACAAGAAAGCATATATACATATACATCAATGAAAAAACTTTGAATAATACATGAATTGTGGTATGGACACAGACATCCAGAAAATGATCATGTAAAAGGATCCAAGGCATGGCCGCAGCCATCCAATAGAAAGGATCATAATGAAGCCAAGGTATGGTCGCAACCATCCAATAATGAGAAGGATCACATATAAAAACTCATGGTATGGTTGAAACCATCCATCTCAAAGAGACATGTATGTCAACATGATCATGTCACATCGCCTCGCAACCTGGACTTAATTTAATCTTAGCCCAGGGTCTTTCACTCCAAACGAACCGATCAAAGTACAAATCCTAACATGCGAATGAATGTGTTGAAGTAGAACATGATAGGAAGTTGCTTGATTACTGGGCAATGATCTGAACCATTAAGAAGCATGAGAGAAACCACCAATAATGACAATGGATCTCAAGGTACTAACAGCACAGTTCATGGAATGTGAATGAAGGAACTGATGTTAAACACCCGTGAAATCACCCGATCAAAAGCCAATGATGTGAACCTGTCATCAAGTGTGAAGTGTCGGCCGGATAAATCATTCTTGCAGACAAGACTAATATCCCTAGTATCTACAAATATCTAGCGACAAGCAAAACACAAAAATTTACCTTTCTCTAAATATTGCGATTTATAAATAAAAACCAAGAGTTGTTTTAGACCCTACCTTAAGTCCAACGCTAGTTTGTGGCAGCCATGCTTTGACCTTCCAAATAAATTTCCTTTTGAGAACCTGCAAACACAAACAAGCACACATCAAATAACACCTGCATAGCTAATATAATAAATCATATTCATCATGGCGATCAAGGAATCCATGAAATAAACCATAAAAGACATCTTATTGAGAAAAATAAACTTGATTGTATTAACTTTTAACAAATAAGAACTTTACAACCTTGGTACCTTGATGTTGTACAAGCTCCTCCCAGGGTCCAAGCAAGAATCTCCTCTACTTTGAAAAGCCTCACACTCTTCCTAATAAGATCAAAAGGTATGTAATCTCTCCTCTCAAGCTTAATTAGGAAGTCTAAATTCCAACAGCATTTACCCTAAAAAATATTTAGCTTTCAACCTCCTTAGTAACTAGCCCAATGCCTCATTTTATAGTGCAGAGGAAGGAAGTTACAGGTCCACCTATGAAGGGATAGAGTCCTCCTTCAAAGGGATAAGCTCCTCACATCAAGGGGTTATCTCCTTTAGTTATGGGATGCATGAACCTCAAAGGAGTGAACTTGCCACCTCAAGATTCCCTCTAGAAGCTTCCAGAAATAACCCAAAGTGAGTTTTTAAGAATATACTCATCTTTTTGACTTTTAAGGGGTCTGCACCCATTACATAGAAACAAAGCGGGCAGGTCCGTAGGGGACATGACCAGGGGGTGCGGGACCGCAGGTAATGCTAAGAGAAAGTGTGGAACCAAAGTTTTAGTGATTTTTAAGGGATTTCTCTCATTTTTCAAGGCTTGACATGAAGAGCTGAGGTTTAAGACTTGAAAAGGAGGAAAGTACGAGTGGTGATAGACTCACACTGATTGCAGAATGTCATGGTGACAATATTTTGTGCAACAAATTTCCCCCTAAAGTGCAAAGTCTGTAATAGAAGAGGATAGTATTTGTCATCTAAGGAGAGTGAAGTACTTTATCATTTCGAGGATCATCCTGTGGAGAGCCTGGTTGGAACCTGTAGAAACATTCAATACAATATATATATATATATATATATATATATATATATATATATATATATATATATATATATATATATGTGTGTGTGTGTGTGTGTGTGTGTGTGTGTGTGTGATCATATCATTGCTGAGGTAGGCATTCCCATACTCAGATCAAAACTGACTAGAAAACTAACTAAACTGCTCTGATATAGGAATGATTCCGCAATACATCATAAGTATAGACATATGTAGACAAAGTATGGGCATAGCCATCTTTTTATGAATAGTCCACTATATAATGAATATCAAAATTCCTCGCAGCCTGGATGGTGGAAAGTAGATCCAGGGTCTTGATTTCTACTTCCCGAAATAGTACGATTCTATCCATGTGAATGAATGTGTCAAAGTCGAACATGGTAGAAACCACTTGATTACCAGTCAATGATGTAAACTGTTAACAAGTGTGAGAGAAACCACCAGTAATGTCAATGGCTCTCAAAGTACTCAGAACAATCCATGAAATGTGAATAGATGAGTTGATGTCGAACATGTCACGGAATCCTTTGATCGAAGGCCAATGATGCAACCTGGAATTGAAGGCAAGAAACCTGCCATTGAGGCATGCAGATTCCAAGGTACTGACGATTTCTAGATCATCTTTCTAGATAATGAGCTGAAGTTGATATAAAGCGATCCGTCGTAGGCAAGCCCAGAACATGAAATCATAGATCAATTTTGAAGAAATATAGTTGCAAGGACTGACTCAGGGATGGTCAAGATGGATGACATATATTTTGCAGATGAATGGTTTATTGGCACTGACCTCTTGAACACATAACGACACTGCAGATGATTTGGTGATAATTGACCCAAAGCTAATACCCAGAAACCGCTGAAGACTTTCAATATGGTTTGATTAACTGTTAGGCAAAGGATTTCCCAACCTAGGTGAACCAAAAGTGTCATGTTCAAGAGTGGTTGAATGTTTTTCTAAGACACAAAGTATAAAAAACAGGTTCATTTTTCTCTCTTTTCCCCCACCATTTCTGGCAAGTACCTTTTTATTTTTGACAAGCTTGAGGAAGATAACATTTGCTTGATTATAAGCTCATCCTTCGGATGAGTCCAACTTAGTTTAAAATTCGAACCCTAAGAAGGAGTGGTCTGTTCCTGTTTGTAATTGAACAAGTCCTTTACTGTTAAATTTTAACGAGACCAGTATAGGAGAAACTTGGTGTTTTCAATTTTAGGGAGTCAGAAGAAAAACTTAAGAAAACTCCATGGTTGTCCTTTTTCGTAAATTTGTGTCTCCCAAGCCCAAAAAAGTATAAAATAATACTTGAGAGAACTGCTTGACCATTACGATCAAGGAGTACTTTTAATAATTAGTGTCCCTGATACGAAAAAGTAAAAAAGTGATTAAAGACACGTCGTTTTATAACCAATATCGAATTTGAAATGACAAAAGTCCGGCAATCTTTTCATGTTTATTCCGTCAGAAAAGAGTTGTAAGTGAACTGTCCTTTTAATTCCATTTTAAAGAGCTTGAAAAGAAAAACTCGGCAATATTTTCATATTTTACGAGTCAGAAAAGAGCTTAAAGAGGACTCTAATATTTTTTGTCAAAAATGATCAATTCTGCCTAAAAATCTAACATTCTGCACAAAAACTCAAACATTCCTCATACCTGTTTAAAATAAAAAGAAATGCATCAAAAAGTTACCTTTTTAAAGTGAAAAATAAACAAATTAAAAATTCATTTATTCAAAAAAGCATATAAAAAGGGCTTTTGTAAATTCATTTTTACCGTTTGACTTTAGAGTGAGAAAAGAGAGCTTTTGGGTAAGAAACTTCCTGTGTAGATTGCGGAAAATACGTCTGTTGGAATCGAAAACCGTAACCTCCACGTAATCCACATCACTTTAATCTTGCATTTCAACCATTTGAATTTTGTTTTTAGGCTTCCATTTTGATTTTTTAAAGAAAAATTAGTTTAAAAGACCGCTCACGGGGGTCCGCAGGCAAAACATGCGAAACCTGCGGACCCAGACTTTTTCCTACAAAGGAAAGAGCCAGCGGCCTGCACTTACTGTTTTGGTAGAGTGCAGACCTACGCATTGTCCCTAACTGGAGAGTGCGGACCCCGCGACATAGGTTTTACAACTTCAATTTTTTCAATTTCCACCAAAAAACTTTGAACTAAAATGTTCTAATCCACTTTTTCTTTTAATGTACGATATACACAATGCTCACTTGGCAGGAACGGGAGCACGAAGATGTGGACCTTGCCACAATTAATCATCAACCCTCAATAGATGCACTGAGGGCATGCAGACTCTTTAAATTTGGGTCATACCTGGCATGAGGGCCCAAGTAGACGTTTTGCAGTGGCTGGTGGACAGATGGAATATACAGGACCAGTGTTTCATTATTGGTGGCCACTAGCTTGAAATCGAGCCAGAGGACATTTACTTCTTGACTGGTTTTCCCAAGAGAGGTGAACAATTATCTCTATTCAGGGCTAGGCCAGGTGGCCAGTCTGTCGATAGTCTCTGACTAGATTTTTGTAATGACCAAACAAAGGACAAAGGTATAGATATCAAAACTATATCCCTTCCTGAACTTAAAGTGATTGCATTTACTGTCACCAGAATCTGCGGAAGCACAACACTACATGTAGCTACCAGATCCCAAATGCGAATGGCAGTAGACTATTATCGAGGCACCATCTTCAACTCGTGTGAAGTTGTGTTAGCGAATGTAAAAGACCAACTGACTAGAACAAAGAACGGATAACTAAAAAACTTTGGATATGGTTTCTTAGTTGTGAGCTTTGGTCTAGAGAGGGTCCTGATGTTGGTCCCAAAGCATCTTTCCATTGGAGTTGGACTTCCCCAAGAGCCCAAGCTGATGCGTTGGGTTGAATTTATGGCTCGTCATCCTGAGGAGGGTTCAAAGGTTGTTTGATTTCCTCCTGAGTATTTTTGTTGGTTGGAGAACCAATTTTTCACAATTCAGGATTTTCCTTATGCTGGGATGGATTATTGTGGTGACCCAGACATGACTCTTCCACCAGGAGAGCAGTGGGGACGACTCAGGTAAAATCATTCTCAAAATTTTCTAACTTTTTTTTTTTAAATTGTCCAAAACTGATAGTAAAAGTTTCAAATGCAGATATGGGTCCACGGCAACCAACCACTCTCTGACCCTATGAGAGGAGACACCCAGCTGCAGCAGTACCAACCCCATGGGACGAATCTACAGAGACCCTGGCCGAATTGGAAAATCATCTAGAGCATTTGAGAGCAAACATTCCAGAGACTAGTATAGATGACATTCTCCTTAGGCTACAGCGCTATGTGATTGGGGTCCCAGGACCTTTCAGGAGGTTCCTTTGTAGGGTGGCCCGAGCAGTGGTTTATTATCATTATCATCACCAGTGATAAGATGATCACCTTTTGTAGACTCAATACTACATTTTTTCTTTTTGTACTATCATTTTTGCCGATCATAAGGTGTTTTTCAACCTATGATCGAAGACTATGTATATTTGACACACTTCTATGCTATGCTATATCACTATTACTAGCTATCTTGTAAAACATGTTATGGAATGTTTTTAAATTTACTGTTTGATTATTGCAAATGTCTATTTAACATTCGAGAAGCAATTGCATCTGCTAATGTATTTAAATATCTTGGAATATGCTGATATTCAATGTAGTCAAATTCACGTTCCAAGAGACGAACTCTCAAAAATAATCTCAATAACACTGGATTTCTAATGGCATAAACTCTATTAAGTTGCAATAAAATGAGTTCAGAATCTAACCTCACAATCAAACTCCGAATCCCAAAAGAAATAGATTCAGATAATAACTTAATCACTGCACTATACTCTCCAATGTTGTTTGTTGTTTGACCGAGGCTTACCCCATGAATAGATACCAACTCATCAGAGGGTGAATAGATAACCCAAGCTACGGAAGAAATGTTCCATGTATTACGACAAGCACCATCAATGAAACCAATGTATGTTTGAAGAGATGTCGACATCTGCAATATCAAGAGTAAAATCAAGATAAGAAGGAATAATGACAAAAACACTCTCTAAACTAAGCACACTTTTCTAATCTAAAACACACCAGCCAGAAAGAAACTAATCTAACTAAAACCTCCACACCCAGATTTAAGCATAATATCTCTTCAAATAAAGACCATTTCTGGGCTTACCTAAAGAGACACCGTCAAAATCTACCAATTCATAGGCCCCTTTTTCCAACTTTAACTTAACAACATAAGGACCATGCCACATAGGTATGAATTTTACAGCCCCTAGCTTACCATTTGCTTGATCGTATAGTAAGACTAGGTCTCCTTTCGAAGAATTACAAGGTGTAACATTTTGATCATACTGAGTTTTAATTCATTTGGCATGAGTTTCGATTGCTAGTGTAGCATCACGTCGATTCTCATCTAGCTGAACCAAGTACAACAAACGTTTCTCCTCTTCGGAAGCGGCTGGAAGTAATTCTATGGCTATTTGCAATGACGAGATTTCGCATTCAATGGTAACACAACTTCCAAACTGTAAACCAGTTGGAAAGGAGTGAAACTAGTTGATGTTTTTACTGAGGTTCGATACGCCCAAAGTGATGAAAATAACATGTTATGCCAATTCGACCTATGAATACCAATGATTCGTCAGATCATAATGACTAGAACTTTGTTGATGGCTTCAACTAGACCATTAGCCTGTGGGTAATATGGAGTAGAACTATCATGACGTAGGCCAAGTTGATATGTTAGTTCAGTCATCATAATGTTTCAAAAATGACACCCATGATTAGTGATAATCGCTTGTGGAACACTGAATCTAGTAATTATATGATTGAAAATGAAAATTGCAGTAGTTTTTCCGTCTGCCAAAAATGTAGGCATCGCCTCAGCCCACTTAGTAAAATAATCTATTGCAAGGATGATATACGCATGCCCCCCGGCTGAGTGAGGCTTACATGTAATAAAGTCGATACCCCACTTTGCAAAAGGACCGATGGCAATTATAGGGTGGAGAGGAGCAGGTGGAGCATGCATCTTTCGATCAAAAAATTGACAATTGTGGCATTTTCGGACCGCGTAAATACAATCTTTAAATAAAGACGGCCAGAAATAGTCAGTGCGCAATATCTTTTGGGTTGTGGCATACCCAGACATATGACTGCCACATGCTCCAGAGTGACAGTCATTTAGAACCTTTTCAACTTCCTCATGAGTTAAACAATGTGGGAAAATAGAGTCCGCCCCACGACAATAGAGTGTATCTCTAATAATCTTGTATTGTTGGGATTGGAAACGTATTTTCCGTCACTGAGATTGTGAAATTTTAGGCCGAAAATATTGGGTTTGGAGATAAACAATGATATCTCCATACCATGGATCAATAGTGTTGATAAGAAACAAGGATTCATCCACAATGGGCTCTTCCACCACAGTTTCAGTATGAGCACGCGGGAAGTCACACATAAACTCCGCAAAAACTAAAGATTTCTTTAACTTAGATTTTTCAAATTCCAAGTCAAATTCCTACAGGACAACAATCCATTTGGAATACTTGCCCCCTAGCAATTTTTTGGTCAAAATATAGATCATAGGGTTACAGTCAGAAATTATGGTAGTTTTGTGTAGTAAGATGTAATGATGAAATCTTTGGACAGCTTGAACAGCTGCCAGGGCCAATTTATCCACATGTGAATATTTAAGCTCAGTCGGATTCAAAGTTAGACTAAGATAGTAAATCACATGTTCACTACCGAATTCATTACACCATCCCAATGGTGGAATGAGAAGCGACGAGATACAAGAAGTAATCCTGGTTGTGGTTGGGAGGATGCAATAACGGTGCATGGGTCAACGCATGTTTAAGTGCATCAAAATATTTGTCAGCTATCTCATCCCAAAAGAATGGAATATTCTGCTTCAACAACCTGGTAAAACCCTTTCTTATCTCGGCGTAGTTAGGAATGAATCGACGTAAAAAGTTTTCTTTCCCTTGCAAACTTTGGAGTTGGTGAAGAGTCGAAGGAGGAGGCAATTTGACAATAGCTTCAACCTTTGAGGGATCGACACGAATGCCAGCTTTCGAAACAAAAAATCCCAGTAAATGACCCGTTTCTATATAGAAAACACATTTATGTGGATTCAACCTAATTCAATAATGCCTACATCTCATAAAAATCGCTCGTAAATGAGTGAGATGATTGGCTCTACGTAATGAATGGACAGGTAAATCATCGAGGCAAGGTTGCACAATGTGCTTGATGTCATGAAATGCATAAGACATAGCTCTTTGAAAGTTGCGTTGGCTTTTTTCAACCCAAAAGGTAATTTGCAATAAGCAAATGTCCCCCATGGAAAAATAAAAGTCATTTTCTGTTGATCAGCAGGTAGAATGTTGATTTGATTGTAACCGGAAAAACCATCCATAAAGGAGAACATTTCACTGCCGACACAATCATCAATGATTTGATCGATATAGGGAGTTGGGTAATTGTCTTTGGGACAAGCTCGATTAATATCCCTATAATTGATACATATTCTTATCGTTCCTTGCTTTTTGTTAACAAGAATAATATTCGATACCCAATCCATTAAGGGAATTGGATAAATGAAACTTGCTTTAAGTAATTTCTCAACTTCTGCTTTAATAGCAGTAGCTTTTCACGTGTGGATCTGACACAAACATTGCTGGATGGGTTTAGCATCCGGGTAAGTTTTGATTTCATGAACAACAATTACTAGATCAATTCCTGGCATTTCTTCATATGACCAGGCAAACACGTCGCGGAATTCTTGAAATATGGCCTTATAAGTTTGGAGTTCATTTTCCGTACAGGAGGCACCTATATGAATGTTTTCAACAATTCCAGGTTTAACTGAAATGTCAATAGGAACCATTTGAGAAATATTTCCCAAATTTAACTCAGAATCAGGATTTTGCAATGGATTTTGTGGTTCTTTGACATAATCAGTAGTAAAAATAGATGAAAAATCATTCTCAAAGCGATCAAGCTCAGGTAAGAATGAAGATCGATGATGAAGATCTTCCCATGGTAAATCATCAACAGAAAAAATTTCACGAATTTTCTCATCAGTATTGTTTGGTCAATTTAGTGTGTTCTAAATTGCTATTTAAAATGTCAATCCGTGATTCGTAAACTGACGAAGTGAAGTGTACTATATGTACAGGATAACCATTTCCTTAGTCTTTTGTCATTTTTGAGTTTTTTAGTTTGTTTTTGGATTTATCTTTCCCTAATGTGTGATGGCGAAAATGAAAGTTAGGTATGGATGGTGATGGTGATTTCTACAGTGATTTTCCCAAACTTAAAAGTGCTCAAAAAGAAATCTTTAAAACAACTGTAATGAAATCAATTCTTAAGAGGAAGTAGATGTATCAAACAGTGAACTAATGACAATGGCCCAGTATCCTTGCTGCTGAATGAAAAGAAAGTAAAAACTGAACTTAAAGCAACTCAAAGCAAAGCAACTAATTCACACTACTTCAACTCTTCTGATCCTTTACCCTTCAACTCAATCTACCTTGTGGGAAGCAATCATGAACAAGTTAAGCAATATGATATCTAAATGGCAAGAAATTAAATTGCATAAACGAAACTAATCACACTACTTCAACTCTTCTGATCCTTTACCCTTCAGCTCAATCTACCTTGTGGGAAGCAATCATGAATAAGTTTAAGCAATATGATAACTAAATTGCAAGAAATTAAATTGCATAAAGGAAACTAATCACACTACTTCAACTCTTCTGATCCTTTACCCTTCAACTCAATCTACCTTATTGGAAGCAATCATGAATAAGTTTAAGCAATATGATAACTAAATCACACTACAATAAGTAATATTCTGATTCCTTACTAATAGAGTCACTTGACTATAGAAAGAAACCATAAACAAATGAGTAGTATGATGTCTAAGTAGCAGAAAAATAAATAAGCAAATCACAACTTGAAAAAGGACAGTGCTGGAATTAAACTTCAGAAATGGAAATTAGCAGGAAGGACAAGATGATCTCATATGTCAATAGTTATCAAAAAGATGAAAATTTTCCCGGACTGCCTAAGAAAACCTGCAGAAAAGCATTGATCAGCTGACAGCTATAAGAAAACAGAAGTGAACATGTAAATAGCAGTGAATTAAGAACATCAAAACAACATGTTATATACAAGCTAATGATTATGAAAACAGAAACATAATAAAGTCAAATGAAAACTATACAGGGCTTTAGTGCACAGGGGCCCTTTGCCACCTCAGCCAGTCAATGAACAGTCACAAGAATGAGCTCAGAAAAGCAGTCTTCTCATGTATTAAAGCAGCAACAAAATATATAAAACAGAGTACAGTGGGGTGATAATAGCAACTGTTCAAAAATTACATCACAAAAGCTTCTACACAGTGTTCATCAACGTGTTATTTATAATGAAAAAGTGCTGAAACTAACTAACTGAATCCTATGCTATTAACTGCGTTGCTAGAGACACGTAGATCTCCTCAGCCTAGATCTAGCGTAACTGTCATCATGTCTATTAAATCTTCGAAGTGGTAGCTGTTGGATTCAGGTTACGGGGATGATCTCCAGGTGTTCCGATGTCTCCGTGGGCTGAGGACTGTGCCACATAAACTTTCACGTGCTCAAAATAGAGACGTGCCACTGCTGAATTCCTTGGTTGGCTTTGCCTTTGACCCTTGTTGACTGTGACCTTCTATGGATGATTTGGCTGATCTGAAGGGACACGTTCCATGTACCCGTCACTTGTAGCTTGCCCATGTGGCTCGTTTCTTCATAGGACACCTGTAGCATAGCTTTTAACAAAATGGCTGCGGAATCCTGTGCTGGCTGCAGAAACTGACAAGTTTCCGTAGCTGCATGAACAAAATTCTAAACCAAACAACAGTCATAAGCATAGTTAGAAAACCACGTCAGAAGCTCTTTTTAGACTATAATGCAATGATTTAACAGCTTGATGGATGAAGTAAGTGGGAAAAGGAAGGCTGAGAGGGTGTATAGGAAGGTGCAGGTTTGAGGCTCAACATACCCCCACTGTGAAGGTGTTGCATGTCCTCATGCAACCAAAATTTAGCTATTTCCCTCTAATCCATATGTTCTGAGGCTTCTGCTAGGAAATCTAGCCCTCTTTTCTTCTTCTTTGATGCTAGCATCATCCTTGGTTTCCTGACTAGACATTTGAACTTGAGATTAATCAATGCTCTGCTTAACTTTTTGCACTTCTTCTTCAGTTTCCTATTTTTCTTTTGCCACAGTCCTAAATGGAGCATAGTGTTATTATGGACAATCTTGTCTACCTTGCTCTGCTCTTTGAGTGCTTCATTTTCCTGTTTGATATGCCTATTTAGGACTTCTAATTCAAATACCTCCTATTTCAAAGACTGAACTTGTGCATCTAGTGGCAAAGTGGTACTTGGTCCTGCAGCTGATTGTTCTAAGGATTCCAGGTAATTATATACCTCTTGCTAATTAGGATCTACCTCAAGCGTCTTTCTTGGACTACGCTCAAAATCTGGTGGAGGAGGAGGACTGCTCTCTCTTTCCGGCCGAAAAGGGCTTTTATCATGTAGAGGACTTGGTTCAATGCTTGGCTGAGCTGGAGATTTCTCAAGTCTCTCTTCACCTAAATCAATAAAGTGAGGCTGTTTTTCTTGGGCTTTATTCACCTTTCCTTTTAGCCTAGTGCTCCTCCTTAAGTATGGACTAGTACTCTTCTCTTGTGCACTCTGTTTTCCTTTTTGCCTTTTCTTTGCTATAGCAGCAGCCTGAAGATGTACTAATCTTTCTAACATAGGTTGATAATCCTCCTCTATGGATTGCTCAGGGGATGGATAGACTTCTTGAATGGTTCTTTTGCCTTTTTCTTTCTTCTGTTTCTTATTTTTAGCTCTATCTTCTTCTTATTTTTGGACAGTTTCTTGAATTTCTATTGTAGGGGAGTCTTGGACTGTAATGTTCTTTTCTTTCCTCCTACTTTTCCTTGGAATCTTTGGTGGACTGCTTCCAGAGGCCTCAGATGGCTCTTGGAAGTAATTTCTTGTCAAGAATTGCTCCCAAGTATCTTTAGTTTTCTTCAACTGTCCCTCAATAAGAATTTTTATGAGTCCATGATGGTAGAGATGAGGTTCAATGTTGCCTATGTGTTTTTGAACTGTAAAACTCATCTTTTTCAAACTCAATAGTAGAAAATGAGGCAAAGTAAGAGTGTGACCCTCTAGGAAATTCATCATAAGTCTAACATGATACATATACATAGAACCAAAATGACCTTCACACGTGATAAATTTCTGGATGACTAACAGTAGACTAGACCATTCCTCTTTTAGTGCATGAACAGGGATGCCTCTTGTAAATACGGTGGTATCCATACCTTGGTTTTCTAGCATGATTCTCCATATTTTATCGTCCACACTTCTATTTTTAAACCACCTTTCACCTTCTTGAGGTAGGCCTGTGGCAGCTGCTACTATGGCCTCAGTCACTGTAAACTTTAAGTCTCCAATCTCCACTGTTTTTCCATCAAAAGACCGTGCAAAATCTTTGGTCACCTCCTTGTTATGGCCTTTAAAGTTTTGGATAAATCTTAGCCATCTGGCTCTCTTCAGCAATTCCTTAGTTTGAGGATAACCCTCCAAGTATTTCGGTCCTTCCGGCTCGGCTCTCAGTAATTTTCCCATCCTCTATTTTAAATTCCAACTGAGAGTTCTTCTGCGTGTGAGGGTTTAGAAAAAATGGCTCTGTTACAGGGTTTAGGATAGACTGTAGTGACTGCAGTCGGGGTTTAGAACAAACTGTAGTGGCTGTAGTCAGAAATGGAGAACAAACTGTAGTGGCTGCAGTCGGAAATGGAGAACAGGGAATGGAAGTACCCAAATTACCGGAGGAACAGAGGGTGAGCAGCAGTGAACAAGTTCAAAATAAAATGTGGATGCATGCGAGGAGTATGGTATTAGTGGAGTGGTAAACGAATGGAATCGGATGACTATGTATGAAATTTTTACACGTCTCAATAGAAGACTGCGGAAATTACGGCTAAGAAGAACCGAAACACAATAGGTCACGTCTCAAGAGTATGGGTAATAAATGAAAGTGCATTCAATATTGAGTTTAAACTCAGAATAATCATGAGACCGTTGGAGAAATGAATGCAAGGTGTGTGGAGTGATATCGTGGAATAGGAGTGGTAGTGGAGCTATCGTATCAAATCATTGCACATAGTAGAACCTGTTATGGTTTGATAACTATGCGTAATTATGATTTGAATTTTTATTTGATAAAGATTTTTTATCATACCTTTGGAAACTTTGTCATTTTTTTGCTTAAGGCTTCTAACCAATTGCTCTTCCTTGATGTCTTGGAGATGCCCCATGTCTTTAGCTCAATTACACCTATATTTCATGATTATGGCACTAACAGTTGACTGTAAATTTGAAAACGGAGTGATGCTGGCTGCGGAAATTGTTTCTGGCTGCGGAAACAACTTTCAGCTTCGGAAACTGAGACAACACTCCCTTAACTGCACAAAGATAGTTAGAGAAGAACTAACTGAATGAAAATAGTCCTGAAAGGGACTTTTATTGATGAAATGAAATGGAATGAGTGGAATGAAATGAAAATGAAGTGGAGTGAAGTGAAATGGAAATGAGAATGAGATGGAGGTGAAGTGAGATGGCAAATGAAATGGAGTGAAGATGGAAAGAGAAGGAGAGGAGATTTTTTTTTTGGAAAATATAGAGTGTCAGGTGCCCCTGATTTTCACTCTACATTTTCTGTATAAGACTGCCAATCTATGATTGGTTTTCAGGCTTATACGATTTTTTTTTTTTTTCTCTTTTTTTTTTACTGAAAGAAACAAAGACTAGACTGATGGGGGAGAAGGATTCTTCTCCACCAGCCTTATTGCAGAATTCTCCTAGAACATTTTGACAAATTCCTCTTTTGAGAGTGGCTTATGATAAATTTTCAATCGGTGGCCATTCACAATGAGAGGAGTTTGAAATTCATCAATAGTCTTGATTCTTACTGCTCCATTGTTAAAGACTGTCAATCCCATATGGCCCAAGCCAATAAGTCTGAATTTTTCCTTTGAAGTCTTTAAACTTGGAACCAAACAGTAATGCCCAATCTCCCTCTTGAAACTTTCTCTCTTTGATGTATCTGTCATGCCACTTAGCTCTTTGATGTTGAACTAGATCAGTCCTTAAAATTGCATCTTGTCTGATCTCATCTAGCTCATTCAGCTACTCCATTCTGTGCTTTTGGGCTTCTGATAGATTCATTCCCAACTGGACTGCCATCTTGAAAGTCTTGACTTGAAACTCAATGGGTAGCAGGACCTCTTTCCCATAAACAAGTTCATGGGGGGAATGTCCTGTTGTATTCTTCCACGTAGTTCTGTAGGCCCATAAGGCTTCAGGAAGCCTTTCTGCCCAATCTTTTCTGTGTAGATGAACAGTTTTGGTGATGATGCTTTCAAGAACTTTGTTCGTAGACTCCACTTGGCCATTTGCTTGCGGATGGTAAGGAGTAGATTTTCTGTGCTTGATTTTGTATTCTTCCATCAACTTCTCCATCAAGTTAGATGTAGATGGACTTCCCTGATCTGTCACAATTTCTCTTGGGACACCAAAACGAGTAAAAATATCCTCAAAAAGAAATTGAACAACTGAATTTTCAGTGGCAGAAGGCAATGCTTTGGCTTCTACCCATTTAGTGACATAATCAGTGCATACCAATATATACTTCTTTTGTTTAGATGGTGGATTAATGGGTCCAATGAAATCTAAAGCCCATTTTTCAAAGGGTTCGATGAGTACCTGTGGTTGTAATGGAATTTCATTTGAAAGAGTCGGTCTCCCAACTCTTTGGCAGCTGTCACACCTTCTGACATATTTTTTTGCATCTTTGGAAAGGGAAGGCCAATAATATCCTAAAGAAAGAATTTTATAGGCCGTCCTTTTGTCAGAAAAGTGTCCACTGCATGGTTCATCATGACATGCCTTGAGGATGTCAGGCATTTCATCTTCCCGAACACATCTTCTGATCACACAATCTAGCCCTATTTTAAATAATTCATTAGAAATCCATGAATAACTTGAACTCTCTTGAATAATTTTTCTTTTTTCACCAGGAAATAGATGTGGAGATAGCTTCCCTGTAACCAAATAGTTAGCAATATCTGCATACCAAGGAGTCTTAGTAGTTACTGCAAACAAATATTCATCTGGAAACTTATCCTCTACAGGAGAATCTTCGTTAGTATTTTGGATTCTAGACAAGAAATCAACTACTGTATTTTGTTTCCCTGGTCTATCCAACACAGTAATATTGAATTCTTGTAAAAGTGAGCCATCTTGTAACTCTGCCATTAGTAACAGTTTTATTCATGAGATATCTAATTGCAGAATGATCAGTATGGACAAAAGTTTCATAGCCAGTTATATAGTGTCTAAACTTATTGATTGCAGGAACAACAGCTAAGAACTCTTTCTTAGTCACAGTATAGTTTAACTCAGTGGGAGTCAAATTTTTACTGGTGTAGTAAATAGCATAAGGAACTAAATCCTTTTGTCCCAACAAAGCTCTTAGAGCTGTATCTGAAGCGTCCGTGGAAATATGGAAAGGAATTTTCCAATTTGGACCTCTCAAAATGGGTGCTTCAGATATTTTTGTTTTCAAAGTTTCAAATGCAGATTGACAATCAGGATCCCATTTGAATTCACAATATTTTGTAAGTAATTTGAAGAGTGGAGATGCTATTTTGGTGAAGTTTTCAATAAATCTTCTATAGTATCCAGTAAATCCAAGAAAACTTCTAACATATTTTTGACAATTTGGAATAGGCAACTTGGAGATGACTTGAACTTTTGATCGATCAACTTTAATCCCATCTCCTAAAATATGACTTCCTAAAACAATCCCTTCAGTAAACATCATAAAGCATTTTTCATGACTTAATGATAGGTTTGTTTCTTTACATCTTATAAGGACTTTTTCCAAATTCTCTAATGCCTCTTCAAACGAATTACCATAAACTGTAAAATAATCCATATAAACCTCTACACAATCATGGATTAGATCGGAAAAGATTCCTAGTACTGCCCTTTGAAATGTTGCAGGTGCATTACATAATCCAAAAGGAAGTACTTGATAAGAAAAAGTTCCCCATGGACAGGTAAATGTGGTCTTGTCCTGATCTTCAGGTGCTACCTGAATCTGATTGTAACCACTAAAACCATCCAAAAATGAAAAATACTTTTTTCCTGCTAAAGTGTCTAATACCTGATCGATAAAGGGTAAAGGAATGTGATCCTTCAAAGTTGCTTTGTTCAATTCCCTGTAATCAATGCATACCCTCCATTTACCATTCTTTTTAGGTACTATAACCAAAGGAGAAACCCATCGGCTATCTAAAATTGGATAAATGAAGTTCACATTAAGTAACTTTTGGAGCTCTTCTTTCACTATCTCCCTAAGGTTTGGATTCATCCTTCTCTGAGGTTGTCTGATTGGACTACTATTTTCCTCAATGTAGATGTGATGAATGCAAGTCTTAGGGTCAATACCTTTCATATCGGTATACTCCCATGCAAATGCAGTAGAATGTTTTTGCAAGATTTTGGTTAGTTCTTCCTGTTGTGATCTTTCCAAATTTTTGTTGATATTCAATGTTTTTCCTGGAAAGATCTCAATGGCAGAACTACCAAATTCTTCCATAGAGAAAAGAGACATTTGTCTAGATGATAGATACTCAATGTCGGAATCTAACTGAAATTGTGTGTGGTCATATTCTGAAGATGTTTCAAAATTTTCTAATGTGTTCATAATTTGACTATCTTCACTAACTTCAGAAATGGTAAAGACAGGTTGTATAGTATCTTCATCATCAATCCACTCATTATCTCCTATTTCTGTAATTGCTTTTGCTGGAGGATACAGATTGAATTTCTTTGTCGAATTACCATCAGAAATATACATATCCCCAGACCTACAACTGATGAAAGCATCGACTGTGGCTAGCCAAGGTCTTCCTAAGATGAGAGGATGTCCTCCTAAATTACTCTTGGGAGTTAAAATCATGAAATCCACTGGATATTCCCAAGATTCTAAGGAGATTGAAATTTCTTCTAATACACCATCTGGTTTAATAATTGATCGATCTGCAAGTTGCAGTAAAGTAGGTGTAAAAAGAAGATTAGGAAGTTTCAGTTGTTCCATAGTCTGTCTACTCATAATGTTGATAGCAACCCCTAAATCAATCAAAGTATTTGGAATTTCAACCCCATTGATATGTGTTTTGACAATTGGACTACCGGGATCTACATACTTCTGCATAGTAATTTTTCCCATCATGATGTCTGCAATTTTCCCTACCAGGTGGATTCTTCTTGTGTCTCTAGGTTTCCTTCCTGGTCTTTTAAGACTCAACCCCTTTATTGTTTTTGCTAGAATAGGAATCTCTTTAATGGCTTGTAACAAGGGAATCTTGATACAGACATTCTTCAATTCATCTAGAAAATCATAGTTAGGCAACAAGATTTGTTTTTCCACCCCTTTGTCAATTTGTAATGTTTCAGGAAAAGAGGTGTGGATGAAGATGCAGGTTGCTCAACTATAGGAGTTGTGGGGGTTAGTTCTTTTTCTTTTTCTTTCTGAGTGTTTGGGTTTTGAAGAGATGCTTCAAAACCCTTATTGGCTTCAAGAGATTCTTCCTTAGAAATGCTTTGATTTTGGGCATCTATAGAAGGTTTATCTAGAACTCTACCAGATCTGAGTTGTACATAATTGAGAGGAACAATCATATAGGCAAGAAATTGTTGACCTTCTATCATGTAAGCATTTTGAGGGTTTTTATTATTGGGGTTTGGCAATGGTTGAGAAGGAAGTTGATTTGAATTCTGTTGGAATGGAAGCAAGAGTTGAGAATTTGGGTTTTGTTGAGAGGGTTGTTGTTGTTGAAATGGCAATGATAGTTGTGGGTTTTGATTTGGAAGTTGTGGAGCTTGTTGGTTTTGAAAAGATAGAGGATATTGATAAAATTGAGCAAATCTCCCATAAGGATTTTGCATACCTTGTACCCATGATTGAAAAGGATTTTGAGGTTGGGACCAAGGTTGTTGCCAAGGATTCCAATTTGGTGGGGGTTGAAAGTTCATAGAGTTGTTAAACCCTTGATTTTTTTTGCCCCTGCCAAGGTCTCCTTGCAACAAAACAGAGAGACTCAATTGTATTTGGATCTTCTTGAAAGACAGCTTTGAGCCCAGGAATTGAAGGACAATCCTTGGTCTCATGATTCTCTGAACAAATCGCACATGTTTCTACAACTTTTGCATCCAAGGGACATTCCCTGAGAGCATGTTTTTTTCTACATTTTGGGCAAAAGATGGCTAAAGCTTTAGCTTTTGCTTTCTGCTTATTGTGGATCTTAAGAGTGTCTAGTTGCTCACTAAGACTCCCTAAGATATCAGTTTTGAATTCATCAAGCATATTGCCAATCTCAGCCCTACTACTGATCCAGTTGCAGATTTGTTTGCTCTGATGAGAGAAGGATCTCTAGGCCCTTTTCCAGTTTTAGATTTTCCTCTTGAGAGATGGACACATAGTTCTGCTATGTCATGAAGTGGAAGTTGAGATATGTCTCCTTTTCCCATAATGTTCAAAATATCTATCCATTCATCTCTAATGGCTTTTAATAGAAGGGCTTTCAAGGTCTCCTCATCTAAGTTACTCATTTTTGCTCTTTTCAGATTGTATTGGAATCTTTCAAGTAAATCCTCCAAGTTTTCATCTTCTTTTTGTACCATTTTAAATACTTCATCCTTGTGGTTGGTAGGCATACAATAATCCATGTATCTATCCAAAAATGTTTGTTTCATATCATTCCAAGTCCTAATGGATTGAATGAGTAATCCCATGAACCATTTCAAAGCAGCTCCTTTCAATGTTGAAGGAAACAGTTTGAGTTTTTGAGAGTCTTCCAGATAATCATAGGTTCGACACACGACCTCAAACTCAAATAGAAATGTTTCAGGATCTTCATTTCTTAACCCATGAAAGTTTGGGAGGACAGATGGTGAAATATTTTTCATTGTTGCTTGAGAATCCTCATCGACTATAGGAAATCCAAATGAGTTATCTCCATCCCTATTTCCCCCATTGTTACCTCTACCTCCTCCATTATTTCCTCCTCCCCCTCCTCTACCTCTACCTCTACCAAATCCGTTAACTCCCTCTTCTGTCATGGTAGTTTTCTCAGAGGTTTCAGAGTCCTCTGGTTCCTCTACTAGTGGCGAACGAGGAGGAATTTCTCCCTCTTCTTCCTCAGGTGATTCTACTTCTTCAATTACAATGTGTCTCCCAGTAGAAGAAAAGAAAGGATCTTTTCCTAATTCAGATTCGATGGATGGTGAGGAAGAGTCTCCTAACTCAACTACTGTCTCTTGAATTCCAGGAATCCTGGGGCTAGGAGTGTAGGTTGGAGATGATGGAGGTGTCTCTTGTCTATTCCTTGAGGTAGAAGGAGTTGTAAAAATCGAACTCTTGGCTCTAGCTAAAAACCTTCCCCTAGAATCTCTTGCTCTATGCATGTCATTTTTTTATTTTTCTTCAAGTCGGGCTAATAATTCTCTTTCTAATCTTCCAGGTCACTCTAGGTACAAGAAGAGAGCATACTCAAGAAATTATTAAACCAATAACTTTCTCTTTTCTGATCCTCCAGATCACACTAAGTGCAAGAGGAGAGCATACTTTGAGAGGTTATCAATTTTCCTTCCTTGAAATTTTCTTGTTTTTTTTTTTTAAGAAATTGGCTACCTATTTTCACTTCCCCGGCAACGGTGCCAAAATGTTTGGTCAATTTAGTGTGTTCTAAATTGCTATTTAAAATGTCAATCTGGGATTCGTAAACTGACGAAGTGAAGTGTACTATATGTACAAGATAACCATTTCCTTAGTCTTTTGTTGTTTTTGAGTTTTTTAGTTTGTTTTTGGATTTATCTTTCCCTAATGTGTGATGGAAAAAATGAAAGTTAAGTATGGATGGTGATGGTGATTTCTACAGTGATTTTCCCAAACTTAAAAGTGCTCAAAAAGAAAGCTTTAAAACAACTGTAATGAAATCAATTCTTAAGAGGAAGTAAATGTATCAAATAGTGAACTAATGACAATGGCCCAGTATCCTTGCTGCTGAATGAAAAGAAAGTAAAAACTGAACTTAAAGAAACTCAAAGCAAAGAAACTAATTCACACTACTTCAACTCTTCTGATCCTTTACCCTTCAGCTCAATCTACCTTGTGGGAAGCAATCATGAACAAGTTAAGCAATATGATATCTAAATGGAAAGAAATTAAATTGCATAAAGGAAACTAATCACACTACTTCAACTCTTCTGATCCTTTACCCATCAGCTCAATCTACCTTGTGGGAAGCAATCATGAATAAGTTTAAGCAATATGATAACTAAATTGCAAGAAATTAAATTGCATAAAGGAAACTAATCACACTACTTCAACTCTTCTAATCCTTTACCCTTCAGCTCAATCTAGCTCATGGGAAGCAATCATGAATAAGTTTAAGCAATATGATAACTAAATCACACTACAATAAGTAATATTCTGATTCCTTACTAATAGAGTCACTTGACTATAGAAAGAAACCATAAACAAATGAGTAGTATGATGCCCAAGTAGTAGAAAAATAAATAAGCAAATCACAACTTGAAAAAGGACAGTGTTGGAATTAAACTTCAGAAAATGGAAATTAGCAGGAAGGACAAGATGATCTCATATGTCAATAGTTATCAAAAAGATGAAAATTTGCCCGGGCTGCCTAAGAAAACCTGCAGAAAAGCATTGATCAGCTGACAGCTATAAGAAAACAGAAGTGAACATGTAAATAGCAGTGAATTAAGAACATCAAAACAACATGTTATATACAAGCTAATGATTATGAAAACAGAAACATAATAAATTCGAATGAAAACTATACAGGGCTTTAGTGCGCAGGGGCCCTCTGCCACCTCAGCCAGTCAACGAACAGTCACAAGAACGAGCTCAGAAAAGTAGTCTTCTCATGTATTAAAGCAACAACAAAATATATAAAACAGAGTACAGTGGGGTGATAATAGCAACTGTTCAAAAATTACATCGCAAAAGCTTCTACACAACGTTCATCAATGTGTTATTTATAATGAAAAAGTGCTGAAACTAACTAACTGAATCCTATGCTATTAACTGCATTGCCAAAGACATGTAGATCTCCTCAGCCGAGATCTAGCGTAACTGTCATCATGTCTATTAAATCTTCGGAGTGGTAGCTGTTGGATTCAGGTTACGGGGATGATCTCCAGGTGTGCCGATGTCTCCGTGGGCTGAGGACTGTGCCACGTAAACTTTCACGTGCTCAAAACAGAGACGTGCCACCGTTGAATTCCTTGGTTGGCTTTGCCTTTGACCCTTGTTGACTGTGACCTTCTATGGATGATTTGGCTGATCTGAAGGGAAACGTTCCATGTACCCATCACCCGTAGCTTGCCCATGTGGCTCGTTTCTTCATAGGACACCTGTAGCATAGCTTTTAACAAAATGGTTGTGGAATCCTATGCTGGCTGCGGAAACCTGTGCTGGCTGCGGAAACTGACAAGTTTCCGCAGCTGCATGAACAAAAATCTAAACCAAACAATAGTCATAAACATAGTTAGAAAACCACGTCAGAAGCTCTTTTTAGACTATAATGCAATGATTTAACAACTTGATGGATGAAGTAAGTGGGAAAAAGAAGGCTGAGAGGGTGTATAGGAAGGTGCAGGTTTGAGGCTCAACAAGTATGAACAAGCTTGGAAAAAGTTGTTGAATCTGAGTTTGATATTGAAAGTGATTCTGCATGGACCACATTCATTAGGTCAATTTCGGTTGAACAAGGGTTAGAAAACGATTGTACAGCCTGATACGCAATTTCATAGGGACTCAAAGGCATCGCATCACCAAATGAATCCACCTCAGATTCGGAAGGTACAATCCAAGGATCATCATAAACAATAGTGTTTGATGAAATCATATGAATGGTTGTAGTAGAAGGCGATACGTTAGGAGGAGGAAAGGAAAAAGTTCCTAGTAAAGCAGAATCTTTAACTAATCCTACTCCAACATCCTTGTAGGGGATAGTTGTTTTACCGACATGCTCGATACTTTCAGAGGAGGCTAGGTCAGATGAAAAGTATGTCAACTGGTCTATAGTTATGATCTTTCCATTATAAGGAAACTTTATAAGCTGAAAGACCGATGAAAAAACAATAGTCATAGCATAAGACCAACTGAGACCCAAGAGAAGGTTGTAATCTAGAGGGGCATCAACCACTTCCACATCTAGATTAGCATTTTTGCCTTCAACCCTTATATGTAAATCCTATAGAATGCCAAAAGGATGGAACCCATAGCCATCAAAAGGCTTTAGAATCATCAGGGATTTATTGATTGTAGGAGAACCAAGCGATCTCCAACACTGGATTGACATAATACATGTTGAAGCTCCCTCATCAATCACAGTCCTAAAGCAAGGTCTGTTTTTAACTAACACTGGAATTTGGAAATCCATTTGATGAGGAAGGCGAGGTGTACTATTTTCTAAATCAAAGATTATAAGGTTTGAGTCTTGAATATCAATAGCAATTTACGTTGTGCTAGGCATGATTGCAGCACCTCCAAAGCCAACATTGCTGAAGGGGAAATAGCTAAGTCTTCAACAATGTTATAATTCTGAGCAGCTCTCGCATGCAGATTGAAAGCTGACTTTCAAAGTATACCTTTAGCAGGTGGTTTGATTACTAATTCTAGGTTAGGTTTCTCGATCTATAGCGGATCAGAACGAGGAGTTGAAGTTGATGGGTTTGAATTAGAAGATTCTGCTTCCTTACCACCAACAATACTTTTACTACCATAATCTTGCAATCGCATCGCAATCCTAACATGGGACATCATCATTATGGGTTCTTCTGAGGCATTTGAGGAAGAACCTATCATCTTACTATCTTGACTAGGAAAAGGATCCTTCAAGACAACAGGCATTTGAGAACCTTTGACGATTTTCGCAACCTCAGCGCGATGTGGGCAGTCTCTTGTAAAATGCTCTTCATCACAAATGAGACAAGGATATTGAGGTTTACGTTTCTCGTCAGTAGATTCAGTTTTATCTGATTTCTCTTTCGAATTTTGCTTATTTTTCTTCTTCCCCTTCTTTTTACTGCCGGATTTTGATTTGGCCGTAGATGATTCTACAACATGAATACCGGCAGGAATTTCAGTGGAAGAGTCTCTCGTCAGGGAATCTGGTAAAGTTATAATAGGAGAAGAATTCTTTGAAGATTTCTTCTTACTTTTGGTATTAACTGAACCAATCATACCGTCAGCGGCATGAGACCCTGAAGGAGCTGCAGTTATTTGATTTTTTTTAGGAAGGTCGGGGATTTTTTTGTGTAAAGTACTCAAATGCGTATAAATGAGATCAAGGTACTGAGCTTGATCAATTACTTGCTCTTCAGTAACAACTCCTGCCTTAGCTACATCCTCAGTGATTTTAGGTAATAATGATTTAACAAACCATTCAGCTAAAATTTGATCCAGAATAAAAACATTCACTAAACATTGTCGACGTCGCCATTCACTAATGTGATCTGAAATATAAGTGGACGTTGACTATTTTAATGAAGTTAATAATTATGTGCCATTGTCATATCTGACAGGCAACTAAAAATGAGTTAAGAATGAAGTAGCTAGCTGACTAAAGTTATAAAAAGAGGCTCGCGGTAACTCAATGTACCACTTGGCCGCAAGACCAATCAGAGTGCATTGAAAAAGACATAAACAAATTGAATCATCTATAATGGAGTTAGATGCACACCAGAGGTGATAAGTCATCACATGGTTTGACAGATCCTCTCCTGATTTACCTTCAAACTTTGGGATATTACTGGGCAACTTATTCAGCATTGGTGGCCAAAACGGAAGATAATTAATTGGATCGTTCGTAAGGCACGACAAATCAGGCAAGTCCAAAGTTGCAATGAACGGTAACTGATGGTTAGGGTCTCAAAAACCCTAGGTCGTAAGACCAGCCCCAGGAGGAGCATATCCTGGATAACTTGGATTTGGAATTACATTTGGGATATTACATCTTCCCGAAAATCCAGGATTAACCGGACCGTACTAGGGTTGTTAAGGTTGCTAATAAGTATATTTAGGGTATGGTTGATACTAGTAGATTGGGCTTTGAACAACAAGACCAAATTGGTACTGTCCCTGGTACGGTTGATAAGTAAATTTAGTTTGAATTGTCACAACCGTACTTGGACCAGGTTGTCCTGCAGGCATCTGAACCGAAGTCTGAATTGTGGGTCCAAACTGAGGTAAAGATGCTTGAGGAATTGATACATGAATAGTAAAAACCAGAGTTGTCGATACTCCAGAAGTAGGTGGGGTAGATTGAACAGAAGCTGCAGTAGTTGCAGCAGTTGTTTGAGGCGGAGTTCGAGGCAAACTAGGCCCAGACTGATCAGCTACACCAGGTGTAGAAGTTTGAATAGTAGGCTGGACGAGTTGCTAGGTTGAACCAGAAACTAAAGGTTGTCTAGATTGAGATGACAACTGCACATTTGGTTGCAAAATCTGTCGAGATTGAGATGGATCCCACACCATGTTCATTCTGGGGTATTGACCCATAGAAGGTTGAACATATTGAGGACCGTAACCGAGTTGAGTGTAGGGCTGATAATTTAAAGGTACATTTCCAGCTCCTTGTACAAATGATTGACCAAAAGGTGGTTGTAAACCTTGGGTTGGGTACTGACCTTTAGGTTGATAACCTTGAGGCACGTACTGAAACTGGGGTTGACCTTGAGGTATATATTGATACTAGGGTTGACCTTGAGGTACGTACTGAGTCTGGGGTTGACCTTGAGGAATGTACTGTCCTGAAGGTATGCATTGTCTTTGAGGTTGCCCCCCGGTCAGTAACTGACTACCTTGAGGTTGCCCCCCAGGCGGTAATTGAGTACCTTGAAGTTGCCCCCTAGGCAGTAACTGACTACCTTGAGGTTGCAGATTTGGAATGGTACCTGACATCATAAGAATGTCTTCTACACTCAACAGTTTATTTCCGTTATTACCAGTTGATAGCCCATGTTCAATGGGCTGAGGAGATGCTCTTGAAAAAGTACCAGTGAGTGACTGATACCTAGAAGGAACAGAAGGACCGCCATACAAAAATGTTTCTGGTGATTGGGAAAACATGGATGACTGTCTTGACATATTCAAAGGAGGATAATAACCTCTAGGTGTTGGATGAAAAGGAATATGAGGTGGTGAAAAACTTAGACCAGGATTTTCTAAAAAGTTGTGTTGTTGGGAAAAGTATCCAATACGGAATGACCCTATCCCACTCTAAGGGTGATAGTACCTCAGCAACAACCGAATGAAAAGCTATTTGAGATTACTTCTTTATGAGATGTAAGAGAGGGGAGAAAGAGATCCACTAACCGTTGTCTTCCGCTAATGATTGATCCAATCTTCTCTCTTTGCTGCTTGCTCCCAACTCCTTGCTCTTTCACTGGCCCAGCTACACTAAGATCCTGCAAAATGACAAGAGAGGGAAACTACAAGAAGCATACATTCATAATTGATTCAAGGATTAGAATAAATCAAATATACAAGTATCAATACGCCATTGAGACACATGCATATAGAAGAACTTCAAATGCTTTATTAATGGAAGAAGTAAAGTTCTGAGAGTGTTACAACCATAAGAGGCCCAATCCAGCAACACCTCCCAGCAGAAAGAAATCTCCTCTTCACCTCCTTCAAGCAAATCACCCAATAGTTCTATACTCAAACCAACAGCACTTCCTTACATTCACAAGATTCCAGCCTCCTTAGACCTCATGAGAGAGCTTTATATATAGGAGTTTTGGAGAAAGGATGAGTCAGCTTGAGGCTGGCATGAAGCTGACTAGTGTCCTTTCCCACTTCAGTTATTCTTCAGTTATTGAGTCCACTTGGAGGTTCTTGCTTCCACTTGGAGATCTAGATCCTCTTACTCACCACAAGGCGAATTCCCTGATCCAAGTGTCATTTTGGAAGCTTCCTGGGCATTTGACACATTGAGGAATGACTGTGCCACTTGGCCAATCTCGCCCAGCGCAGGTAGCCTTCATTGCTTTTGACATTCAGCGCAGGTACAAAGTGGAGCAGTTGACATTCAGCGCAGATGCTCAGTGGAGCAGTTGACATGATCCAGAATTAGCTTGTTTTTGAGTGTTTTCAGGTGGAGAACTGATATTTAGTGCTGTGGTTTGCTGACCTTGTTCCTTTAGGGGTAGGAACAACATGTTTAGGGACTTTGGATCCCTTAGATTATTGAAATTTCATGATTCATGTTGTTAGGCACAAAAATGTCTATAACAGTTGCCCCCTAAAGTATGAGGTCGTTTATCGGGTGAAATGCTTTATCAGGAGGATCCGAAGTTCATTCAATCGCTGAGAGGTGACCTGTAATAAAATACAATACAATACATTATTTTTCATTCTGCTTTCATGATCTAGCTGAGGCGGGCATTCCCATGCTCAGCTTTATAAATTCATTTTGGTACATAGAACAGACGATCGTCTGATGGTAGACTGATAATTCTCTGCTGAAATTATCATCCTTTGAGTAGGATGATCATCTGCTGTAATGATGTACATATCAATTGTCTTTATATTTCCTGAATATATATCGCAGCCCGGATGGATGAAACTAGATCCGGGGTCTTCAAACTTGTTCGATCTTCACTCTAAGTACAAGTCGATCCATGTGAGAATTGCGCTGAAGTCGAACATGGAAAGACATCGCTTGATTACCGGTCAATAATGTAAACCGTTAACAAGCGCGAGAGGAATCACCGATAATGAAAATGACCCTCAAGGTACTGCAGTACAATTCGCGTGGTGTGAATAAAGGACTTGGCGTCGAACACCACGCAAAATCTTCTGGTCAAAGGTCATTGATGTATACCTGTCGCCGGAAGTGTCAAACTTGCCATTGAGGCATGCAAGCTTCAAAGTACTGAGGGGGTTTGTTCCTAGATCAACTTCTTGGATAATGAGCTGAAGTCGACAAGAAGCGATCCGTCAAAGGAGGGCCTTAATGAATCCCACATCAGTGACACGGAACGGAGCTAATGATTTTAGTGGAGGTGAAAACAATCTGTGAGATATGATTCAGGGTGGCGATCATGGGTGGATGAAGGATAATGTATGGCAGTGGATGGGACACGGTTGACTCTTTCTGAACAACATCTCTTGAACATATAACGACACTGATGCGATGGATCGGTAGCATTACCCCAAATGTGGATGGTTTGGCGAAGACCATGGTGATGAGACTGGTGAATGAAACAACCCAACCTGATGTGATACGGAGGACAAAGTGTCATGTTCAAGAGCGACTTGCTACCATTAAAGCTTTGAGGTTCTCCCAATTTTTCCCAGTCATTTCTGACCAGTACCTCTTTATTTTTGTCAAGCTTGAGGAGGATAACATATGCTTGTTCTATAACCTGCCCTTCGGTCAAGCCCATCGCTATGTTTTAACGAGCCTAGCGATAGGGAAACTCGTTCTCGTCTAAAGACAAGTTTGTCGCTATTTAATCATTTTAACGAGTCTAATGACAAGGAAAACTCAGTCCTTTTCATTTTTAGAGAGTCTGAAAAGGTACAGAAAGTCAACTCCAAAATTCCTTTTTCGTCATCTAATTCCTTAAGTCCGAAAAAGTATAAAACAATACAGAAGGGATGAGTTTTCGATAATTTTAACGAGCCGAATAAAACAAGCGCTCGACCTTTTTGTGTAATAATCCCTCGGGTCCAAAAAGATTAAAATCTAGAGGAGGGATAGCTCTTCCGGTCGCTTTAACGAGCTAGAAGGCCAAAACTCGGCAAACTTTTCATATTTTACGAGTCAGGAGAAAAGAGCTCAAAGAAGACTCGTCTTTTGAGGAACGAGTGATAAACAGGGATAGCAGCAGATTCCAGGTACAAGTTGGAATTTTCCAATCACGGTAGTGTCACAAGGATGGCTAAGTGAAATCACTCTTCGCAGCTGTTCCTCAAAATGGGTAAACAATCATATGGAGGTGAACGATTGGCCAAATGGAATGGAGGTGGCGGGTGCAAACACGACCAAGGCTTTTTATGGCTAATAAATTTATGATCACAATGGTTATTTACCGGGATGGGTTCATTTTTTAATGAGCTTGAATGCGCCCAAACACTGCTCAATGCTTATGTTTATTTTTTAACGAGCATGAATTCCGCGTTAAAACTGCTCGGACTTATGTTTATTTTTTAACGAGCATGAACTATGTATTAAAACTGCTCGGATCTCGCTTTTCTATTTTTTAACGAGCATAAATTCCGCGGTAAAACTGCTCGAATCTTATGTTTATTTTTTAACGAGCATGAACTATGTGCTAAAACTGCTCGAATAATTTTGCATGCCCCCAGCATAATAATGCAAACGAGGCGCATGCCCCCTAGACTTCAGGGGGTCGTTTCATTTTTTAATGAGGTTGACTCAATAAAGAACTATCCTCTTGACTCTTTATTTCATTTTTTAACGAGGTTGACATGAGATAGGAACTATCCTCGAAGCTTTGGATCCATTAGAAATAGAAGGTTTCATATTCCACTGTGGCCATTTCTGCCAGATTACTTGGAGGCGGTAAGGCAAAAGTACCCATTAAAGTAGGGTCTTTTAGGAAAATGACTCCGATATTTTGGAGAGGATGATTGCTTCTATGGATCTTTGGAATGCTTCCTGTTATGAATGGTGGTACGACTTCTGTCGAAGTTGTTGTCGAACTGCTTGGTTGATCTTTTCCTTTGCCGTTTGACAACTGCGGATTCCCGCAATCTTTGCTTCTTGTCGAAATCAAAGCATCATCCTGTTGCTTGGAGGTCGACAACATTAGTACCTGGCACCGGGAAGCATTTTCACTATCAACCAGATTTTGACCTGGATTCGGAAACGGATCAGTTAACACAGCTGGAGTTTGTGAATTCTTTAAGAATCTTTTAAACTCAGCTTTGTATGGACAGTTTGCCGTCCAATGATCCTCGTCACATATCAAACATGGACTTTTTGGTTTTCCTTTCCAAGGAGAGCTCGAAGAATTTTTTTCAGGAGATGACTCACCCTGTTTCTTCTTCTTCTCTCTGTTTTGCTTTTTCTTGCTTCCTGGTTGATTGGTTTCTTTGCCTCTATCTTCTGATACGACATTTACTTCCGAAGCAAGAATTTCTTCTTTTGCATTTTGATCCGAATTCTTACGGGCTTTCTTTGACGAAGCCTTTATCGATTTCGCGTTTGCCGTGCCAATCACACCGTCACCGGCATGAGAGTCACTATTTGATTTAGGAGGGGGAGGAATTGAAAACTCTGGTCTAGGGGCGTCAGGTATTTTGTCATAGAGTGTGCCGGACTGAGTATAAACTAAGTCCAAATACTGTGCACGAGCAATTACTTGCTCCTCTGTTACAACTCCCCCCTTGGCCACATCTTCCGTAATAGCCGGAAGTAACGACTTTATAAACCATTCAGTTAATAGCTGATCGGGAACGTATGCTTTCACCATCCTACGACGACGACGCCACTCATGTATATGATCAGATATATGGGTAGCAGTTGTCTGTTTGAAGTTGGTTAATATTTCTGTTCCCGTTTCATACCTTATCGGTAATTGAAAATGTGTTAAGAAAGTCGTGGCTAGGGAACTAAAATTGTCGAAAGAAGCTCTTGGCAATTCAATATACCATTTAGCCGCTGGACCTGTCAATGTCCTCTGAAAAAGGCGAAGCCTTATCGAATCGTCGTTAAGGGTGTTTGACGAACACCACAGATGAAAAGTCATCATGTGATTCGATGGGTCTTCACCTGGATTTCAATTGAATTTAGGAATGTCAGATGGAAGTTTATGAGGAATCACTGGCCACCAAGGGGCATAAGCAATCAGATCGTTGGTTAACCGGTGTAGATCGGGTAACTCTAAAGTTGCCACGAATGGTAACTTTTGATTCAGGTTAGGTGAAGCGTAACCAGGGTATGATGGAATCGCTTGAGCAGTGGGTCTTTGCATACCAGCATAATGTAATTGATGTTGGTATGACTGATACGGTTGGTGGACTTGACCACTGTAAAGTGGTTGGTTTTGACCGTTTTGGATATACGGTTGTCCACTGTTCGCAAAGATCTGCTGCTCAGAACCTTGGTACACTTGTTGGAATTGCAGTTGTTGGTATTGTACAAGCCATGGTTGTGACGCCATGTTTTGTTGTGCTATGCTAACCGCTGGACCAAGGTGTGGGGTAATTGTACCCGTTTGGACCTGTGTCGCCCCACCAGTTGGCGATTGTGGTTGTGACCCATGATCAAGTGGCTGTTGCATTACAACCTGAGAAATCTGATGTTGGCATGCAACAGGTATCGCTTGAACTTGTGACACTGTTACAATAGCCGGTGTGGTTGGGATGTTCGTCATAGGTACACACTGATGCATGGAATATACAACCCTTGGTTGTTGAGGTAGCATAGGTACCCAACTACTTGACGCAATTCCAGTATAACCTGAACATTGTTGTGAACTCACGTATGAGTACCCTCCCGGAGGGGGTAATGAAAGGGCATATTGCCCCCCATACGGTATCAATCCCGAACTCAAGGGGATTGATTACCTAGATTGACCTCCAAATGGATCAATTTGGCGAGTTTCAACATAAGAGTTGCCGGGTATTACTCCGGATGAACAAACTGGAACAGACCATACTGTTGAAATAGTCCCTTGGTGGACTCCTTCTAGCGGTTGTGAGCTAGTTGGGACAGCTGGTATGCCGGCAAACATCGTCGGAGTGACGGCAGGGACTTCTGTTGTCGCTGTGTCATTTGACACAGTCCTAGATGATGATGGTTGTTCAGACATTTTAAGTCTATCCAATAGATTGCCTAGCGATTCTATAGGGACTTCCACTTGTGGTGGATTAACCTCCGATGAAGGAAATAGAGTGACCCCGACTCCAAAATGAGTTGGAGTACTTGCTTGTGGATCCTCTGCAATTTCCTCTATTGCAATCAAACCCAGTGGGAGAGGAAGACCGTCAGGTCCATAAAATATTTCTGGTGCCGAAGAAGTGGTTGATTCGATAGCGACAGTTGTTTGAGGAACAAAACTCTCTGGACCGGTTACAGATGGAACTGGTTCAGTTATGCAAGTATTTGCCCCCAGACTAGGATCAGTATTACTATCCTTCTGTGGCTGTTGAACTTCTTCTATAGAGGCAGGGTTTCCAGAAATGTCAGGAGTAATCGGAACCTCAGATGTAGTTGGAACACTTGTCTTAACTTTTAAAGGAGATTTTGAACCGGTTAAACGAGTTCGCTTTGTCCGTACTGTTTTCGATTCTGGAGACAAAGACGGTTGACTCGTAAGCCTCCGCGAACGACGGGGTTTCAATTAACTTTCTTCCACGATTGCGGATTACTCGATCAACCAAAATATTAAAAGGGGAAATTTGTGTTTCCGAATTGAATGAATTTTATTAGACGCTTTTAGACACAACTTGCTTTTTCACTTTTTAAGAGTCGAGAAAAAGCTAAAGATGACTCTAGTCTCCTTCGATGTATTAACGAGCCCGAAGTGACAAATGCTCAGTTGGACTTTTTCAGTTATAGAGTTTGAAAGAGGCCAAAAGAAACTGCTCTGGAGATCTAGGCAGAGGGTGTGCCAAACCTTTCGCAAAACCACAGAATACGTTTTACGGTACGGGTGGTCGATCTTCGTGAATGCTGTGTTCACTGCATTGCGATCAATAGGGCGGCCGACACGGCTTCCTATGGATAAAAGATATATGCCTATAGGGGTCTCCCAATATATACGTGACGGTACGTGGGAGCACAAGTCCGTATTAGTGCCACCGACTCTCAGGAGGAATCACCCACCTTCGTCGAGATCGACAGTCACTACGTTTAACGACGCCGGAACACGTCTCTAGCTTAGACCTCTATGTGTTTGCGTTATGTTTCAAAGCGTTGTTAGGTTCATTCAATATATTTTAAGTTGATCTTTTTTAAAGTTTGCCTTTCAAGGTTCACCACGAGATGTTTTGATACAAATTCCTAAATGCAGTCTAAGATGAGAAGCAAGCTTTTTCAATCTTTTCGACTTATGAAAATCTTAACTACTAAGGGAAAAGAGAGACAAAATCTTTTCACACAGATCAAAGAGCATACACTAATGCACTTTTTCCCTAAATCAACATACAAACTTATATGCAAAATGCAAAAAGCAGGTATTTCTTTTCTCTTTCTTAATGTTGATGCGATACAAAAAGAAAGCTGTTGTATAACTTTGAATTCAATTTCAAGTGAAAGCAAACAAGTTTGTCCAAAATCAAAAGACACCTTAAGATTTACTTGTTTCGACACTAGAAATATATAAATTCAAACCATATGACGAAAGCAAAAGCTCAATCAGCTATGAACAGCAAACAAACTAACTCTTAAGATCAAAACGACACTTTATCACAGGTCTAGATCTAAGAGGCCACAGCAAGACTAGTTCACTTTCGTTATGGGAAACTGCAAATGGTATAAGAAATACACAAAGAACAAACACAGTTTCTTTATACAACCGAGGCGGAATAGTGGCAAAGAAAGTTGGTTTCAGATAGGTACATTGACTGGTAACAGGCTGCAAAAACAAGGGTGAAAACAGGGCAAGAAACAGCAGGAAACCCCAGTAGCACAAGGCAAGACTGGTTCAGCGCAGGTGGTACACTGTCACTTTGACCTTCAGCGCAGGTAGCCCCTTCGGGAACTGCGCTGAAATGCAGATAGCCTTCACACAGCCTGCACTAAAGAACGAAACTTTCGTTTCTCTTGGTTTCCGGGTCACAGATTGCTCAAAAATTCACAGTTTTTGGCCAAATCAGAAGCTATCAGTCAAGTACAAACTAAGGGATGACAAGGAGGATGAAAAGCTATCACTAAGAGCTTATTATAGTCCTTGTGGATCAGCTCTTCAAATCATAAACTTGCCTAGAAATTGAGCTAGAGTAGCTGCCCTCTACTTTGCATTTGAAAGATCCAAATGCAGTTCGATTCGGTACTCCCTGTGTTTATGAAATGAATAGAAAAAACACAAACAACCAACAAGATAAGATCCCCAGTGGAGTCGCCAATTTGTTGTTGGGAAAAGTATCCAATACAGAATGACCCTATCCCACTCTAAGGGTGATAGTACCTCAGCAACAACCGAATGCAAAGCTATTTGAGATTACTTCTTTATGAGATGTAAGAGAGGGGAGAAAGAGATCCACTAACCGTTGTCTTCCGCTAATGATTGATCCAATCTTCTCTCTTTGCTGCTTGCTCCCAGCTCCTTGCTCTTTCACTGGCCCAGCTACACTAAGATCCTGCAAAATGACAAGAGAGGGAAACTACAAGAAGCATACATTCATAATTGATTCAAGGATTAGAATAAATCAAATATACAAGTATCAATACGCCATTGAGACACATGCATATAGAAGAACTTCAAATGCTTTATTAATGGAAGAAGTAAAGTTCTGAGAGTGTTACAACCATAAGAGGCCCAATCCAGCAACACCTCCCAGCAGAAAGAAATCTCCTCTTCACCTCCTTCAAGCAAATCACCCAATAGTTCTATACTCAAACCAACAGCACTTCCTTACATTCACAAGATTCCAGCCTCCTTAGACCTCATGAGAGAGCTCTATATATAGGAGTTTTGGAGAAAGGATGAGTCAGCTTGAGGCTGGCATGAAGCTGACTAGTGTCCTTTCCCACTTCAGTTATTCTTCAGTTATTGAGTCCACTTGGAGGTTCTTGCTTCCACTTGGAGATCTAGATCCTCTTACTCACCACAAGGCGAATTCCCTGATCCAAGTGTCATTTTGGAAGCTTCCTGGGCATTTGACACATTGAGGAATGACTGTGCCACTTGGCCAATCTCGCCCAGCGCAGGTAGCCTTCATTGCTTTTGACATTCAGCGCAGGTACAGAGTGGAGCAGTTGACATTCAGCGCAGATGCTCAGTGGAGCAGTTGACATGATCCAGAATTAGCTTGTTTTTGAGTGTTTTCAGGTGGAGAACTGATATTTAGTGCTGTGGTGTGCTGACCTTGTTCCTCTAGGGGTAGGAACAACATGTTTAGGGACTTTGGATCCCTTAGATTATTGACATTTCATGCTTCATGCTGTTAGGCACAAAAATGTCTATAACAAGTTCGTCAACAAGACGTACCAAGCGTCCCTCCTAGGTGGACTATAAAAGATTGATTCACGCTCCCTAAGTTCTAAAGTTGGTTGATTTTCAAGGATAGATATACCTTCTTCTGGACTAACAAGTTCTTCAATAGAAATGAGTCCAGAAGGAAGATTTTGGGTAATGATCCTTCCTACCCTAGGTGAACCCGGACCACTAGAAGATGGAGAAGCAAATCCTAAAGATGAAGTAGCAGCAGGTTCAGTTTCAAGCTCCGAAATTTCAGGTTCTTCAGCTAATTCACTAGTAGAAGAGACACTACCAGTAACTTTGGAAAATGAAATTGGTTCAGACATATACTTTGTTGCTTGAACTTGATAATCAGGATGAAAAACTAAAGAAGATTCTCTTTCTTCCAACGACCCAACTCTACTATCACTTGGAGTTACAAGAGCTCGTAGCCCTTCAAGCTAGCTTGGTGAATACTCAGGAGGTTGCCCCCAAAGTTTGCGGGATTGTCTCGGTAATTCAACCACGATTAAATATTTTAATTACTTCACACGCAAACAAAGAAAAATCTCAATAAAACCACCTAAAGTCTCTAAAGAACCAAACAATTTGAATCACATGCCTAAAAAATCTAGGAGTTCAAACCACACACAAACAGTAACTTTCCATACCAAAAACACTAGTCGGTGATGAAATCGAACGTCGCATAATTCGATACAGAAAGGGTGGTTGGAACAGTTACCCTGGCAACCTGCTTAATGAAACAGACTGGCACAAGTTTCTTCACTAAACCATCTCGAGTGAAGAGAACCCCCCAGAGAGTCCAAGTGAATCTAGTCGACGTCTGCTCTAGGTACAGTGGGATCTTCCCTCCACTGTCGCCTTAGGAAAGAATCCTATAGATTATGGTCAATGGTTACCAACAGAAACAAATATACCTGGGGGAACAGTCTATGATCCGATACACACGCAAGGGTAGAGTAACAAAGCTCAATCTCCTTAAAGGCTCCTTGACATAATCCAAGGTTTACCAACAAGTAACCCTAGGCTCCTTGACAATGGTCAATCCGAGGCTTACCATTTTTAATACGTGTATATCCTCTATCTTTCCCAATGAGGAAGGATTGATTACCCCACTGGTTCGAATATGATCTCGTGTTGGACTCCTTTAAGAGGAGCTTCCCAGAGCATAGATGTCACAATTGGAATTTATCTCCTACCGCAAGATATAGCTACTTGTTTGTTTTAACTATCTTGGAGAGTTAAGTACTCCCTACTCCAAGATACTAGCCTAACCTATGTTGGTGATAAAGAGTCCTAGAAATAAAAAGATTTCTAGATAAATTTTACTTTAAGTGTTATTTTTATGGTTGCTTCTTAAGTCAAAAGGTATGGATATGAAACTTTATGGTGTGAAGACTCGACTCCAAAACACTAAAAATGCACCTAAGATGATAAACAATTCTTTTTCTTCAATGAATTTCTAGCTAAAGAAAGAGTTGAGAATGCACTTCTTTGAAAACAAATCTTTCTTCAACATATAAATTAAAAGAAAAACTTTTTTTTCTTTTCCAACAAACTCAAAATGAGACTACTAATTATGCTCATGAAAAAATCCTTTTGCTTTTTCCACACTCAAAAACTACAAAAATAAATTCTTTCAAAAGAGATTCTAAAATTCTAGAAAACACTCAACTACAAAAAAATATGCCTGAGATCTAAAAATTTCTAAAAACCTAGTTGAAGTAAAAGCTTACAAAATTTCTTTTCGAGGACATTTTACTTAGTCATTCAGCAAACTAAGGACTAATTCATTCAGAATAATAAATTAATCAAAAAACACCCAACTATGTTTTCTTTTTTTAAAAATGAAATTCAAAACTTTCCAACAAGTTCATTCAAAGCTTTGCAAAGAGAAAACGAGATCTATTTCTCACCAAAGGAAGATTTCGCAAATCGGTCAGACTCATCAAGAAGACCAAAAAGACCAGGGTAATCTGAGGTTTCTTAGGCTTCTAATTACTACAAAGACCAAGAGAAAATCAAACCAGGCATGCAAAACTTCTAGAGAATCACCTAAAACCAAAATGCTAATGGAACTCACTTACAAGAAGTTTCTGACAAGACACATGCAGATCTGGGCAGAGGCTAAAAAACGTAAACAAATCCTAAGCTTAACTAGATGAAAAGATTTTATGTTTTCTCAAAAATTTGATAGGGTCCGTAGGCTTCTGGTATAACCAGATGCGGTACCACTCTATGTAGTAAAGCAATAGTGTGGGGATGTCCGCACTGTGTTACAAACAAAACGTGCGATCCTCTTTCAAAAACATGAAAAAACAAAAAACAATTCAGAACCTAAAAAACTGCCCAATCCCACGCACATCAAGAAAAAACCAGAATCAAAGAAAAAGTTTCTCAAGTCAAAGTAAAAGTAAAGGCAAAAAACCAAAATTCAAGTCCCCAACGGAGTCACCAATTTATCGGCCGGATAAATCGTTCTTGCAGACAAGACTGATCTCTCTAGTATCTATAGATATCTAGCGACAAGCAGAACAAGCAAATTTACCTTTCTGTAAATATTGCGATTTATAAATAAAAACCAAGAGGTGTTTTAGACCCTACCTTAAGTCCAACGCTAGTTTGTGGCAGCCACGCTTCAACCATCCAAATGAGTTTCCTTTTGAGAACCTGCAAACACAAACAAGCACACGTCAAATAACACCTGCATAGCTAATATAATAAATCATATTCATCATGGTGATCAAGGAATCCATGAAACAAACCATAAAAGACAGCTTATTGAGAAAAATAAACTTGATTGTATTAACTTTGAACAAAGAAGAACTTTACAACCTTGGTGCCTTGATGTTGTACAAGCTCCTCCCAGGGTCCAAGCAAGAATCTCTTCTACTTTGAAAAGCCTCACACTCTTCCCAATAAGATCAAAAGGTATGTAATCTCTCCTCTCAAGCTTAATTAGGAAGTCTAATTTCCAACAACATTTACCCTCAAAAATATTCAGCTTTCAACCTCCTTAGTAACCAGCCCAATGCCTCATTTTATAGTGCAAAGGAAGGAAGTTACAGGTCCACCTATGAAGGGATAGAGTCCTCCTTCAAAGGGATAAGCTCCTCACATCAAGGGGTTAGCTCCTTTAGTTATGGGATGCATGAACCTCAAAGGAGCGAACTTGCCGCCTCAAGATTCCCTCTAGAAGCTTCTAGAAATAACCCAAAGTGAGTTTTTAAGAATATACTTTCCCCTTTTTCACTTTTACAGGGGTCCACACCCATTACACAGAAACAGAGCAGGCAGGTCCACAGGGGACATGACCAGGGGGTGCGGGACCGTAGGTAATGCTAAGAGAAAGTGCGGAACCAGAGTTTTAGTGATTTTTAAGGGCTTTCTCTCATTTTTCAAGGCTTGACATGAAGAGCTGAGGTTTAAGACTTGTAAAGGAGGAAAGTATGAGTGGTGATAAACTCAGACTGATTACAGAATGTCATGGTGACAATATTTTGTGCAATAGGCATGGTCGCAGCCATCCAACAGAAAGGATCATAATGAAGCCAAGGTATGGTCGCAACCATCCAATAATGAGAAGGATCACATATAAAAACTCATGGTAAGTTCGCAACCATCCATCTCAAAGAGACATGTATGTCAACATGATCATGTCACATTGCCTCGCAACCTGGACTTAATGTAATCTTAGCCCAGGGTCTTGCACTCCAAACGACCCGATCAAAGTACAAATCCTAACATGTGAATGAATGTGTTGAAGTAGAACATGATAGGAAGTCGCTTGATTACTAGGCAATGATCTGAACCATTAAGAAGCACGAGAGAAACCACCAATAATGACAATGGCTCTCAAGGTACTAGCAGTATAGTTCACGAAATGTGAATGAAGGAACTGATGTTAAACACCCGTGAAATCACCCGATCGAAAGCCAATGATGTGAACCTATAATCAAGTGTGAAGAACTTGCCATTAGGGCATGCAAGCTCTAACGTACTGGAAGGGAGTCTCTTGGACAGCTTCTTGGATAATGAGCAGAAGTCGATAAGAAGTGACCATGTCGAAGGAAGGCCATGATGTATCCCACATCATCGACATAAGACAAAGGAATGCAAATGATTTCAGATGATACAGAGGATGAGGAGTAAGTATAACTATGGAGGGGCTAACTCTTGAACATATCAGTGACACGATTCTAGAGTTTGGCAGCTTTCAGATCCATAGGATCGATGGTCATGGTGACATGGCAGAGACCAAATGGAAGGCAAAAATGAATGACCCAACCCAGGAAGGTCAATGATGAAAAGGAGGAAATCCCAACTCGACACAAAGCAGAAAGTGTCATGCTCGAGAGTGAGTTGCCAACACCACTGATTGAATTTCCAAATTTTCCCCCACCATTCCTGGTAGGTACCCCAATTATTTTTTATCGCAATCTTGAAGGGAATATCATATGCTTGCACTGTAAGTTTAACGAGCCCTAGGAAGGATAAGCTCATGTTCATCATGGTGACGAATCCAATGTCATTTAATGTTTTAACGAGTTTGACAAAGGTGTAGCTCAGTATCTTTTTCATGTTTAGAGAGTTTGAAAAGGTCACGAAAAAGAAAACTCCACATGGTCCCTTTTCATAAATTTGTGTCTCTCGAGCCCGAAAAGGTAAGAAATGATACTTGAGAGAACCACTCAACCATTTCAGTCAAGGAGTACCATTTCCGTAAATAGTTTATCCCAGCCTAAAAAAGGGGTAAATGTATACTGGGTAAATGACATTTTTCATCCGTTAACAAGTTCAAAACGACAAGAGCTTGGCAATATTTTCATGTTTAAAAGGTCGGAAAAGAGCTGAAAGCAGACCTCCCATTTTATTTGCTTTAACGAGTCAAAAGGGAAAATACTCGGCGATCTTTTCATCTTTTACGAGTCAGAAAAGAGCTTAAAGGTGACTTGAGTACCATCATTAACAATTTGTCACTTATCGCTGCAAAAGAAAGGTAAATGAATTATGAATTTGGGAGGTAAAATAGGTCAAAAAATACTTTAAAAACCCTAATATTTTCATAAAAATGAATAAAAAGGGGAAAAAGTAATTATTTTTTACTTTTTACCATTTTACCTTTGTGTGAAGAGCTTTTTACCCTTTTGTGCCCTAATTTTTCTGGAGCAGATTGCAGGATATCTGGGAGATCATTCACCGAGCCGTCAGGTGCAGGTAAGAGCCAAGACCTTAAGCTCCATTTTCATACTATCTTTTCCTATTTTTATCCATTTTTTGGATTTCATGGGGAGCTTTTGGAAAAAAAAAATTGCCCTCAGTCGACATGATTCCAGGGGTGGCTAAAACTGCCAACTGCATCGTCAGCACCACTGTTTTTAAAACAATCACACCGACGATGTGAACAAAAAATTTAGTTGTTTTTGCTCAATTTTGACTATTTGAATCCAAATTTCTCTATCAAAAACTAATCATTGACTTGATTGAATGGTTTTTGTAGGAAGAAAATAGCCGAAAATGGTGGATTGGAAAGAAAGAGAGCATGAGGATATTGATACCCAAGCCATAGTTGATCCAAATTGCTTGGAGGCTTTGAGGAACTATGGGCTTCTCAAGTTATTTCTCACACCAGGGATGCCGGCTCAACCTGAGCTACTATGGTACCTGATTAGTCTCAGCGACATAAATCAAGAAATTTTTATCATTGGTGACCAAGAGCTGGAGTTGGAGACTTCGGATATTTATTTCATCATAGGACTATCTCGGAGAGGGGAACCAATCAACCTATATGGGTTGAGGCCGACTGGGGTAAGTGTTTCCATATTACTTACTGAACATTGCCCGGAAGCTTTCAAATCCAAAAGTGGCAAGATCAAGATTGCGACTATTCGAGATCTTATGTTGAGAGTGTTACTATTGACCATCAACAAAGTGGTTGGGTCCCAAGCGCCATAGGAGACTAATAAGTGTTGGGTTGTGTTATATTCTTTCCACGACTAGCCCACGTAGTTAACTGGGGGGTTAGAGGGGGGGCGGAACCCCCCCCTCGTTGTATCGATTGTGTAGCGGGGGGGTGTCACAGGGGGTTTGAGGTGTACCCGTAACCCCACTTTATGGGGTTCGTGGCAATGCCCTCGAAAATTTTGGTTTTGGACCCTATGTTAGGTTGGGCAGACCCACCTATGGTTTTGTGCATGATTTTTGCACATTTTTTTTGGACACGATAATTTTCGGTCCATGGTATTGGATGCTTCGGCATGTATAAATATGTATTATAACATTGAAAGGAAAATAATGAAAAATCAAGCTGCTAGTCCCGATTTTGGGATCCAGGGGGAAATATCTGTGTATATGTGTTTTATGTGTTATGCTCTCGCATTGTTTATTTTATGTGTTTTAGAATTCATATGCAGGTAATTTTTCTGTGGGGTTAAAACCTACATTTGGTATCAGAGTTGTTTTGGCACCAAGAGGACGACTTTGTTGTTGAGGGGTTTCGCTCGGGCCTATGGTAGACCCTTTTCAATGGGAGATCTACGAGATTGATTCTGGTGGTGAAAGAAGATGGTGAGCAGTGTAAAGATAGAGATCGAGAAATTTAATGGTCAAAGTTTTGAGTTGTGAAAACTCAAGATGGAGGATCTATTGGTGGATAAAGATCAGTGGATCGTGGTAGATCCAGGCACTAAACCAATGGGAGTGTTCGATGAAGAATGGAAGAAGTTGGATCGGAAGGCAAAGAGCACAATATGATTATTTTTCTCAGATTCAGTATTGCTGAATGTATCAGGGGAAGCTACATCGAAGGCTTTGTGTGAGAAGTTAGGGACTTTGCACCAATCTAAGTCTCTGGTGAATAAATTGTTCTTGCAGAAAAAGCTATATAACCTAAGGATGAAAGATGGAGACTCGGTGACAGAACATCTGAATGCATTTAATACTGTGGTAAGTCAGTTATCATATGTTGATATTAAAATTTTATATGAAGATAAGTGCATTAGTTTGTTGTGTTCTCTACCAGATTCGTGGGATAGTCTAGTTATTGCAATAGGTAGCAATGCAACTGCCTTACAGTTTGATGAAATAGTCTCAACCTTGCTGACGGAGGAGATGAAACGAAAAAATATGGAGAGCCAAAATGGTGATGCCTTGTCTGTATGAGGATGGCCCCAAAACAGAAACAAAAATATGTCATCGAGTGGGAGATCTATATCTAGAGGGAGATCTAAATCTCCTCGAAAACTTGTAAAGGTGGTGTGCTGGAAATGCGGAAAGGAAGGGCACTACAAAAGGGACTATAAATCTAAAGCTCCTGATAAAGGAAATGGATTTGATGATGCTCCTTCTGTAGAGGTGAAAACCACCTCAGATGAAGGTGGGGATGTGGACTCAGGTGCATCCTTTCACTTCACTCCCCATAGAGAGTGGTTTTGCGAGTATGAGAAATATGATGGTGATGATGTCTTCATGGGGGGATGACAAGAAGGCTAGAATCATTGGTCATGGAAAAGTAAAGTTGAAGCGGTTATAACACTTCCAAGTGTTTTTCATATTTCTGGATTAGCTAGAAATCTAATTTTTGTAAGCAAGCTGGATGAGGCAGGTGTAAAAATAGTGTTCGAGAAGGACACCTACAAAATGGTTCGGGGAGAACTGGTATTGATGCAGGGAATTCAAATTGGAACTCTGTACAAGCTGCAAGGTAGCACTGTTATTGATGGGTGCAATAGTTATGTGGTTCCTAAAAGTGGAGTAGAAAATCTAGTGGTCTCTGGAGAGAAGACCATGTTGTGGCATCAAAGGCTTGGACATATTGGAGAGAAGGGCCTTCAAATACTTCATGGTAAAGGTATGGTGGAAGGTATGAGTAATATCTCTCTAGATTTGATTTTTGTGAAAATTGTGTATATGGGAAGCAGAATCGGGTGAGTTTCCCCTCTGGTGGTAAGAGGGCGAAATGGATATTAGAGATTGTGCACAATGATGTGTTTGGACCTGTGAAGGTTCCATGACTGGGTAAGTCTGTGTACTATGTATCATTTATAGATGACTTCTCAAGGAATACATGGATATATTTCCTTAAGAAGAATCTGGAGTCTTTGACAGGTTTAAAGAATTTAAGGCTCTGGTGAAAAACCAGAGAGAGAAGAAGATAAAGGTGCTTAAACAGATAATGGTGGAGAGTTTTGCAGTAAGGAATTTGAAGAATTCTGTAAGAATTATGGTATAGCACTATACAAGGCTACTCCATATACACCTCAGCAAAATGGAGTTGCAGAAAGAATGAACAAGACGTTGATGGAAAGGGAAGGAAGCATGCTCAGTTGTGTCGTGTTAGGACAAGAATTCTGGGCAGAGGCGATGGAGACAGCATGTTACCTGGTCAACAGATCAACTTCATCAGTGTTGGAGGATAAGACTCCACAAGAGGTATGGACTGGTAAGAAACCCTCTCTTTCACATCTGAGGGTATTTGGATGTGATGCATATGTACATGTTCCAAAGGAGAAATGAACCAAGTTGGATAGTAAATCTAAAAAGTGAATCTTTATTGGGTATAAGGATGGTTTAAAGGGTTATAAGCTTTGGAACCCAACAACAAGGAAGTTTGTGTATAGCCAAGATGTGGTGTTCAAAGAGGTGAAAGATGTTATCAAACATGAAGTCCAACCAAAGGAACCTAAGAAGATAGAGTTTGAGATAAAGGAGGAAGAATCAGACTCTACAGTAGGGGAGGAATTAGAAGATGAAGAGCCACAAACTCTGGGTGTAAGAAGATCAGTTCGAGAAAGAAGGCAGCCAGAAAGGTATAGTTCATCTACCTTTTGTTCAAATTTTTCTTTATCTATTACTGATGATGATCCTAGAATTGTGAAGGAAGCAGTAGATTCAGAGGATAGAAAACTCTGGAAAGAGGCCATGGTTGATGAAATGGCATCTTTGCACAAAAATGAGGCTTGGGATCTGGTGGAGTTGCCGAATGGAAGGAAGCCCATTGGTAGCAAATGGGTGTTCAAGAAGAACACAAATGCAAAAGGAAAGGTGGAGAAATACAAAGCTCGGTTGGTAGCAAAAGGTTATTCCTAGGTGTCAGGAATTGATTTTGGTGATATTTTTTCTCCTATTGCCAAGGTAACTTCTATTATATTACTTTTATCTATTGCTGCTACTTTTTCTTTTGAGGTAGAATAGATGGATGTGAAGACAACATTTCCTCATGGGGATTTGGAAGAGGAGATCTACATGAAGAAACAGCTTTACGGTGAAGGGTAAGAAAGAACTGGTATGCAAGTTAAATAAGTCTTTTTATGGGTTAAAACAATCACCAATGATGTGGTATCAGAAATTTGATACATTTATATAGGGACTTGGCTTCACCAGAAGCAAAGAAGATCACTGTGTGTATTTTAAATTAATTGGTGACCATGTTATTTATCTGGTCTTGTATGTGGATGATATGTTGCTGGTTGGAAATGACAAAGAAATCATCCAAGATTTGAAGACCCAATTGTCCTCCAAATTCAACATGAAAGATCTTGGTGCTACAAAATATATTTTGGGCATGGAAATTAAAAGAGATCGGGCAAAGAGGAAGCTCTGGTTAAACCAGAGGAAGTATGTCGAGACAATATTGCAGAGATTTAATATGCAGGATAGTAAACCGGTGAAGGTTCCTATTCCTGTAGGTGTAAAGTTATCTACTAAACAGTGTCCCAAGACACAAGAAGAGGAAGAGGACATGTCTCGTGTTCCATATGCAAGTGCAGTCAGTAGCCTGATGTATGCAATGGTCTGTACTGGACCAGACATTGCACATGCAGTGGGAGTATTGAGCAGATTTATGTCAAAACCAGGGAAGGAGCACTGGACAGCAGTGAAGCAACTTTTCGGGTATTTGCGTGGCACTAATGATTATGGTTTTTCCTACCAAGGAAGACCAGGATTGGATAGAGTGTTGGATATTCGTGGCTTTGTTGATGCAGACTGGGCTGGAGATCTAGATCAGAGAAGATCTACAAGTGGGTATGTGTTTAACCTATTTGGAGGTGCAATTAGTTGGATGAGTGAGAAACAATCTGTAGTGGCACTATCAACTACAGAGGCAGAATACATGGCAGCCACTCATGCAAGCAAGGAAGCAGTTTGGTCGCAGAGATTGTGTTCAAGTATGGGGTTAGTACAGGGAGCTATAAGGATAGACTGTGACAGCAAAAGTGTAATTTGCTTGGCAAAGAACCTCGCATATCATTCAAAGACAAAGCACATTGATGTTCAGTATCAATTTGTGAGGGATATGATAGAAGAAAAAAAGGTGTTGCTAGTAAAGGTGGACACTTTGAAGAATACTGCAGATGCATTGACAAAATCTGTGAGCTCTGAGAAGTTCTCTTCGTGTAGAGATACAATGGGCATTTCAAGGCTAGAAAAATGACTAAGCTCTCTTGTGGCCCCCTATGGAAAGAAAAAAACAAGTGTGAGAATTTTGGGTTGTGTTATATTCTTTCCACGACTAGCCCACGTAGTTAACTAAGGGGTTAGAGGGGGGCAGAGCCCCCCCTTTGTTGTGCTGATTGTGGTAGTGGTGGGGGGGGGGGGGTCACAGGGGGTTTGAGGTGTACCCTAACCCCACTTTATGGGTTCCGGGCAGCGCCCTGGAAAATTTTGGTTTTGGAGCCTATGTTAGGTTGGGTGGACCCACCTATGGTTTTGTGCATGATTTTCGCACATGTTTTTTGGACGCAATGGGTTTCAGTCCATGGTATTGGACGTGATGGTTTTCGGTCCATGGTATTGGATGAAATGGTTTTCGGTCCATGGAATTGGATGCTTTGGCATGTATAAATATGTATTATAACATTGAAAGGAAAATAATGAAAAATCAAGCTGGTAGCCCCGGTTTTGGGAGCTAGGGGAAAATCTCTGTGTATATGTGCTTTATGTGTTATGCTCTCACATGGATTATTTTATGTGTTTTAGAATTCATATGTAGGTAATTTTTGTACGGGTTTAAAACCTATAATAAGTCCAAGTTCTTGTATGCTATCGAGTGCATAATGCCCACTATTTTCAACTGATCAGAATTGATGAAGATCAACATGAAGCACCAGCTATCAAAAGATAAGGTAGTAAACTTGAAGCAATTTTTCTTTGGGTCTGTGCTAGTGACCTTATTCTTGGAGTGGGTTCTCCTATTCCAATACCAACTAACAGAGGTGGATCCATCGATGCCACGATACCCACGAATGGTCAATTGGAGCGAGTTGATGCCTAGGGTTACGGGGAGGCAAAATATGTCCTACAATCCCTCCTTGTTCTCATGGCTACGATGATAGTTAATTGTAGTGGAGGATTGGCCTTACAATGGTACTCACTTCTGTGGAGATGTAGATATGCTGCTCTCGGAAGGAGAGGATTTTGATGATGGAGATAAAAACAAACAATTTTTTAGTTTTTGATTTTTTTACTGTTTTTGAAATATATGCATTCATGACACCTTGATTTTATGAATGCAGATGTTGGACCAGAATGCCCTACCAGGATGTCCCCAATCGCTAGGTGCGTCGCTCGACAGTTTGATTTTGCTCCTTATCAGGACAGGAGTGACAACGAGGAGGTGATTGGACGGAATCTTGAGGGTTTGACCCATGGGATCCCAGAGTACGCTCGGATGGGTGATGTCCCATGCCAATACCAGAGGAATACGGTGGGGGTGTCAGATCAGATCCACCAACTGCTAACTCTCGTAATCCGAGCAGTTACATGCTACCACGAGCATCATGCTTTTTAGTGCATAGGTCTTAGCATTCCATATTTTTGAGGCCTGCGACTCATGAATGTATAAGGCCCATGAGCCACCGATGTATTTTGGACACACACATTATTTTTTGAGGCTTTCATCTATGAAAAACATTATTGACACATATATATGCTATATCTTCCTACTTACTATGATACAAATGATTCGTTTTTTATTTTTACATGTTTCACAAATGTCTATCCAGAACATAATTAGCTAATGGATTTGTCAATGTATTCATATGTTTAGGAATATGATGATATGTAATGTAATCAAAATTTCTCTCCAATAGATGAATACGTAAAAACATTCTTAATATCTGAGGGTTTCTGACAGAATATTGCCCGCTGAGTTGAAGAATGACAAGCTGTGAATCAAGGTTAACAACCAAATCCTAGATGCCAAGAGTAGTAGCTTCTAACAACAATTCGATAGTTGTGCTATATTCAACGATGTTATTAGTTGTTTGACCTAGAAAAATTCCTTGAAGATCAATCAACTCACCAAGGGGGTCATAAATGGCCTATGCTATAGATGATAGGTTCTGATTACCTCGACAAGCATCATCAGCAAAACTGGTGTGAGGAGACATCAACATCTGCAAAGCAGGCAAAAACGTAATAAGTAGGAAAGATGCTTGCAAAACAAATCACCAAACCACATTGTGAAAAAATGAATGACACACTTTTTGTACAAAATTAACCATGCAAGATGACCTAAGCATAGTACTTTTGAGAGAGTCCATGCTGGGATTCAGGTAATCAATCAACATAAATGAACACTAGAGTTTTACTATTGACATAACGAGTAAGCATCGACTCGGCCAAATAATAGAGAATAACTCATATAAGGCTTTTACCCCATGGCCCCTAGGCGAGGGAGGGTTATGAGTCAAATGACAACCCCATTGCAAGAATGGGAAATTGGGATAAACTCAAGGAGGGAGAAAAAACCGGAATCCATGAGGGGATAAAGGTGGCCTCAGTTGAAAGATCTTGACAATGGCAGGAGAAACTAACATGTCAGTAGGCACCAGAGAGGAGAACTTCTCAAGACACATAGACGTGACCAAAGTTCTAGAATTGATCCATGGGGATTGAGAAAACACGTCAAAAGAGGTTTTCGAAACAAGATAATTAGAGGACACTAGAGGCAAAGCTAAAATAATTTCCACATAATGAATTTCGGTATGACTTAATAGAATTACCTCGCCCCATGTGTCAACAAGATCTAGAGAAGGTATGATCCAAGGATCAGATATGACTGAGATCGTGTTAACAGAGGAAACATGAGGAGGTGGGAGCGGAAAAATACCCATCAGAGTAAGATATTTAAAGAGCCTTGTCCCCACACTCTCATAAAGAGCACCAGTGTGCTTAACATATGAAACATTTCCATCTGAGGAGGAAGAGGCAAAAAAGGACAGTTGATCAACTGTGACTATTTTCCCTTGATGGGGAAAATGAATCACGTGGAATAAGGAGGAGGCTACAGCATGCATGGCATGGGTCCAAATCTGTCCCAGTAGAAGATTATAATTGAGATTAGCGTCAACAATCTCTACCTCTACATGCACTATCTTGCCCTCCAAAGTAATGGCAAGGTTGGGTAAGACACCGAATGGTCACGAATCGCACCCATCAAAAGCTTCCAAAGTGTTAGGGACTGGTTCAGAGTAGGAGAACCAATTGCCTTCCAACAAGCAACAGACATGATGTAGGTGGAAGAACCTTCATCAATGACAGTTCTGTGAATGGTTTTCTCATTGATGATGACTTGAATGAGAAAGGCAATCTAATGAGGAAGACATAGAACGTGGTTTTCTAGATCAAAACATATAATACTAGAAACAGCAAGATCAATACCCCCAATAACTGACAGTAATTATTTTTGTTGAGATGAAAAACTTTCAAGTACCTCAAGGGAAGACATAGCTGATGGCGCTTGAGCCAAATCCTCAAAAATATTATAGTGCTGAGCAACATGAGCATTGGGATTTTACGAGGATTTTCACAGCACACCTCGAGAAGGTGGTCGACAGTAGAATCAGGGTTAGGTCACTCGATATGAAGAGGACTAGAACTTGACAGGGCAAAAGAAGAAGGGGTAGCTTCTTTTTCTTTCCCCACAATTAGGGGAGTTTGATAATATTCTAATCTAGTAGCGACATTAATGGGTGTACTCATCATAAACACTTGTGAACCTGAGGAAGCAGATGATTGAGATTGGTCTACCATTTGGGTCAACTGGGACAGAAATGGCTCTTTTAGGACAACTGGTGTCCCTTTGAGCAAATGACTAACTTTGGATCACATGGGACAATACTTAGTATAATGATCCTCCTCACAAATGATGCATGGATACATAGGCTTCTATTGGGAAGCATCACCAGCAGACGACTTAGGAGGACCCTGTTTTGGGGTATTGGCTTTCGCTTTTCCTTTGCCATTCTTCTTTCCTTTCGAGGATTTGTCTATTGCAGTAGACTGCATAGCATGGACCTCTAAGGTTTTACAAGGGATAGGTGGATTCTAAGAGGGTCTATTGGAAGTAGTGTTTGTCACCAACTTCTATTTAGAAGAATATTTTGCAACAGCTTGGGATACTGAACCAATTACTCCATCAAAAGGGGTATATCCTCTGACTTCGATGTCATTGGATCAGATGAGGGCCTCAAAGCATTAGGTAATAACTCATACAAAGTTCCAGACTGAGGGTAAGCGAGATTTAAGTATTAGGCATGAGAAATGGAGTGCTCCTCAGTAACGCACCCACCATAGCAATATCATGAGCAATTGGAGTGACGAATGATTTGTTAAACCATTCGGTCAATAACTAATCAAAAATCTTGAATTTGATCAGACAACACCTACATCTCCATTCATGGATGTGATCAGAGATGTGGATCAAAGTATTTTTTTTGAGCTATGTAAGAAAATAGGTGTCAGTTTCATAGAGCACTGGAAATTGAAAATGCATGACGAAAGCCATGGCTAAAGAGTTGAAGTCATAATAATTACTTCAAGGAAGCTTGATGTACCACTTGGCTGCAGAGCCAGTGAGAGTTTGTTGGAAAATACAGAGATGAATAGAATTATCAATGTAAGAATTGGAAGAGCACTAGTGGTGATATGTCATCACATGGGCTTGAGGATCTTCCTCTTCTTTCCCATCGAACTTTGGACAATCGCTTGGGATCTTGGATGGGACCGGAGGCCAGTAGGGCGAATGAAGAATTGGATCATTCGTGAGTCGAGACACATCTGGAAACTCTAGTGTAGCCAAGAGCAGTAATTGAGTGTTGAAAGGCATTAGAGGTCGATAAGCGAGTCCAATTGGAGGAGCCCATCACTACTGGTAAGGATTTTGTCCCCATAGTGGAGGGTTCTATCCATAGGGCATTTTATTTTTCCTCCACTATAGGTTACCTTTCCCGTAGGAAGGATTTTGACCTTGAAAGCCTTGAAATTGTCTAGCCGTAGGTTGTTGATAAGAAGCATATGGGTTAAAAGGTTGTTGAGCTTGTTGACCCTTGACATATGGGTTTTGCACCTGCTATCCATGGGCATATGGGTTTTGAACTTGTTGGCCCTGGACATAAGGATTTTGGACCTGCTGTCCTTTAACAAGAGGATTTTGAACCTATTTCCCTTGGATGTGAGGATTTAGGGCCTGCTGCCACAGGACTTGACCCTGACCTTGTCCTTGCAAAGCTTGACCCTATTGATATGTATATAAGGGTTGTTGTTGCCCAGATCGGCCTTGCTGCTACAAGGTCTGACCTTGCGGCTGTAGATGTTGGCCTTGCGATGACATAGGTTGGGAGGTTTCCTTAATATACTACGTTTGGTGATGCATGGTTTCTACAACTGCTGCAAGTGTTGCACCTATGGTTGTTGCAGTGGTCCCTGATGTTGCATCATCAGACCCTGCTTTTGCATGGATGGCCCTTGCTGCAACGAAGGTTGCCCTTGTTGGTGCAGAGCTTTTCGTTGCTACTACAAGGGTACTTGGACAGTTCTTGGATTAAAACCTTGAAAATTTCGAAACTGTATATGGCCATCGCCATCGGGAACGGTGGTTTGACCAGGCTGAACGTACTGCCCAGGATGAAGGACATAAGGTGGATTTACCATTCCTTGGGAACCATATGGAACGTAAGGAGTTTGGTACTAAACTTGAGCCTCATAAGGCTACTGATACTGGAAATTACCTAACCCAGACAGACCAATGGGATTTTGGACCTGTTGGTACTGGACATTGCTTGATCCAGTAGGACCAGTAGGGTTTTGAATAACACTAGAAGAAGGATGGTTCAGCCCAACCGTGTGAGCATGCGAGCTACTCACATTAGTTGTGCCTGACACCATAGTGACATTCAAATTCTGCCCCCTAAGTGGTGGCATAATTTGTGCACTTACTAGAGGGACCGAAGGACTGACAGAGGTAGGACTCGAGATCGTCGGTTGCACCAGACAGGTGACTTGGACTGATGATACAAGAGGGTTTAGAATGGTGGGTAGCACCAAGACTAAAGTAACTACAAAAATCAAATTCTGTTGGGGGGTTAGATTCGGAATGAACAGACTCGTGGTAGGCATCGCGCTAGATGCCCAAATAGGAGTATGATAAAGTGAAGAGGCACTAGGTGTACCTGAGACCAACTGTGCTAAAGTCACATAATTAGGAGGTAAGTTCTAATAGTAATTGATGGGAATGATTCCTATGAAGGGAAAATCTTCTGGAGGAAACTGATCTTCTTCCTCGACAGTGTGTGGAGTGGAAACCTCCAAGTGACTCGGATAGGAGACTAGAAATTCACTTTCAGGTTCCATGTGTGGAAAAAAGCGATGAAAAATGACTGAAGATGTTCGAGGGGATATTTCCAAAGGAATAAATAGTTGATCATATGGATTGTATGAACGCTGTGGCGATATCATGACGGGGTTGACTAAAGGATTCAGAGGATAAAAAACAAATCCAAGCTGACTGTCAGGGGTTGGCTAACTCTCGAGAGTCTAGATAGGATTATCTAGAGATTCTAGGCCAATATTAGAAAGTGACCCAATATCTAAGGAAGGTGGAGGACGAGATGACAAAGGTTGAATGCTTAGAACAATTCCAAGTTCAACACCTTGGCCCTCAAGTGATTGCGGTAATTTAGGAAATGGCTCCTCAGACAATCTTTCAAACAGAGGAGAGGAAGAGGAACTAGGTGAACCAAACAATTCAGCCATGATGGCTTCGCCTCAAATAACAGGAACAAAGAGATTAATTCCAAGGCTTTAAATGTACTTTAAAAGGAATACTCATGATTTTGTCTAGAAAAGACTAACAGGGATGTTATGAGATCATGGACAACAATTTTTTAATACACATAAACAAACTAGTTTCATTTCATGTTTTAAGAGTCGAGAAAGAAGGAAATGTGACTCTATCACTTTCGATTTGAAGCGAGCTATAAAGGAAAAGTTCTCAGATGATTCTTTAAGCTTAAATATTTAAAAAGATCAAATGACTACTCAGGATGATCTAGGTTAAAAGGTTGACTAGGTAACCGTGAACTTCAGAATACCTCCCGATGAATCGAGAAGTATGAGTAGGTGATCTCCATGAATGTTTTGTTCAGTGTATCATGTTTACAAGGCAGCATACTCGACATCCTATGGATAAAGGATTGCAGCCTAGTGATTTCTCCCATTATATACTCGATGGTATAGGGAGCACAAATCCGTACTAGTGTTGTCTAGTTCCGAAGCGAATGACATCTGCTAGGTTTAAAGACGTCGAAACACGTATCTAGCCTATACCTTCTAGATGTGAACGTTAGGTTTCAAATGTGCCTTAGGTTAATTGAGTTCATTTTAAAGGTTATCTTGAATTATGTTTCATTTTTCGTGCCTTAGTGATATGACTCTAAAAAGTCCTCTGTGCAGCTAAATGAGACAAGACTCTTTCAATTCGATGAATTGTTTACACTAGAGAGGGTAGAAAACATAATCAAATGCAAACAAACAAGCAACTAAAAACAAAATTATTTTTTCACTACTTCACTTTTTGAAAACAAAATAATGAGAAAACACTTCCCAATTCCTATTTTCCTAGCAAGTGCACTTCAAGCAGTCCTTTCAAAGGCAAAGAGAATTCCTTTTCTTTTCAAATCCAAATGCAACCCTAGTTTTCAATGATGCTAACTAACATAACATATTAATGCAACAAACTAGAGTTGTGTACTTTGCATGAAATGACAAAATGATTTTTTTGTAAAACACTTCAATGAAAAAGTTTTTGGGACAATCAATACCGGAAAAGATGAAAAGACACAAAAAGAACTTCTTCCAAACCGATGATGCAATGAATCTACCACAAACAAGACAAGAAACATGATTTATGCTGGAAAAAGGATGTTTGAACAAACAAACAAAACTCTTCAAACTTGAATTATGGAGATCAAAGCACTAAGAGGACTACAAATGAAATGCAAGGAGTAAATTTATCGGCAACTTGACTCACTGAGTTCACAATCAATGCGATGGATGACAAGCTACATGTCCTAGAGAAACTAACCAACCAAAGACTCAAGAAATCAAGCGAAAGAAGGTAAACCAACAAGCACACAAACCAAGCCAAATCAATCTTTCCAGTTAGGAAGAAACAACCTAAAACAAGCTAAGAGGCAAAAATCAAGAGTGAAAGACACACTAGTTGAGATTTGGGGTAGACCCTAATCTCCACCTATAGGCATCGGCGCAACTACTTAACTAACAAAAAGCGTCATAGGGGGGTTGGGGAGACTGTTTTGGTGAAACTCGATCTGATCAGCGAAACTTTTTTAGAAAAAACTGCACTAGCCGAGGATTCAAATGACAAATAAAATTTTCAGGTAAAAACCAGACTTGCTACTATAAATTTCAAACTTAGAGCAGTAAACCAGGCAAAGAAGTGAACGCTAGAGGGAAATGGTGATACTAGAAATTCACACAACCACGAAATTACAATCAATCAAATAGAAGAATTAGATCCCCAGTGGAGTTGCTAATTTGTGATGCAGGTAAATTCTAAGTGCGGACATAAACAATTCCTCTAGCCTAAGAGAGTGGGTCTAGTCACAAATTTACAATCTATGGAATATTTTCTTAGGCTAGAATCAATTAAGAGGGCCTACCTCTTAGAACTTTATTCCACTTGGTGATGATTCTGCTTCCTCACCCCAACTATATTTCGTTTTCGTCCTTCACACACCTCAAACAAGCAAACAACAATAAACAACAAACATAATGGCATAAAATATTATATTCATCCTACTTAATAGGTCAAGAAATATTAAGGCATAAATATGTGAGATGACATTTCATGTAGGAAATCAATCGATAGTGGCATCTATATTAGTTCAAGAAGATATTACAACCAATGTCTTGATGTTGTTGTTCTCCTTCAACATATTCAGGTTCCTACACTTCTGCTAGCACCTCATGAATAGCCTCAAGGCTCTTCCCTATAGTCTTCACACCAAACCAAACTCACAATTCTCCCTTAAAAACAAGATAGAATGCTACAAACTATGGGTAGCTTGCTAACTACTCCATAATCAAAACCTCAGCCAAAACTTAATTAGGACTAAAAGCTTGTGCTTGGGAAAAAGAGAGGTTTATACAGCTGGGATGGAGGGGATATGGTTCCTCTTCTCATGGGAGAAGGCCTTATCTCTTGGATTAGTTCCATACTAGTAGGGGAAATGAGCCGAAACTAATCTCTTCGACTCCATCTAGCCTAACCATTTATGAGACTTCCGTTACGAAGATTCTAGAGTTGGAGGCTTCGTCTCCATATTTAAAAAACTTTCTAGAAGAGGATCGACATGATTGAGAAAGGGCTTAGTCAATCCAATAGGCACTAGGGACAATTGTAAACCCTGCGTGTCGACTCGAGGAGGACACGAGTCATTAGCGCCGGTCCTGCAAACTGGGACAAACAAAAGTTTTTTGGGAAATGATGCAAAAGGGAATTGTTCTTCTCATGAAGAGGGACATAATGGAAGTTTCTTCATGATAGGAAAGCATGTCTATAAAACTGTAGAGATCCTCCAGGATCATGGACGGGGATTACAGGGACAGTGACAAAATGTTGTTTAATAGCCTCATATGTGGTAAACGATGAAAAGGAATATGGAGAGGACGTGTTTCTTAGATCATTTGGAAAAGGGCATAAATCTATAGTAATAAAAAAGGAAGAGTACTGCGAAGGATTGCATTATATAAAGTACAAGGGCCCAGAGATACCAAATATATACAAGATTATGCTTGAGAGAATAACAGACATCATTGGTAATAGGAACATATGAAGAAGGGGGAGGATTCGACTAGGTACCTTCACATTTGAGAACTGATTGAATAGAAGGTTGGACCATTTGCTGGGACCCCTCTATAGACCAATCTTCCTCATGTTCTCCTTAATCGAGTCCCTCAGAGCTTAGACTATATGAATAAACCCACATCTCCTACAATTAAACCCCCTATTCTTCATCATGAGTTAGAGCTAAGACTTTTGATCTATGTACATTTTTATGTAAGGAGAGCACACACTCTTTAATGATGTTTCCATGTTTATGTAACGTCCTAAAACAGAATGGCACACCTTCATAGTCCAAATCAAGAGGAGAAATCCCAGGACCCATGTTGATAGCTCCAGGCAACCCTCCTCAGAGATCTAAATTAATAAGAATTCTTGCCAAGGACATGTCATTAGTGATGAGGTAGGAGGATTCATGTTCCACATAAACCCCCAACAGATTTCCAATTTCACAAAAACTAATCTCATGCCAATGATGAGTGGGAATACTTGAAATTATTACATAGAGAGGAATGATATCCATTCATTCACGCCTTTCATAAAAAATTAGGACCATGGTTTGAATATTATAAGTGAAATGTCAATTTTCAACACTTGGCCGAAAGAAAGCTTTGCATCCTCTGTGTCCATGAAAATAAGGTTCACCCATCCATTATAAATTTCCCTAATTGATAAGGGGTTTTTAGTCAGGGATTGCACTGAAGACTTCACCCATTTTTTCATAAAAGACACACAATTTTTCACCCACAAACCCTTCCAACCAAAAAAATTTACATAAGGTCTTCACCTAATGAATAGCCACATCTATATCAAGGGATACAAACATAGTCACTTGCTTCAATAGATTTATAAAATTATCTTTATTCCTCTTACCCTAGATTATTCCCTTTCCTTTACTGGAAAAACCTTTACAAGGCTCAATAATGGCATGCCAACCAACTAAAAACTCTACTAGACCATTATTAATTGGCCTCCCATCCTTTACTAAGGATGTGAGGTCCTTGAATAAACTGCTCGTCGACAAAAAATCTAAAGGGATATGAGGATGATAAAAATATGAAGTAGCTATAGGGAAGAGAAAACCCTTATTGATTCCCAAGTCTTCTAGAGTATTATCTTGTCGCTAAAAAGAATGATTTGAACCCTAAATCCAAAAGTTCAAGGAGCTTCTATTGATATGTGACCGAAGTATAAAGGATTGAACACCATAGGGATGTTTGGAACCCTTAGAAACCCACAAATCCAACAAAAGTAACACCCCCATTCAAAAACCCATCCAGATCATGAGCTACATTTGAGAGAGGAACTAGACCTTCAAATATGGGAAATCCAAAAATGTGAGGTTTTGAGGAACACAAAGGATACCAAGAGCCTCGTGACCATGAAATGGCATATGGGCCCCCATTTTTTGGTAGAACTTATCTTGTACATAGTCAAGGATTACCTCATCCCACATGACTGGGGTGTTGTTGGTGCAATAAACACCCTTCAAAATTGTTCTCACACTTGAATTTTGGAGCGTACTTATGGCCTCATGATTTGTCACCTCAAGCATGGTTACTTCGTGATTGATTGATACCCTTTTTATGATATTATAACCATGAAAGTCACTTGCTTATTCATTCTTAGCTTTTGATCCATTCTTAAGCACACTGATTTCTATCAAGCTCAGTAACTAATGTCTATCCTTGAGAATGGTCATTGCACAGTTCCTGAAAGTAAGGCTTGCGTAGTCTCTAGGAAGAGTGCATGTGCAATGTTTAGTTAGATTGTTTTCATAGTCCCTATGGATAGTGACTTTGAAATCCATACAGATAGTACACTATGTAATATATGTCGATGGTGAGTGTGCAATATCACATGGAAATCTTTCTCTCACTCTTGATTACATTGTATCTTCATTTCAGTGAGTATACTCAATTGTCACTTTTGGGCACCTTTACTTTCACAAGTGTCGCTTTCACTTTCAAAACTGTCCTTTTTGCTTTCTTTCACTTTAAAAAGTGTCATTTTTTATTTTTCTTCACTTTGGTATGTGTCTCTTTCACATTTATAGCTTTTACAAGTGTCGTTTTACTGGCACGTGTCTCTTTTGATTATTTTCACTCTTACATGTGTTGCATGTTAGAACATCACTAGAGCCAATTCTAGTTTACTTTTATGCATTAACTAATCATATATATCATAGGAACATGTGCTAGACACATTCGCATGGCTTAGCACACTTTCTAGTTGCAATCGAGACTCCTGTCGTAACTTGTGTTCTAAATGTCACAAAGCTACGTTTCAACTATCACACTTAGAAATAAGTGTCACTTTGTTGTCGTTTCAAGTTATTCTTTGTTTATTTTTGGTAAACGATCATTATTTTGTCTTTTTTTGATGTCATTTGAGTGTGAGATCATTGTTTTAGGACTTGTTTACATGTCATTTTCTCTCTTGTCTAGTTGATCCCACACTTAGTTATTTGTGGATCATTCATTCTATTTGTAGCTTGCTAAATCCATCATGGAACTATGCATTGTGCAATCTTAAGCCATAGTGAATATCCTTTCCTCTTGGAATTGTGCACTGTGAAGTCACTACCTCCAAGGATTACGCATTACACAATTGCAGTGCTTAGTCTCTACCTCCTATCCTTGGAAATTGCACAATTCTCTCTCCCATCCAATCTTCCACTATGCATTTTGAACTCTCAGTAAAGAATCAACACTCTCTACTTACATTTCCTATGAAACTACACAATCATTTGCCTCAGTCTTCCCTGAACTCTGTATTTCACAATCACAGTGAGCAATCCTCCCTCACTTCATCATTATTTCCATCAACTGCGTATTTAAGTCTTCTAGTCTCTCATCCACTGTGCATTGCACAGTCACAATGACTAGAGCTTCATCACTACCTCCTGGAACTGTGTACTTTACAATCCTTGAGCCTCCTCCTCAGTCCTAGACTTTGTCCCAAGTTCAATAAGTGAATTGCATGAAGAAGTCAGACTAATGTCATCTTGTCATGTCTGAATTCCATCTGTAGGTATTATATCTTCACATGACAAGATGATGCTCAAGGAGGATGCCTAGGATATCATGTAAGATCACACTTGTGAAGTTGAAGAGACAAAGAGGCTACTAAGAAAGAAGATGAAGGGACACTATATCACGGTGGAAGATTGAAGATCAAAATCACAAAGAAGATTCCATATCATCCAAGATCTAGGAGGATGAATATGAAACACATACAAGACTTATCATGAATATAAAATGGATGTCACTAAGGAGAGGCTACAACGGATCACTTGTGAAGAGGAACCAAAAGGAGCCATCATGGAGGACATGAAAGAATATTGGACCAAGATAAGGACATGGTAAATCATGATAACTCAAAAGGTTCCTACACTGACCTAGACCCTCTTGAGGGTGAAGATAAAGAATAGGAAAATATCCATCATGAAGAGGATACAAAGATGATACTTAGGAGAGAAGCTTGGCTCATACACATCACAGTGAAGTTCCATGTCATCAATGCCATGTCATGGCTTGTCCAAGTGTCATCACAAATTCATATGTTTCAATATATCTCACCACATCATTTATGGAGTATAATTATTGTATTTCTAAAATCAGAAAATGTAAATGTGTGGAAGACCAAGGGACCCACATGGAATGTGAAGAGTCACTAAAAAATTCTAAAGTCATGTAGAAGCTCAAAGGTAATATAGGAATTTGAAAATTCATAGTAGAATCTCATGAATTGTGAGGGGGATCAAGAGTCACATGGGACGTGGAGATTCACCTCATCTGTTATAAATATACACTCGTAGCTCAAGAGAATGGACTTGGTGCTTTGAACCTTTCACCTTGGCTTCTCTAGTTTGGCATAGGAGAGAATATCTTTCTTTGGAGGCGAAAGTGGTGACTTAATGTTCCACTATTGGGGATAATGTGGCAACATTGTAATTGTATATTACTTTCACTTAATATATGAAGCTCTCAAATCCATCACACTTTAATGCATATATTGTGAATGATTGTAAGACTATTCTTTCATTGTCTATGGTGTACGTTTATGTTAACCCATACTAATGAAAATGAACTATTTCATTGGCTTTGGTATGCATCACATTGAATGTGAATTTTTTATTTCTTTGATCATCGTTGTTATCTTCTGACTAATTTACAGGTTAATCAACTATTATTTCATGCTCTTGTGCGTCTCTTTTATGATAGTAATATTACTTCTCTTCTAGAGACTTGTAGAGTCTCCAAAATGTATTCAAAATATCATCTGCTTTCACCTTTATCACCACCATTTCACTCACATGTCACAAGTCCATGACCATATAACCTTTCATTAGCCTCCATTTTCATAATTATATGGGTTACCTTTGTGTTTTCCAAAAGTTAATTATTTCTAGTATTATAAGTGAATTAAATGGTTAAAACTTATAAAAATGACATATACTTGCTAATACTTAAAAGTGGCTTGAGTTTCATGACATGTGTAGGCAATTTGGAAGCTTCCAAGGCACCCTTATGTGGCCTCCAATGCTCAAATTCGAATTATCTTCAAGATATGGAAGAATATTTGGATAAAGGTTAAAGATGATATGTGTCTCATCATTACCTATTTAAGTTGTAACTCTTATGAGATTTTCTAGGGATCTATGAAGAGAATAATGGACATCCATTAATTAGGTATCTTCTTATGTTTTTGTATAAATAGGAGAGCCTTCTCCTTTTAAAGGCATGTGTAGAGTTGGGGAGATGCTCATGTTTTGAATATAGAATTTGGATTTGGCACCATGCTCATGAGTGATGTTCACCTTGATTTGGTTATGCTTGCATTTGGAGCCTCTTAACTTTCCATCTCTCATACTTTTGGATTGGCCACCTACAATGCATGAGATTTATTATTTTTCATACATTAATATTTATTGCTTTCATAGATTAAGATTTATTTATTTCATATCTTTTCCTGTGTGAGAGGTTAAGAGTGATTTTTTTATTTGCTTTCTACCTAGAAGTTAAAAACAATTATTTTTAATTGCTTTCTACCTAGAAGTTAAGAGCATTTGTTTTTATTTGCTCTCATATGTTTTCCTATGTGAGGGGTTAAGAATGATTGTTTTTGCTTTCATTTTTGAAAGAGTGGTGTGTTTTCAATTCCTGCAAGATTTAAAGATTAAGATTTCAATTCCGTGCATTGTATTATAATTGTACTATAATTTCTTTTGAGTTGATTATTGAATTAGAATAGGATAATTTGGATTGTCATTATTTGGTTTTGTAGTTAGGTTGATCTAAATTGAAAGTTAATTTTTAGCATATATAGTGCACGCACGCTTTGCAAGTTTTACGAAACCTTCGGGTTGACAATTAAATGATAGGTAATTAATTTGCCTCAACATTTTGGCACCGTTGTCAGGGAAGTGTGCATAGGAACTAGCTTTCAGTCTAGAGTTCATTTTTCATTTTTTTTTTGTAGATGCATGATTAAAGCATGTAGATGCATGAATCATTTAGCTGCATATCATTTAAAAAAAAAAAAAAAAAAAAAAAAAAAACAATATTAACCATTTATGGATGAAAGGATCTAGAATGCAGATTAAACATTCTTTGGAGCACAAGGATTACATTGAGGAATGGTATCAAAATGTGATTGCACCACAACATTCATCCCTTCTTCAAGAGATCTTTGTGGCAAATCTAAAGGTTAAAACGATTTTTCATGTCTTTGTGCACAAACAGGTACATTTTGCAAATTTGGATATGAGCATTCTAGAAAATCTAATCCGTAAATGGCCCCATTGGAAACATTCATATACTTAAAAAATAAAAAATAAAATAAAAAATAAAAAAAATCAAGTAGATAAATTAGGAAAAAAAATATCAAGCTTGATTGCATTTTTTTTAAGTTCTTGTTTGCATTTTTTTTAAGTTTTAGACTTTAAAACCTTTAGATTTTTGTTTATTTTCTTACATTTTCAATAATCTCGTAAAAATATTTTCAATAAAAAATCATGTTTTGATTTTAAATAATAATAAAAAAAAATATTCATGTTTTTGAATAAGGGAAATGTATTTTTTTTTAAATTATCAATTCTTTTTTTAAGAGAATTGACAAATTGATAACTGGCTCTCATGTGACCTGTAAAAAGGATTCAAATGCATCAACTTAAACATCAAAATCCAAATTCAAAAAATATAAATAAAAATTCATATATAAATTTTGCTTCAATTTGTTGCATATCTATTCTTTTTTTTGAGGAGCTGCAGAAACAACTCATTGAAGGCTTGACATAGAACAATTTTTAAATGAAGCCCTATCTATAACCCAAGTGAGAGCCATCACAATCCGATGCACTTTCTGATTAGAGGATCGATGTAGTATTTTTTATTTTAAATTTTTTTTCATTTTCCCTACGATTCAAGTTTTTTCCTATGGTATGGTTAACGAAAATCCTTCAAGAAGCTCTGGGACAATTGAGCCACCTCATAGCAAATGGACAAAACATTATAGATTCTTAACTATAGCTCAGGGGGATACATAACACAATTTGTATGGACTTTACAGCAGCTACGTGGGTCATATATGTCTAGATCTGAGAAGTTTGTAAAAGCTTCTTCAGCTTCAGATTCTGCTGATTCATAGAGTGCACATTCAAATTGAGTGAGTAGAAGCTTGGCATTGAACCTTAGCGAGGTAAGAAGATGGAAAAGTAAAACATATATAAGGCCTCATGAGTTTCTTATTCCTTCTCTGCCCCTTGCTCGTCGCTTCGGTGACTCCATTATTTCTTACATGTTGTGTTTGAAAATGAGCAGCCCGATTCCACTAGTCATTCCAAACTACCTGGAAGAATCTCTATAAAATCCAGCAAGTGATTTTTGTTACCTGAGCATTTGCCAGAAATGCGTAGTAACTTAAAAATGTCATTTTAAAAACATGATTATAGCCAAATGAAAACGAATTTCAAAAAACTAAAACGTGGGTTTTTCTCAGAACGGGGTCAGTTATAAAACCCACGAGCTATTTTCTCAAATTCATAAAAAATTGGGAGATATTTGGGGTTCTCTAGAGCCTTACTTAGCAAATTCTATGAGAAAAAACGGTTTGCAATTAATGAATAGAGGCAGTTGCGGCCCTGATCCGATCTCCCTGATCTACAAGAGGTAAATCCGCCATGGAGATAAATAAATGTTGGTGGCTCAGCTCTTGATACACATCATTATTTTGTTGTCAAGTATAGCGAGGATCAAGATTGTTGAGTTCGCTGCAGAAATCAAAGTAGATTTCCCTCATAAGAAGGTAATTATCATACATGCAGGTCACACATTAATAAACTTTCTTGGAGAAAAGGCTTCACAGAAATCTTTCGATTGGTTAGTTTCCAAAAAGATTGAGGTGCGCCTGAATGAACGCATTGATTTGGAAAGCCTCTCGGAATCAAGCAACACATATACCACATCAAGTGGAATGACTATCTTTGCAGATTGTCACTTCGTGCGTGTGGGAAACTGTGTTGCCTCCTCTTGGCCTCAAGAATCCATTTTCAAAGAATCTGTTGATAAGGATGGGCACCTGAAAGTTGATGATTGTCTGTGATTAAGAGGTAAAACAAATGTCTTTGCAATGAGAGATATTGTGGAAGTTAAGGAAATTAAGCAAGGCTTCCTTGTTGAGGGGCATGCAATGGTGGTGGCTGGAAATATTAAAAAGTTGATGTTGAATTCTAATCACAAATTGACTACATACAAGGCTGGCTCAACAAAGGCAATGGTATCTCTATGGAGACATGCTGCAGTTGCTCAACTGCCATTTGGAACAACAATTTGTTGCATCCCAGGAAGGATAAAGTCTAGAGATTTGGAGAGCCATTGGCCCTATCAGACCTTATTCCATTCACTTCCACATTATTTTTAACCTGGGAGTGAAAATTTTCCACTCTGACTTTGATAAAACGGTTTTCATGGTAATTACTTTTTCATTTGATTACGTTGTTGTGTTGTATTTTTTTTTTTCACTTTGTATTTTCAAATTTTTTTTTTTTAAGAGTGTTATATGATATTTATGTTATATGTTACATTTTTTTAATGTGTTTTAATGTTTAATGTTATGCTTTTTTATGTATGTTATGTTTTAGATAGTACATTTATGTTATAAGATTTTCTTTTAAATTTGCTTGTATATATATTTTAGTTTGTATATATATTTTTCTTGTTATGTATATCTATTTCTTTTTTTTTTAGTTTTGTAAATATTCCATTAATTTTTAGATTGTGTGTTTTATAATTTTTTTCTTTAGAAAATTGCCATCTAAAATTGTCATAAAAAAATTTTGATGTGAAATTCATTTAGTGATTGGAGAAAATTGAGAAAAAACTTCTGTGATGGGCCACTCAAACACACATGTCGAAAAAAAAAATTGCTAATTTTTTTGAAAGAGCCATTGATCAATTTGAAGATTGGACTAGTTATTTATTTATAACAAAAATGCATAGTTGTATGTACTTAACTATCTATTCAGGATTTTAGCTACAGAAACTGTGCAATTTTGCAGCTGAACCACAATTCTGTAGCTGGACCACAATTCTGCAGCTATGTATTTAACTCAATGATCTACTTGTCAACAATGCATTCCAATCAGAAAATCATGATCAAAATTTATTGGTTTTGTCTAATGATTATATTTTCAAGCATGACGCGGGAAAGAAGAACTATGAAGGCGCTTTATTTGCAAGATCAATTGGTGAATTTTTTTATTGAGGATTGTTTTGTAGGAATCATTAAGAATTCACAAATAATATTTCTTTATCTTTATGAAATGCTACGATTCAAACATAAATTGAGGAAATTGTTTTCTTTTAGAAATTGGATTTATTATCACAATTATGAGATTGGACTAACTATTTGAAATAAAAACACTTCATGAACCTGACAATTATGCAAATTTTTTGTATGTACCTAGAGAAATTGATCACTTCTCTTTGAACACACTCATGTTTGTTGCAATGTTAGTGCCATGTTTTTTTTTCAGGTTCCAGGACAATCGAAGAATTAAAGGAGACCAATTTATGTATGATTGGTTTTCTACGACCAATTTCGAGAGACATAAAACAATTGAATCCATTTCTATCATCCATAAATGCCATCATTTTTCCTCTCCAAACTCACAAGATATCTAAGCATTTTCGCTAAGCTTCACCATCACCATTTTCCTTGCAAAGAGTCACATGTTTCCTTTACATTTTCCATTCACATTTCCATAATTTCCATTCATTAACCCATTAATAGAGACATTCAGCTCACTTACATGCTGATTTGTCTTTTTGCTATTTGTTCACTTGTTTACCCTCTTGTCATTTTCCTTTCCATTAAATAAACCTTGATCCACTGCAAAATTTTTCATTCATGGTCCTTCCAAAATCATCATTTCATACTCACGTTAGATGATGGAGAATTCATTAATACCTCCCTTATAACAAGTCTTGGCATATCGACATCAACACATTATCTAGGTTCAGGGCTAGAATCCTTATTAGTACCTTGAGGCTTGTATGCATCAATGACAAGTTCTCTCATTGAAAATCATGGGAATACATCAATGTCCCTTGATCGTTAGATCTTGCAAGTGGCTCGACATCATCTCATCTATTCGCACTTTGCAAGATGTACTTAGGTACATTGGCACTCATTGACATTAATGGCGAGTTTGTCTTGCATTAGTTAATGACATTCATCTGTTGGAGATCAGATGCACAACAATGAATTAAACATATACACAGCAATTAAAAACATGCACAGGAACACAGCTTTTTAACGTGGTTCACCCAACCACTCTGGGCTACTTCCACACAACTAAGGCATCGTCAATATTATTAATCAATAAACAGGAGATTACATAAACTCTCACTCTACACCCAGCTATCCGTATGACCACCTATTTTATAGCAGGGAGAATCTAACTGCCTCTCACATCAAATTTAGGATGCATTCATTTTCTCCCAACAACCTGGAGCTAATCCAGCAACAGATTTTCTATTGTTGTCACACACTGGGATTTTTGCCTATTTTGTCTAAAACAGAAAAATCTCAACAATCTCCACCTTGACAACAATTAGCCTGATGCCCTGTTATTATTATTTTATCTTCTCTGCAAGCCAAGAGAATCCAAACACCAGTGTAGCTTCTCTAACAAAACTGGTTTCGTGAACATGTCTGCACAATTCTCCTTTGTATGCACCTTTTCAAGAGAGACCCCCCTTTCAGTGATAACCTGTCTTACAAAATGGTACTTGATCGGTATATGCTTTGATTTACTATGATAGGTCGGATTCGTAGCCAAATGTATTGCACTTTGACTATCACAAAGTAACCTGATGTTGTCCTGTAACCTACCAAACTCACCAAGCAAACCTTTCAACCATACCGCCTCTTTGCAAGCATGCGAAGCAGCAATGTATTCTGCTTCAGTAGTGGATAAAGCAACAATGTTTTGTAGCTTTGACATCGAGCTAATAGCTCCACCTGCAAGAGTAAAGACATACCCTGAAGTTGACCTTCTCTTATCCAAATCACCTGCAAAATCAGAATCAACATATCCGCAAACAGATTCACTACTCTTATTGTAAGTAATACAATAACTACTTGTGCCTCTCAAATACCGAAGCACCCATTTCACTGCTGACCAGTGTTCTTTACCCGGATTTTTCATGTACCTGCTGACAACCCCAACTGCATGTGAAATATCTGGTCGAGTACAAACCATCGCATACATTAAACACCCTGCTACATTGGCATATGGAATTCGAGACATATAATCCTTTTCTTCATCTGTATTAGGACATAAACTCGAAGAAAGCCTAAAATGGGAAGCTAAAGGGACTGAAACAGGCTTCACATTATTCATACCAAACCTCAAAAGTATTTTCTCAATATACTTTTGTTGTGATAGCCATAGCTTACCATTGCTCCTGTCTCTGAAAATCTCCATGCCCAAAATCTGTCTTGCAGCTCCTAGATCTTTCATATCAAATGTCCTTGCCATCTGAGTCTTCAACCTGTTGATTTCTTCTATGCTTTTGCTTGCTAAAAGCATATCGTCAACATACAATACCAAGATAATGAATATGCCATTATTCAACTGTTTAAAATAAACACAATGATCATATTCACTTCTAACATACTTCCGACTCAACATGAAAGAATCAAACTTCTTATACCACTGTCGAGGTGACTGCTTCAGGCCATATAATGACTTCTTGAGCCTGAAGACAAATTTCTCATTGCGATGGTGAACAAACCCTTCTGGTTGTTCCATATATATTTCCTCATCTAAGTCACCATGTAGAAATGCAGTCTTAACATCTAACTGCTGCAACTCTAAATCAAGCAAAGCCACTAATGCTAACACAATTCTAATTGAAACAATTTTAACCACTGGTGAAAAAATCTCATGAAAGTCAATACCAGCTTTCTGAGAAAACCCTTTTGCAACCAGCTGTGCTTTGTACCTGTCTTCCGTATCATTCACACCCCGTTTCAGCTTGAAAACCCATTTACACCCAACAGTTTTCCTACCTTTCGGAAGCTCAACCAGATCCCATGTACCATTCTTACTTAAGGCCATCATTTCGTCCTTCATGGCTACTTTCCATTTGTCACTATTTGAACCTTCTACAGCTTCCTGATAACACAAAGGTTCATCATCATTAGCGATCAAAGCAACTGAAGTAACATGATCATCATACCTTCTCGGAGGGCGTTTGATCCTTGTAGACCTCCTTAAGAATGTTTCTGGTGCTTCCACAATTGGTTGTCTATCATCTGTAGGAACTCCTTTATGATCGCCATCTGAGACCTGTTCATGACCTCCATCTGAACCCTGTTCATAATCTGATTCTGAAACCTGTTCATGACTAGAATCTGAACTATGGTCGTTATGACTATCATTAGAAATCCTGTCAAACTGAATGTGCTGGAAATCAAATACATCATCCTGTTTCAATCTACTATCTACATCTAATTGTACAAGAGAGGATTCATTAAACTTTACATCTCTGTTGATGATGATTTTTCGGGTAGTAGGATCCCACAATCTATATCCCTTTGTTCCATCACCATACCCAATAAAGATATACCTTTTAGACTTTGGATCTAATTTAGTTCGCTGATGTTTAGGCACTAGAGAATATGCTTCACAACCAAACACTCTGAGTTTAGAATAGTCACAAGGGTGTCCTTTCCATACCTCTTGCGGAACCTTGCAGCCTATCGCCATTGATGGAGATCGCTTTATCACATAACAAGTTGTTGCCACTGCTTCCGTCCACAACTCCTTTTGCAACCCGGCGTTACTCACATACACCTTGCTCTCTCTAGAAGAGTCCTGTTCATGCGTTCAGCAACTCCATTCTACTGAGGAGTATAAACCGTGGTCTTATGTCTCTCGATCCCTGCATCCTTGCAATAGCTGTCAAACTCCTTAGAGGTAAACTCACCACCATTGTCAGTTCTTAAACATTTTATAGTTATACCAGTGTTGTTTTCTACCAATGCTCTAAATTGCTTGAAAACTGTAAAAACATCAGACTTCCTTTTCAACATGTAGACCCACACTTTTCTAGAAAAGTCATCAATAAATGATACAAAATATGACGAGCCACCATATGACGCTGTAGGGGCTGGACCCCAAACATCTGAATGAATATAATCAAGTATTCCTTTACTAGTATGTTTGCCTGTTTTAAACTTTTGTTTACTTTGTTTTCCAAACAAGCAATGTTTACAGAAATCTAACTTTCTAGATCTTAGATTAGGAAGTAACTTGCGGTCAGCCAAAATTTTCAACCCTCGTTTGCTCATATGGCCCAACCTTTGATGCCATAGGCGAATGGAACTACTGTCCTGTTCAGACACCGTAGACACATGAACTGACCCTGTTTCTCCCTCTAATTGAAACAGATTTCCTACTTTCTTAGCCTTCATCACTAGTAAAATACCTTTATAGATTTTCATAACTCCACCTTGAATTACAGTTTTATATCTATTCGTATCCAGTGCTCCTAATGAAATTAGATTTTTTCTTAGATCTGGTACATGTCTCACATCAGTTAACAATTTGGTTGTGCCATCAAACATTTGCAGTTGTATACTTCCTATCCCAACAATACTGCAAGTGACATCATTACCCATGTACACGACTCCATCATCAATTGATCTATATGTCTTAAACCAATCTTTATGAATACACATGTGGTTAGATGCCCCGGAATCTAACAACCAATGTTGATCATGTTTTGAAACATTAACAGACAATACCTCATCACTCATACCTGAACCAGATACTGAACCTGTATCTTTGGTGTTGGCTTCCTTCTTTTCTGTCGAAGAGCCATCTTTAGCAGCCTGCTTTTGCTTCCAGCAATCCTTTTTCAGATGTCCAGCCTTGACACAATGCCAGCACTTCACCTTTGTCTTCTTTCCTTTGGACTTTGAACGAGAGTCGCTATGCTTTCCCCCGGAGTGTCTCTCTCTTGAGCGACCTCTGGCCATCATTACCTCTGACGTAGAGGTGTCTGCATTCGACCTCTTCCTCGTCTCCTCAGACAACAAGGCTCCAACAACATCGTCAAACTCAAGAATGTTTGCTGTACTAAAGCTTATGGAAGTAACAAAGTGATCCCAGGATTCGGGCAATGAACACAATAGATTTATTGCCTTATCCTCTGAATCAAATTTCACATCTAGACTGTCTAATTGCACCAGTAAGGTATTAAAAACATTCAGGTGATCAGTAATCGAGGTACCTTCTTTCATCCGCAAACCGTAAAGTTGCCGTTTCAGGAGAATCCGATTTGTCAAGGATTTCGTCATATACAGCTTCTCCAACTTCGTCCACAAACCAGCTGCAGTCTTCTCTAACACGATGTTAAATAAAACATCATCAGCCAAACACAACCGAATTCCGCTCAAGGCTCTTCCATCCAATTCAGACCATTCATCATCTGTCCCGGGGGAAGGCAGTTTGGACCTGCCCAACAATGCCTTTGCCACGCCCTGCTGTACCAGCAGATCATGCATTTTTACCTTCCAGATCTCGAAATTATTTTTCCCATTAAATTTCTCGATTTCGAACCGGGCACTTTGAGTTTTCGCCATTTGTATCAACAAAAAACACAATAATCTCCAATATCCAACTTTAAATACCAACAATAGAAAAAACTGCCTATGCCTTTTTTGTCTTTGCCAAAAAATAAAAAAAAATTGCATTCGCTGTGCAAGTTACAAATATTTAAAGACCACTGCCAAAAACAAAAAAAAATTTGTTTTATTAACTTCTGGCACAAACAAAAGAAATCTGCAATATTCATGCAGAGAGCAAATGTTCTTCCACATAGACACAACTCTAGAATAGATCAATAGCCTGTTATCACTCCGCGCTATTCTATTCCAAATATCGAATTTATATAGATTTCATTTCGAATTACGCAACTAAGTTATGGAAGTCACACAGAATTTTCGGCTACTGATAGTTTTTGAAGAGAGCACATGTTCTTCCAACCGCTAACCCTTCCGCGAGGGAAATGAAACCGGCTATAAGCCCTGCCTTCAAACTGGTCCTTAAATACTCATAATACCACCATATACGTTCACCTACTTTCATATTATTCCACCATTTAACATACGTTTTCTGGCCATTACGTTATTGTGGTTTGTTATATATATTTATAACCCATTTTAATATGAGTTTCATTGATGGCCATATAAAAGATTTTTATATGTCACATACACTGCGCATACTGCGTATTATTACACTATCCAGTTTATCATGAGCTAGCTCTCCACAAATAATAAAATGAATAGAACGATTACCATTTCATGCGACTTCCTGTCGTCCACTGAAAAGATCAGCAATACGCAGCACTCCAAGCAGCAATGAATTGGACCAGCAATACGCACCAGTCATCAGCAATCACTCTGCGCAAAAACCCAGCACGCAGTCCAGCACCAGCATGCATAAATCAGCACGCACAAACCAGCAATAAATTCCACGCACAGCACAGCAATGAACTGATTAATGGGCGCCTCCAGCAAAAACTCGCATTGATCAAACAATCGGACTGATCAAAAAACGGTTCTCGGCCTCCAGCAAACAATCGCACTGATCCACGCATCAACTGCGCTCCACCTCCAACATTGCTCTGATACCAATTGTTGGAAATCAAATGCACAGCAATGAATTAAACATATACACAGCAATTAAAAACATGCACAGGAACACAGCTTTTTAACGTGGTTCACCCAACCACTCTGGGCTACGTCCACACAACTAAGGCACCGGAAATATTATTGATCAATAAACAGGAGATTACATAAACTCTCACTCTACTCCCAAATATCCGTATGACCACCTATTTTATAGCAGGGAGAATCTAACTGCCTCTCACATCAAATTTAGGATGCATTCATTTTCTCCCAACAACCTGGAGCTAATCCAGCAACAGATTTTCTATTGTTGTCACACACTAGGATTTTTTCCTATTTTGTCTAAAACAGAAAAATCTCAACATCATCAATGGCCGGTAATCCAATGACTTCTCTTCATGCTTGACAACAACACATTTATTCGCATGACTAGAATTGTACCATCGGGTTTTGTAGTAGGTGAAGACTATATTATTTCAGCATTTTGCAGCAGATACAACAGATTTAGCAGCAGCAATAAAGGATCCACTTTCACCACGTCATCCACCATTTATGCAACCAAGAAACAGATGAAATTCTACATTTTATTCCATGATCTAGCAACAACTACAACTTCTCTACATATGCACAGTTTGTCCACTTCCTAGGTAAGTAAAGGTATGTTCTTTTCTAGCTTTTAATCATAGAATTCCTTGAATACTAAAATTATAATTTTTGGAAAATACTTCACCATATTTCCTTTCTCATTTGAAAAAAAACTGTAAACACCTTTAGTTTGGGGAAGGGACATCCATTTATTATCACATCCATATCATTTCATTCCATTTCACTTCATTTAATCCTAACATACTCGTCCTAATCAATTATGATTGCATTATGTCTCAAAAGTTATTTGATTTGCAAATAAATGTCTAAATGATGAGCATATTATATGGCTGATTTATGTATTCTTAAACATGTTCAATGAACCTTGCTGCAACAAAAAGAAACAAGGTATTGAAACACAAGAATCAATACAAATTAAGATTTGGTTGTCACATAAGAACCAACCAAACATGTGGCAATTAAATGTATGACAAGGAATACTTTGCAAAACGAAATAAAATTGTCAAATACTATCAAATGCAAAGTTTAAGGACATATGATATAAGCCAAGCTCATTCAAAAGCAAATCATGATTAAGAAATGCAGTAGATTGCATGAGGGCATGCAATAACATCGGTTGGGGGGAATGTAGAGTCTCCAAAATGTATTCAAATATCATCCACTTTCACCTTTATCACCACCATTTCACTCACATGTCACAACTCCATGACCATATAACCTCTCATTAGCATCCATTTTCATAATTATATGGGTTACCTTTGTGTTTTCCAAAAGTTAATGATTTCTAGTATTATAAGTGAATTAAATGGTTAAAACTTATAAAAATGGCATATACTTGCTAATGCTTAAAAGTGGCTTGAGTTTCATGACGTGTAGGAAATTTGGAAGCTTCCAAGGCACCCTTATGTGGCCTCCAATGCTCAAATTTGAATTATCTTCAAGGTATGGAAGAATATTTGGATAAAGGTTAAAGATGATATGTGTCTCATCATTACCTATTTGAGTTGTAACTCTATGAGATTTTCTAGGGATCTATGAAGAGAATAATGGACATACATTAATTAGGTATTTTCTTATCTTTTTGCATAAATAGAAGAGCCTTCTCCTTTTAAAGGCATGTGTAAAGTTGGGGAGATGCTCATGTTTTGAATATAGAATTTGGATTTGGCACCATGCTCATGAGTGATGTTCACCTTGATTTGTTTATGCTTGCATTTGGAGCCTCTTAACTTTCCATCTCTCATACTTTTGGATTGGCCACCTACAATGCATGAGATTTTTTATTTTTCATACATTAATATTTATTGCGTTCATAGATTAAGATTTATTTATTTCATATCTTTTCCTGTGTGAGAGGTTAAGAGTGATTTTTTTTATTTGCTTTCCACCTAGAAGTTAAGAACATTTATTTTTATTTGCTTTCTACCTAGAAGTTAAGAGCATTTGTTTTTATTTGCTCTCATATATTTTCTTATGTGAGGGGTTAAGAATGATTTTTTTTGCTTTCATTTTTGAAAGAGTGGTGTGTTTTTCAATTCCTGCAAGATTTAAAGATTAAGATTTCAATTCCGCGTGTTGTATTATAATTGTACTATAATTTATTTTGAGTTGATTATTGAATTAGAATATGATAATTTGGATTGTCATTATTTGGTTTTGTAGTTAGGTTGATCTAAATTGAAAGTTAATTTTTAGCATATATAGTGCATGCACACTTCGCAAGTTTTACGAAACCCTCGGGTTGACAATTAAATGATAGGTAATTAATTTGCCTCAACATTTTGCCGCCGTTGTCGGGGAAGTGTGCATAGGAACTAGCTTTCAGTCTAGAGTTCATTTTTCATTTATTTTGTAGATGCATGATTAAAGCATGTATATGCATGAACCATTTAGCTGCATATCATTTTTATATAAAAATAAATTAAATAAATAAAAAAATAAAAACGATATTAACCATTTATGGATGAAAGGATCTAGAATGCAGATTAAACATTCTTTGGAGCACAAGGATTACATTGAGGAATGGTACCAAAACACAATTGCACCACAACATTCATCCCTTCTTCAAGAGATATTTGCGGCAAATCTAAAGGTTAAAACGATTTTTCATGTCTTTGTGCACAAACAGGTACATTTTGCAAATTTGGATATGAACATTCTAGAAAGTCTAATCCGTAAATGGCCCCATTGGAAACATTCAGATACTTAAAAAATAAAAAATAAAATAAAAAATAAAAAAAATCCAGTAGATAAATTAGGAAAGAAAAATCAAGCTTGATTGCATTTTTTTAAGTTCTTGATTGCACTTTTTTTTAAGTTTTAGACTTTAAAATCTTTAGATTTTTGTTTATTTTCTTACATTTTCACTAATCTCGTAAAAATATTTTCAACAAAAAATCATGTTTTGATTTTAAATAATAAAAAAAAAAATATTCATGTTTTTGAATAAGGGAAATGTATTTTTTTTAAATTATCAATTCTTTTTTTAAGAAAATTAACAAATTGACAAATTGATAACTGGCTCTCATGTGACCTATAAAAAGAATTCAAATGCATCAACTTAAACATCAAAATCCAAATTCAAAAAATATAAATAAAAATGCATATATAAATCTTGCTTCAAATTGCTGCTTATCTATTCCTTTTTTTGAGGAGCTGCAGAAACGACTCATTGAAGGGCTTGACATAGACCAATTTTTAAATTAAGCCCTATCCATAACCCAGGTCAGAGCCATCACAATCCGATGCACTTTCTGATTAGAGGATCGATGTAGTATTTTTTATTTTAAATTTTTTTTCATTTTCCCTACGATTCAAGTTTTTTCCTATGGTATGGTTAACGAAAATCATTCAAGAAGCTCTAGGACAATTGAGCCACCTCATAGAAAATGGATGAAACATTATAGATTCTTAACTATAGCTCAGGGGATACATAACACAATTTGTATGGACTTTACAGCAGCTACGTGGGTCATATATGTCTAGATCTAAGAAGTTTGTAAAAGCTTCTTTAGCTTCAAATTCTGCTGATTCATAGAGTACACATTCAAATTGAGTGAGTAGAAACCTGGCATTGAACCTTAGCGAGCTAAGAACATGGAAAAGTAAAACGTATATAAGGCCTCATGAGTTTCTTATTCCTGCTCTACCCCTTGCTCGTTGCTTCGGTGACTCCATTATTTCTTCCATGTTGTGTTTGAAAAACAAGTAGCCTGATTCTACTAGTCATTACAAACTACCCGGAAGAATCTCTATAAAATCCAGCAAGTGATTTTTGTTACCTGAGCATTTGCCAGAAATGCGTAGTAACTTAAAAATGTCATTTTTAAAACATGATTTATAGCCAAATGAAAACGAATTTCAAAAATATAAAATGTGGGTTTTTCTCAAAACGGGGTCTGTTATAAAATCCAGGAGCTATTTTCTCAAATTCATAAAAAATTGGGAGATATTTGGGGTTCTCTAGAGCCTTACTTGACAAATTCTGTGAGAAAAAACGGTTTGCAATTAATGAATAGAGGTAGTTGCGGCCCTGATCCGATCTCCCTGATCTACGAGAGTTAAATCTGCCATGGAGATAATCAGATTTTGGTGGCTCAGCGCTTGATACACATCATTATTTTGTTGTCAAGTATAGCCAGGATCGACATTATTGAGTTAGATGCAGAAATCAAAGTAGATTTCCCTCAAAAGAAGGTAATTATCATACATGCAGGTCACACATTAATAAACTTTCTTGGAGAAAAGGCTTCACAGAAAGCTATCGATTGGTTAGTTTCCAAAAAGATTGAGGTGCGCCTGAATGAACGCATTGATTTATAAAGCCTCTCGGAATCAAACAACACATATACCACATCAAGTGGAATGACTATCTCTACAGATTGTCACTTCGTGTGTGTGGGAAACCGTGTTGCCTCCTCTTGGCTTCAGGAATACGTTTTCAAAGAATCTGTTGATAAGGATGGGCACCTGAAAGTTTATGATTGTCTGCGATTAAGAGGTAAAACAAATGTCTTTGCAGTCAGAGATATTGTGGATGTTAAGGAAATTAAGCAAGGCTTCCTTGTTGAGGGGCATGCAATGGTGGTGGCTGGCAATATTAAGAAGTTGATGTTGAATTCTAAGCACAAATTGACTACATACAAGGCTGGCTCAACAATGGCAATGGTATCTCTGGGGAGACATGTTGCAGTTGCTCAACTGCCATTTGGAACAACAATTGGTTGCATCCCAGGAAGGATAAAGTCTAGAGATTTGGAGAGCCATTGGCCCTATCAGACTTTATGCCATTCACTTCCGCATTAGTTTTAACTTGGGAGTGAAAATTTTCCACTCTGACTTTGATAAAACAGTTTTCATGGTAATTACTTTTTCTTTTGATTACGTTGTTGTGTTGTATTTTTTTTGTTACTTTGTATTTTTTTTTAATTTTTTTTTTAAGAATGTTATATGATATTTATGTTATATGTTACATTTTTTAAATGTGTTTTAATGTTTAATGTTATGCTTTTTTATGTATGTTATGTTTTAGATAGTACATTTATGTTATAAGATTTTTTTTTAAATTTTCTTGTATATATATTTTTCTTGTTATGTTTTTCTTTTATGTAGATCTATTTCTTTTTCTTTTTTTAGTTTTGTAAATATTTCATTAATTTTTAGATTGTGTGTTTTATAATTTTTTTCTTTAGAAAATTGCCATCTAAAATTGTCATAAAAATATTTTTATGTGAAATTCATTTAGTGATTGGAGAAAATTGAGAAAAAGCTTTTGTGATGGCCCACTCAAACACACATGTCGAAAAAAAAAATTGCTAATTTTTCTGAAAGAGGCATTGATCAATTTGAAGATTGGATTGGTTATTTATTCATAACAAAAATGCATAGTTGTGTGTACTTAACTATCTATTTAGGATTTTAGCTATAGAAACTGTGCAATTTTGGAGCTAAACCACAATTCTGCAGCTGGAACACAATTCTGCAGCTATGTATTTAACTCAATGATCTACTTGTCAACAATGCATTCCAATCAGAAAATCATGATCAAAATTTATTGGTTTTGTCTAATGATTATATTTTCAAGCATGACGTAGGAAAGAAGAACTATGAAGGCGCTTTATCTGCAAGATCAATTGGTGAATTTTTTATTGAGGATTGTTTTGTAGGAATCATTAAGCATTCACAAATAATATTTCTTTATCTTTATGAAATTCTATTATTCAAACATAAATTCAGGAAATTGTTTTCTTTTAGAAATTGGATTTATTATCACAATTATGAGATTGGACTAACTATTTGAAATAAAAACACTTCATGAACCTGACAATTATGCAAATTTTTTGTATGTACCTAGAGAAATTGATCACTTCTCTTTGAACACACTCATGTTTGTTGCAATGTTAGTGCCATGTTTTTTTTCAGGTTCCAGGACAATCGAAGAATTAAAGGAGGCCAATTTATGTATGATTGGTTTTCTACGACCAATTTCGAGAGACATAAACCAATTGAATCCATTTCTATCATCCATAAATTTCATCATTTTTCCTCTCCAAACTCACAAGATATCCATGCATTTTCACTAAGCTTCACCATCACCATTTTCCTTGCAAAGAGTCACATGTTTCCTTTACATTTTCCATTCACATTTCCATAATTTCCATTCATTAACCCATTAATAGAGACATTCAGCTCACTTACATGTTGATTTGTATTTTTGCTTTTTGTTCACTTGTTTACCCTCTTGTCATTTTCCTTTCCTTTAAATAAACCTTGATCCACTGCAAAATTTTTCATTCATGGTCCTTCCAAAATCATCATTTCATACTCACATTAGATGATGGAGAATTCATTAACGCCTCCCTTCTAACAAGTCTTGGCCTATAGACATCAACACATTATCTAGGTTCAGGGCTAGAATCCTTATTAGTACCTTGAGGCTTGTATGCATCAATGACAAGTTCTCTCTCTGAAATCATGGGAATACATCAATGTCCCTTGATCGTTAGATCTTGCAAGTGGCTCGACATCATCTCATCTATTCGCACTTTGCAAGATGTACTTAGGTACATTGGCACTTTTTTACATTAATGGCGAGTTTGTCTTGCATTAGTTAATGACATTCATCAATGGTCGATAATCCAATGACTTCTCTTCATGCTTGACAACAACACATTTATTCGCATGACTAGAATTGTACCATCGGGTTTTGTAGTAGGTGAAGACTATATCATTTCAGCATTTTGCAGCAGATACAACATATTTAGCAGCAGTAATAAAGAATCCAATTTCACCACATCATCCACCATTTATGCAACCAAGAAACAGATGAAATTCTACATTTTGTTCCATGATCCAGCAACAACTACAACTTCTCTATATATGCATAGTTTGTCCACTTCCTAGGTAAGTAAAGGTATGTCCTTTTCTAGCTTTTAATCATAGAATTCCTTGAATACTAAAATTATAATTTTTGGAAAATACTTCACCATATTTCCTCTCTCATTTGAAAAAAAACCATAAACACCTTTAGTTGGGGGGAAGGGACATCCATTTATTATCACATCCATATCATTTCATTCCATTTCACTTCATTTCATCCTAACATACTCGTCCTAATCAATTATGATTGCATTATGTCTCAAAAGTTATTTTATTTGCAAATAAATGTCTAAATGATGAGCATATTATATGGCTGATTTATGCATTCTTAAACATGTTCAATGAATCTTGCTGCAACAAAAAGAAACAAGGTATTGAAACACAAGAATCAATACAAATTAAGATTTGGTTGTCACATAAGAACCAACCAAACATGTGGCAATTAAATGTATGACAAGGAATACTTTGCAAAACGAAATAAAATTGTCAAATACTATCAATTGCAAAGTTGAAGGACATATGATATAAGCCAAGCTCATTCAAAAGCAAATCATGATTAAGAAATGCAGTAGATTGCATGAGGGCATGCAATAACATCAGTTGGGGGGAATGTAGAGTCTCCAAAATGTATTCAAAATATTATCCACTTTCACCCTTATCACCACCATTTCACTCACATGTCACAACTCCATGACCATATAACCTTTCATTAGCCTCCTTTTTCATAATTATATGGGTTACCTTTGTGTTTTCCAAAAGTTAATGACTTCTAGTATTATAAGTGAATTAAATGGTTAAAACTTAATAAAATGACATATACTTGCTAATACTTAAAAATGACTTGAGTTTCATGACATGTGTAGGTCATTTGGAAGCTTCCAAGGCACCCTTATGTGGCCTCCAATTCTCAAATTCGAATTATCTTCAAGATATGGAAGAATATTTGGGTAATGGTTAAAGAGGATATGTATCTCATCATTACCTATTTGAGTAGTTACTCTATGAGATTTTCTAGGGATCTAGGGAGAGAATAATGGACCTCCATTAATGACGTAGCTTCTTATGTTTTTGTATATATATGTTGGAAGTAATACTGAGAGGGGGGGTGAATCAGTATTACATAATTCTTTTAATAAATCTTCTTTATTTGTTCTTTGAATTATTTTTGCATGTCAGTACCATAAAATAATGAGCATGAACAAAAGAAAACAGATAGTCACACCAAAGAACACAAGATGTAAGGTGGAAACCCAATGTGGGTGAAAACCACCTGCTGCAATATGTCTCTATCTTCTTTCAAATTAGAAACTCCTTTTACAATGGTTTTGTACTGGTGCAGTCCTTTACCAGTACGCAGGCTGCAACCTGCAGAGAGCTACAACTCTCTCTCGTTTTCCAGTCTCTCCTGGAAGGGAGCTACAACCCCCTACTTCTTTTCATACAAGGACCACTTTTCATAAATTTTCAAACTGGATCCATAAGCATCAATTGATCACCAAGTGTAAGAGAATCACCCAATCAACTGTAGTAACCAGATCAACAATAATAGGACCAAACCCAGAACACAACAATGATAAACAAAGATTTTAAGAGAAGTAAGCACCCTGCTCAACTGCTTGCCTGCTTACGTAAGCACCCTGCTCAACTGCTGGCCTGCTTACTGTACTCACCCTGCTCAACTGCTAGCCTGCATCCCAGATGCACCCTGCTCAACTGCTAGCCTGCGTCCCGGACGCACCCTGCTCAACTGCTAGCCTGCGTACCTCGCTCTGAGTCTATTGAACTGCCTGTGTATGTATGCACCTGCAGCCCTTCTGTGCCTGCGTACCCCGCACCTGCACCCCTTCTGTGCCTGCGTACCGGTGCACCTGAAACGCTTCGCTCCTGCGTACGTACGCACTTTTCTTTCACTGTACCTGCGTACCTTCGGGCATAGATGATTTCAAGACTTTATAAATAACTCAGACAGTTAGATCTACAGATCTGAACATGCGCCGAAGAGATCTCGGTCCATCAATAGATTCGCCTTGTTTAGATCTAGACCAGATCTAGCCCTCATAAGATATTCAACCCAAAACATGCTCAAGCCAAATGATCTCCTTTGCTTTATATAGGCAAGCTCCTCCTAAAATCATGGAACAATACCACGAGCCGACACCATAATAACCCAAAACCGTTGGCTAAATACCAAGAGTAAAACATAAGAAACCCCAGGTGTGCTTTTTTCTGCCTTGAAATGTGTGCACTGGGGGGACGCACCTCCTGAACAGCTAGCCTGCGTATCTGGACGCGGTCCCTGCATGGTGTACCTGCGGGTACGCACCTTATGATCTGATTTCCTGCGTACTTCTATATTTTCAACAAAATGAGGGCCTTGCCACGGGAGTTGCCATCAAGTACAACATTTGTAACATATAGCCATACCAGAAACATAATGCCAACAATCTCCCCCTTTGGACTTGATGGCAACCTCACAAACCTCAGCTTCATTCTCCCCCTTTGACATCAAGGGCAAAGGGGTATGCTCCCCCTACGATCATGCTCCCCCTGAAAATGAACCAGATCTGCAGCAAAGAACCATAATCCACCATGAAAGAGATAGAGACATATTGCAGCTATTTCCAAGATCTCCTTCTGACCATCCTCCATAATGCCAACAATGCATTATATGCTCCCCCTGAACCTGTACCATCAATCAGAAAGGTTCAACAATAAGATGATGCATCAACAACCCCCAGCTTTTGCCTGAGGTATTCAAAAGTGTCCCTGGGCAATGGTTTGGTGAGAATATCAGCAACTTGTTCCTTAGAAGGAACATACTCCAACTTGACCTTCTGTTCAAGAACTTGTTCCCGGAGAAAATGGTACTTGATTGGTATGTGCTTGGTTTTTGAATGCATAATCAGATTCTTTGAGATGCTGATTGCACTTGTGTTATCACATAAGATGGGGATAGGTGGTGTACAAGTGATTTGAAAATCCTGCAAAGTCTGCATCATCCAAAGGAGTTGAGTGCAACAAGATGCAGCAGCAACATATTCCGCTTCAGCTGTAGACAAGGCAATCGAACTCTGTTTCTTGCTGAACCAAGATACCAGTCTGGAACCCATAAAGAACGCACCACCACTTGTGCTTTTCCTGTCATCCACGCTTCCGGCCCAATCTGCATCTGTATAAGCATGAAGTGTAAGATCTGTATCTCTAGGATACCATAAGCCATAATTTTGAGTCCCTTGAAGATATTTGAAAATTCTCTTCACTGCCTGAAGATGAGTCTCCTTCGGATTTGCCTGAAATCTTCCAACTATTCCAACTGCATGCATGATGTCCGGTCGGGTACCTGTCAAATAAAGTAGACTTCCAATCATAGATCTGTAGGTTGGTTGATGTACTGCTGCAGATTCATCATTTGCACTGAGGCTACATCCTGTGACCATGGGTGTACATACTGGTTTTGCATCTTCCATACCATATTTCTTCAAAATCTGTTTGAGATACTTGGTTTGAGATAAAAAGATTCCTCCTTCTTTTTGTTGGATTTGCAAACCAAGGAAATATGTCAGTTCTCCTAGCAAAGACATTTCAAATTCTTTCTGCATGACCGAGGCAAAGCTTTGACTCATCGCTTCTTCATTGCTCCCAAAAATAATGTCATCTACATACACAACAAGTATTAGCAATTTGTCATTTTCAACTTTTATATAAAGATTGCTATCTGCTGATCCTTTTGAAAAACCTTGTTGATGAAGATATTTGTCCAAACGGTAGTACCAAGCCCTTGGAGCTTGTTTGAGACCATAGAGAGCCTTTTTTAATCTGCATACAAGATTTGGATCATTTCCAAGAATGAACCCATCTGGCTGTTCAATGTACACTTCTTCTTCCAACTCTCCATTCAGAAAGGCTGATTTCACGTCCATTTGAAATACTTTGAAGTTTTGAAAACTTGAGAGAGCAAGGAACATTCGGATGGCCTCAAGTCTTGCAACAGGAGCAAAGGTTTCTTCAAAGTCTATTCCTTCTTGCTGCGCATACCCTTTACAAACAAGTCTGGCCTTGTTTCTAATTACTTCTCCATTTTCATTCAATTTGTTTTTGAAGACCCATTTTGTTCCGATAACATTCTTATCCTTTGGTCTAGGAACCAGCTCCCAAGTGTTGTTCTTTTCAATTTTCTCAAGTTCTTCATCCATTGCTTTCACCCAACATTCATCTTTGCATGCCTCTTTCACACTTTGTGGTTCAGTAGAGGAGAGTAATGCCAAATAGCTTGAAGCTTCTGCAACTGTTCTTCTTGTTTGTACACCTGCTTCTTTCTGCCCCATAATCTGAGATTCTGGATGATTCTTCTGAACATATCTGGATGGAGTCTTTTCTTCTATTCTTGTCTGCTCCTCTGGTTCTTCTTGAGGTTCTTCTTGAGATTCTTCTTCTTCATCATTCTGTCTTTGAGGGTAGCCTTCATCTTCTTCGATGTCTTCATGATGTACTTGCCTAGGAATGTATCCCTTGTCATCAACCACTACATCAATGTTGTCAACAATTCTGCCAAGTCTTTTATTGTAGCATTTGTATGCTTTGCTATGTGGAGAGTAACCAAGAAGAATGCCTTCATCTGCTCTAGGTTCAAGTTTGCCAAGCTGCTCATCAGTATTCTTGATATAGCATTTGCTCCCAAAGATTTTGAAGTGCTTTACCGAAGGAGTCTTACCACTCCAGAGCTCATGAGGAGTTTGAGTGCTGTTCACCCGGACATTTGTTTTGTTGAGAATAACAACCGCAGCATGTGCAGCTTCACCCCAGAAAGTTGCAGGAGTTCCTGATTCATCAAGCATAGCACGAGCCATTTGTTGGACTGTTCTGTTCATTCTTTCCACAACTCCATTTTGCTGAGGAGTTCTAGCTGTAGAGAATTCTCTTCTTATCCCATGTTCTTCACAGAAATCGAAAAATTCATTTGAGGTAAACTCCCCACCTCTATCGGATCTGAGGCACTTAATTTTGTGACCTGATTCATTTTCAACCAAGGCTTTGAAGGATTTGAATTTTTCGAATGCTTCATCTTTGTGCTTCATAAGTCCTAGCCAGACAAACCTGGAGAAATCGTCAATGAATAATATCAAGTATTCTTCTCCTCTAGGTGTTCTTTTCCTGAATGGACCACATGTATCTGTATGAACTAGCTCAAGAGGCATGCTAGCTGATCCTTCCTTCTCTGGAAAGTTAGTTCTGGTTTGTTTTCCAAACTGACATGATTTGCATATGGTGTTGTCAGGAATTTTGATATCTGGAAGATCACGAACTGCCTGATATTTGCATGCTTTCCTTATTTGTGAAAATCTTAGATGCCCCAACCTCCGATGCCATAACCAGTGCTCATCATCCTTGCTCAGATAGCATTGTTGTTGTCCTTCTTCAAATATGTACAGATTATTTGGAGTTCTTTTGCCTTTGATCACTGTTTTACCTGTATCAAGATCACGAACAAGACATCCATTTGATCTGAATATAACCTCGGTTCTTTGATCACACATCTGGCTGACACTTAGAAGATTATGCTTCAATCCATCAACATACAAAACATTTCTAGCCTTGACCTTTTCTTTTAACTGAGCAATGCCCTTTCCTTTTATAGTTGCAGGAGTATCATTTCCAAAAGAGACTTTCTTTTCCTTTTCTAGAGCAGAATAAGACTCGAGTTTTTCTTTATCACCTGTCATATGCTTCGAACATCCACTGTCAATGTACCATAGATTTTCCTGTCCCTCTGCATAAAATGCTATCCCACATCTTTTTGTTTGAGGTTCCTTTATTCTCCATGTTTTGGTGCTTGAGGCTTGCTCCTTTTTCTGCTGAAACGTGCTCCTGCATTCAGAGTCTTCATGACCAAAGTTATTGCAAATAGAACATTCAACTTCATTTTCAAGAACCGAAAAGTTGTTATAGGTCCTCTTTGTAATCCCTGTCATACTTCTTTGCTTTTGAGCTTCTCTAGTCATGATCGTTTTATATGCAACACATTGAGCTGCTTTGTGACCAAAGTTATGGCAAGAAAAACATTGTCCATTGAAGAAACTTCTGCGGTTATTGAATCTACCAGCCAACTGATTGTAGTTTCTATTTTCATCTATTCTTGAACCAAATTGAGAAGATTTTACCTGTGACTGGTTTTAGCTTTTGTTCACCCTTAAGATGGATTGCCCTTGATAGTTTCTGTTTGTAATTCGTTCCTGCTTTACCTGTTGATCTTCATTGTTCTTTTGCTCATTTCTTCTTGCTGCATCAAGATAACTTTTTGAGGTGGATGCTTGAGAAGTTTCTCCATTATAGCCCAGACCTGTCTTGTTTAGAGGACACCGCTGCACATTGATAATCTCATCCAAAGTTTCAGATCCTTTGACAAACTTGAGATTAATAGCTTTTGTTTTCTCAATCTCTTTTCTAAGACCAACAATTTCACCTTCTAATTTTTCAAGATGTTTTTCCTTTTCATCAATTTGAAATTGTAGAGTATCAATGATCATGTTCTTTTCTTCTATACATCTCTTGAGTCTAGTAATTTCATCATAAAGGTTATCCACATCTACAGCATCCATATAATCATCATCTTCAAATGCCATTAACAACTTATATTCATTACCTTGTTCATCTTCATCACTGTTTGATAGACCATCACTATCTTCATGAGTGTAGTAGCTTTTCTTATTTGCGTTCTGTTTCTTGTTCCATCTAGCAGGTTCCTTTCCTTTATCCTTATAAGGACATTTTGCAGCATAATGACCTACTCTTCCACAAGCAAAGCATTTAAAAGGTAACTTACCTCTGAACCTTCCAGAACCCCTTTGAAGATTTCTGACAAAATTTGATTCTTCTTCCTCTTCTTCTGGGAAGTGGCTTGCTTCATAATAATCTCCTTTGCCTGATGCCTTGAAAGCAGCTTCTCTTCTGTCTGATGGACCTCCCTTTCTCATTTCATAAGCAGTTAGAATTCCATGTAGCTGAGACATAGTAAGAATTCGTAGATTTTCCTTTTCTTCTATTGCAGATACTTTAGATTCAAACTTGGGGGACAATGATCTTAGAACCTTTTCAACCACAATAGCCTCTTTTATTTCTTCACCCAAATTTTTCATACAATTAACAACCTCATCTACCCGAAGAAAATAGTTAGCCACACTTTCATCATTATACATTTTGAGAGTCTCGTACTGAATTCTGAGATTTTGAAGTTTAGCACGCTTTACCTGTTCATCTCCTTCATAGCTTGTGACAATTTTGTCCCATATCTCTTTTGCGGATTTATAGTGCATTACCTTCATGAATTCTGATTGAGATATACATCCTAATAGAGTACTGACTGCTTTTGCACTTGTTTCATACTTCTTTTTCTCGGCTGCATCTGTAGGAGTAGCTGAAGGAAAAGCGTAGCCTGTCTCTACGATGTCCCAAACTTCTGTACCAAGAGATTGAAGATAGGCAGTAACTCTTACCTTCCAATAATTGAAGTTTGTCCCATCAAAAACCGGTGGCCTGATTGATGCTTCTCTCTCGTAGTTGCTCATGATGAACGATCTACCTTCAAGCGATCAAGCTTCTCTGAAGGACCTGCTCTGATACCAATTGTTGGAAATAATACTGAGAGGGGGGGGTGAATCAGTATTACATAATTCTTTTAATAAATCTTCTTTATTTGTTCTTTGAATTATTTGTGCATGTCAGTACCATAAAATAATGAGCATGAACAAAAGAAAACAGATAGTCACACCAAAGAACACAAGATGTAAGGTGGAAACCCAATGTGGGTGAAAACCACCTGCTGCAATATGTCTCTATCTTCTTTCAAATTAGAAACTCCTTTTACAATGGTTTTGTACTGGTGCAGTCCTTTACCAGTACACAGGCTGCAACCTGCAGAGAGCTACAACTCTCTCTCGTTTTCCAGTCTCTCCTCGAAGGGAGCTACAACCCCCTACTTCTTTTCATACAAGTACCACTTTTCATAAATTTTCAAACTGGATCCATAAGAATCAATTGATCACCAAGTGTAAGAGAATCACCCAATCAACTGTAGTAACCAGATCAACAATAATAGGACCAAACCCAGAACACAACAATGATAAACAAAGATTTTAAGAGAAGTAAGCACCCTGCTCAACTGCTTGCCTGCTTACGTAAGCACCCTGCTCAACTGCTGGCCTGCTTACTGTACTCACCCTGCTCAACTGCTAGCCTGCGTCCCGGACGCACCCTGCTCAACTGCTAGCCTGCGTCCCGGACGCACCCTGCTCAACTGCTAGCCTGCGTACCTCGCTCTGAGTCTATTGAACTGCCTGCGTATGTACGCACCTGCAGCCCTTCTGTGCCTGCGTACCCCGCACCTGCACCCCTTCTGTGCCTGTGTACCGGCGCACCTGAAACGCTTCGCTCCTACGTACGTACGCACTTTTCTTTCACTGTACCTGCGTACCTTCGGGCATAGATGATTTCAAGACTTTAGAAATAACCCAGACAGTCAGATCTACAGATCTGAACATGCGCCGAAGAGATCTCGGTCCATCAGTAGATTCGCCTTGTTTAGATCTAGACCAGATCTAGCCCTCATAAGATATTCAACCCAAAACATGCTCAAGCCAAATGATCTCCTTTGCTTTATATAGGCAAGCTCCTCCTAAAATCATGGAACAATACCACGAGCCGACACCATAATAACCCAAAACCGTCGGCTAAATACCAAGAGTAAAACATAAGAAACCCCAGGTTTGCTTTTCTCTGCCTTGAAATGTGTGCACTGGGGGGACGCACCTCCTGAACAGCTGGCTTGCGTATCTGGACGCGGTCCCTGCATGGTGTACCTGCGGGTACGCACCTTATGATCTGATTTCCTGCGTACTTCTATATTTTCAACAAAATGAGGGCCTTGCCACGGGAGTTTCCATCAAGTACAACATTTGTAACATATAGCCATACCAGAAACATAATGCCAACAATATAGGAGAGCCTTCTCCTTTTAAAGGCATGTGTAAAGTTGGGGAAATTCTCATGTTTTGAATATAGAATTTGGATTTTGCACCACGCTCATGAGTGATGTTCACCTTGATTTGGTTATGCTTGCATTTGGAGCCTCTCAACTTGCCATCTCTCATACTTTTGGATTGGCAACCTACAATGTGTGAGATTTATTGTTTTTTATAAATTAAGATTTATTGCTTTCATAGATTAAGATTTATTTCTTTCATATCTTTTCCTATGTGAGAGGCTAAGAGTGATTGTTTTTATTTTCTTTCTACCTAGAAATTAAGAGCATTTGTTTTTATTTTATTTCATATCTTTCCCTATGTGAGAGGTTAAGAGTCAATGTTTTTATTTTTTTCCTACCTAGAAGTTAAGAGTATTTTATTTTATTTTCTTTCATATCTTTTCCTCTGTGAGTGGTTAAGAATGATTGTTTTTTCTTTCATTTCTGAAAGAGTGGTGTAATTTTCAATTCCTGCAAGATTTAAAGATTAAGATTTCAATTTCGCACACTGCATTATAATTGTACTATAATTTCTTTTGAGTTGATTATTGAATTAGAATAGGAGAATTTGATTTGTCGTTATTTGGTTTTGTAGTTAGGTTGATCTAAATTGAAAGTTAATTTCTAGCATATATAGTGCACACACGCTTCGCAAGTTTTATGAAACCCCTGGGTTGACAATTAAATGATAGGTAATTAATTTTCCTCAAAAAGACTCACTCTCTCTTTTACCTTTCTTGAAAATTCCATATATGTGTTGCAATTGTATGCCTCATAGTGTCAGCTTACTTGCTTGCTTCAAAATTCATTTGTATAATATCTTATGTTGATAATTGTAGCCAAGGAAAATCCCTATGGATAGTGACAACTAGTATTTTTGGTCTGGGCTCCTACTCCAAATGGGGTCAAGTCTAGTTAGGACTTCATACTAGGGAAACCCCCTTGGTTGACAAATTTACAACACCATCAACACTTGGCACTAGAAGGATGTCTAGATGACAAGTTAAGCCTATTGAGTATATTTTGAATTCCTCATCTTGAATGGATCTTTCCTAAATCATACTCCTTGGGTGTTTTTCTAAGGGATCCAATCTTAAACTTTCACTCCCTGCATAATATTTTTACAACTTGAATCAATCAAAGTTTGATGGTGAGGTTGAACTATCCATAGCCTAGCATACATCTCTATTTCTCAAGTTTTGTGTATCTCATGAAATCAATTGTGAAGATGTTTCTTGTAAACTACTCATCCTCACTCTTAAAGGTCGAGTTAAATTGTGGTGTCATACCTTACAATTGGTTCAATTCATTCATTTGAACAACTCTTCAAGGAGCTCGATTAAGCTTTTGACAGGTATGATTACCAAGAAGTTTATAAAAGGATTAATCAACTTAGAATGGAATCTAATGAACCAATAAAGGATATTGTTGATAAATTTCTTCAATAATGAAATGTGTCTCCTGAAGAATATATAGATTGGGATTTCTTCAAAGAAACGTTTCAGCATTTGGTTCAAATCTCCTTGAAACACAGTGAATCTAAATCCTTGGTTAATAGTGTTGGGTGTTTGTTATATTCTTTCCATGACTATCCCCACACACAACACAACAGGGAGGTCATAGGGGAGCGGTAGCACCCCTCTATGAGGTCTAGGGCAGTGCCTTGGGAAAAAGGTTTTGGACCATATATTAGGTGGGCGGGCCGACCTATGGTTTTGTGCGTGGTTTTGGCACATAGTTTTGGGCATGATGGTTATTTTCCCATGGTATTTTGTAGATTCAGTCATGGGAACTATGGTTATGTTCTAATCTATGGTTATTGGATTCGGGTTTATGGATGCTTCGGCATATATCTATATATATATATATATATATATATATATATATATATATATATATATATATATATATATATATATATATATATATATGTGTGTGTGTATGTATGTATGTATGTATGTATGTATGTATGTATGTATGTATGTATATGTATTGTAACATTGAAAGGAATATAATGAAAAATAAGCTTGGTAGTCCCAATTTTGGAATCTAGGGGAAAATCTTTTTGTATATATGTTTTATGTTTTATGCTCTCACCATTGTTTATTTTTTTTTTAGAATTTGTATGCAGGTAATTTATGTACAGGGTTAAAGCCTACATTTCGTATCAAATTTGTTTTGGCTTCAAGGGGACGCATTTGCTGCTGAGGGTTTTTTCTCAGGTATGTGGTAGACCATGTTCAACGGGAGATTTGCGGGATCGATTCTTGTGGTAAAAGAATATGGCAAGCAATGGAAAGATAGAGATCGAGAAATTTAATGGTCAGAGTTTTGAGTTGTGGAAACTCAAGATGGAGGATCCGCTGGTGGTTAAAGATGAGTGGATCGTGGTAGATCTAGGTAGTAAACCAAAGACAATGTCAACTGAAGACTGCATGAAGTTGGATTGGAAGGTAAAGAGCACAATACAGTTGTGTATCCCAGATTCAATATTGTTGAATGTATCAAGGGAACCTTCGACGAAGGCTTTTTAGGACAAGTTAGGGAATTTGTACCAATCTAAGTCTCTGGTGAATAAATTGTTCCTATGGAAAGAGTTGTATAACTTGAGGATGAAGGATGGAGACTCAATTACAGAGCATCTGAACACCTTTAATATTGTAGTAATCCAGTTTTATCTGTTGATATAAAACAAAAATAGATGAAGATATTTGCATCAGTTTGTTGTGTTCTCTACCAAATTTGTGGGATATTCTGGTTGTTGCAATAGGTAGCAATGTGACTGCCTTACTAATGAGCCTCATCATTGGTAATAATATGGGCCTTAATTCACCTCCTAGCTTAGTCAAACTAACTTTTCTAATAACTTATTACATGTTTTTTATTATATTTTGTTTATGAGGTGAGTTAGAGTTGGATATTATGCTTTGTTGTCTAATATGCATTGAATGTAGGATTAAAGGAGAAAATCAAGGAATTTTGGCAAAGACCAAGGTAAAAATGTGAATGGGACAAGGGAGAGGGATTGTAGGAGGTAAATACTCCTCATTTACTACTCCTCTGTTCAAATATTCCTCCATTCATCACATCAGCTCGGAGTGCAAATAACCAAATCTTGAGGACTAGAAGGCAGTCGAGAAGGTGAGAGACAAAGCACCAGTTTATCTTGAGTTTGGGAGCCGAGCCTCCCTAATTTTAAGGAAGTCGTTGGGGACTTCAGATATCTAAGTAGAGAGGCTTAGGACCTTAGTAGGATTAAGATTTTTTATTGTAAAACTCTAATCTATTTTCAAGTTGCAAAACTTGTGACACTTTTATTGATGTAATTTATCGTTTTGGTAATAAGAATGAGTTTTGTTTTGAGCCAACATTGAGTTAACTCAGAGGGTTGAAGCTCTTGGGTTAGGGCCCAACACTAACAGCCAAGGATCCTCTTTATTGTACATGTATGTTTAGTGTATATTCATAGCTTCAGTGTTAATTCACTTTTTAGATGCATTTCCATTACAAGTAGTGTAGATTAGATTGGTTGTTTAATAGTTTGATTTCATTTGTGCCTTATTTCAAGTAGTAGGTTAGCAAGGAGAAAAAGGATTACCACAAGGTTGTTAGCAGGTGTCTCAGCCTCACTTCCTCCCTCTGGGGCCATGACTTGAGGAAGGGACCCTTAAGCAGCCCCAAAAACATAGATTTCTAGTTATGTTATGAGCTTTGGAGTCTGTTGTCTTTAATATAGTATTTGGTTAATTTTGCAAGGTAGATTTCATTGTCATATTTTTCATCTCCATTTTTGTAGTAGATCTCACTCATGCTTTCATTCCTTTCAACAACTTTCTTAATGCATAGTATAGGCAGTTGATTCATTAATTCTACTTTTCTAGATTATGAAAATGTATCTTGTTACATAGCTTTTTGGAAGACACACATGTTTTATGCAGAGCAGGTGCTTTAGGAGGAGACTAAGACTTAATAGCCAGCATCCAACTTCCACTTTATCCACCTTAGTCATCCCTTGTTTTCACCATCACTTTCGCTAGCTTTCCATCATTTTTCATAGAAATTATCCTAAGCACATTGAGTGAATCTAGCCATCTATTACCTTGGATATTGACTCCTGAGTGATCCCAGACCTTCTACCACTCCATTCCACCCATAAAATGCCTTTCCTAAGCCTCTGATCACCTCCTACACGTTGCATTTAGCTCTCTGTTGTATCCTGTAGGTTTCCTGTAATTCCTATAGGATCATCTTGTAGGTTTCTAGTACATCCTGTGGGTTTTCTTGAAATGGCCTGTTTTGAAGCCGAATTGATGCAAAACCTCTAGGAAGTCACCAAAATCCTCCTAGGGACTCTCCACACCATCCAACCACTTCATAAACCTTCTAGCCATCCTCAAACACCCTTAATCCACCTACCACATCCACAAGAACAATTAGTTTTCATAATTGATTTTGCATAAAAAGACCAAAAGAAAGAAAAACATATTTAGTTTAGTCTCTTTACTTGCACATTAGTATTGTTTGATGCTTCGTACTTCTGCAACTTATATAGTAGCATTTGTTTTATGTTGATTTAGAATTTTTGCATAGCATAGCTTCTTAAATGGTTAATTAGCGAATGGTTTGATTTAGCCTTACATGTTTACCTTGTCCGTTAATGCATTAGAGTCACTCTCTTATAGTAGATTTACCTTTCTTCCATCAAAGAATCAAGCTTCTTCTGACTCCGTAGAAGTCTAGATTGGAACCCCAGTGGTCTCTCGCCAGCTGAACAGTGACAACAGGCAGGACCATCACTTTTACTTTTTCATACAATGTTGTCACCTCCAATTTTGTACGAACCCCGGGTTGATAAGTAAAGTTGGTAGCCCAGGAGTTGGAGCATCCTTGCTGCAATAGTAGTGCTCATCACTTTTTGGTGTTGTTAATGGGGAGGTGTCTGAGTAGAATGTGATTACTACTTTCTTTTCTTTTATTTCTTGTATTCAATATTCTACCATTAGTTTATTTCTACAAGAGTAATCTAGTTATTTCCTTTCTTTCATTTTGCATTGTCTACCTTCCCTTCCATTTTTCAAGTAAGATTTCAATTCAGCAAGTGTATTTTTCATTGTGTCAATAATTTTCATTGAATTAGCAATTTCTATTCTACAAGTACTTTCCATGTTTACAAAAAAAAATACAAAACCAAACCAAAAATATTTCCTTTCATTCCTAATAGGAATAGGGACAACTTAGGGAAATTTTTGTCAAATACCTCCACTGCATCCAACGGCCAACCTTCTCTCTTCTTCGATGGCTTTGAACTAGAGGAACCCTTAGGTGAGAAACCTGACTTATTTGAAGAACCTACAAGGGAAGAAGAAGAAGAGGAACCCATTCCTACTTAACCAATGGCCGAAAATGGAAATGACAGAGGGAATAAAGAGAGAGTTGAGGGTGCCTTCCCCATCAAGGAAACCAATGGGGACACTAAGATGAAAAATATAATCCCCTCCGCCCTACCTCACTACCATGGCCTAACCATAGAGGACCCCGAGAATTTCCTGTTTGAGTTTGTTGTTATATGTCGAGCCTATGACTATACAGATGATGAGCAAAAGTTAAAGCTATTTCCATCTACCCTCAAGGATGCAACATTGTGTTGGTTCATGGGTTTACCTGGAGATAGCATCACAAATTTGGCTCAGATGCAGCATGCCTTTAACAACAAATATGAAGACTACTTTTGGTCAAATGATACTAAAGAAGAAATTTTCAGGATGACCATAGGCAATGATGAATCCCTAGAGGATTACGAAGAATGATTCTAGCTTAGTTACAAAAGGGCCAAGCGCACACTTGACCCTCAATCACTAAAGCTGGTCCTGCGTAGGTGAGTAAGAGAAGATCTTATGGATACCTTATATTTGTTAGTAGGAGGAGATATCTACCAATCACCCTATGAGGATATCAAGGATTTCTTTAGAAACCATTCTAGGGCAGCCAAGAAAAAGGGTAGGGGTAGTCAACCTATGGTCAATAAATTGTCTTCCAACTCATCCATCAAGGGTGAAATCAGAAACATGCTGGAAGATTTCGAAAGCGAGATGTTGCAAACCCTTGCCTTGCAAACGGACACCATGAACATTAAGAGGAAGCAGGAGGAAGTAGAGAGAGCGTTGGCCATTTTTTATCCTAGATGCACTAAGAGGCATCCTAGGATTGAATGTCCATTGAACTCTATTGAAATTTGCTCAGTCTGTGAAGAAAACCACTCCACAGAAAAGTGTCCTTATTTTCCCAGACTCAAAGTTGTATATGAAGGAGTTGAAGGGGTCACTGAGCAGTTTCGCTACATTAACCAAAGGAGACCTCATGGGCCTAGACCATACCAGAAGGGCATACAAGTTTCGTCCCATGCATATTACAACCCAAACCAAACCATAGCCATACCTTCTTTGGGACCCCCTGCTTATCCTTCCTAGTCTACACCCCCTCCTTGGTCCTATGCATCTCAGTAGCACTCCCAGCCAGCCAACCAGTCGTTTCAACCTTATGCTCTGCCACAACCATAGTGGAATACACCACTCTAAGGGTGGAGGTCCTAATACAACAATACTCCAGCTCTATTGCCTCCACCACCTACCTAACCATAGCTCCTACACTCTGCTCCACCCAAGAAACCCCAGATGCCTACCCAGCCAAATCCGAACCCGAACAACAGGCAGGCTTAGCAAGTATACAGTGGAGAAACATCATATCCAACTTATGCTATGGAAATCTAGGAGATTAGCTTGAGATCTGGGAGATTTCTCTCAGATAACCAACCTCCACCTCCACCTAGGGAGGTTGAGGAAGAAAGAGAGGAAAGAAACCTTAAAGTAAATCCACCCTTTCCTAAGAGATTAGTCCAACCACTCCAGCCTACCCTAGAAGAGACTGAACTTCTGGGAGAATTGAAAAATCTATGTGTAAAGATCCAACTTCTCTAGGCAATAAAATATGTTCCTATTTACAATAAGTTTATTAAGGAGAAGTGCTTCAAGCATCCAGGGAGGAAAAAAAGAGATGCTCCTACCATTAATGTCATTGGGCAACTTTCTGACTTAATGCTGGGGAAAGTAATCTGTCCAAAATATTTGGACCCTGGAATCCTTGTAGTAGACGTGCACATCAATGGCACCATTGTCCCACACACTCTGATCAATCATGGGGCTGCCATTAATCTGACAACCAAGGACACCATGCTCAATCTCAACCTCCAAGGTTCATTGAGGAAGACCACAACAGTTCTGCAACTTACAGACCATTCCACGGTAACTCCTGAGGGAATTTTTGAGGATGTGATGGTCCCCATTGACTCTTGGGAGTACCTTGCAGATTTCCTAGTTCTCCAACCTAAGGCTAAGCTTACTGGTTATCCTCTCATCCTTGGGAGGCCATGGTTGGCCACTGCCAATGCTTACTTTAGCTACAGAGCTAGGAATATGACCATCAAGAATGGGCATATTTCCAAGAAGTTAGTCCTATACCCTCCTTCTCAACCTTCTCTAAGGCATGACTTACCTTTATGGTTGGAGGAGTTTGAAGAAGATGAAGTTTACTCCCCCCAAATTTATGCTTTGGAAGCAACCATGGGAGGAGGATAGCAGGATGAGGATGACTTGATTGAACACCTACTACAAAGTACAACTCCCGATTCACTACCCTTAGAAGAAGAAGTAAAGGAAACCCAGAACAATCATCCAATTGACTTATTCTTGGCCGATTCCAACCCACTCCATTTCAAAAGCATAGAATTCAGCCAAGAGAGAACCTTAAAAATCAATCCATCTCTTTCTACTCTCCAGGAAGAGAAGTTATGCAACATATTAAAGGAAAATATAGAAGCCTTCTCTTTGAGTTACAAAGAAATGAAGGGACTACACCCCTCAACTTGTACTCACCACATATACATCAAAGAAGGCTGCAAGTCAGACTGGCAACCACAAAGGAGGATGCATCCAACTCTTAAAGATATAGTCAAAGAAGAACTTCAAAAACTGCTAGATGCGGAATTCATTTACCCTATCTCCGACAATGAGTGGGTCTCTCCTTTGGTGTTAGTTCTTAAGGAAAATGGTAAGAGGAGAATTTGTGTCGATTACAAGGAGTTGAACAAAGCCACAAAGAAGGATCATTTTCCTCTACCCTTCATTGACCAAGTGCTAGATGGCCTGGTAGGGAAAAGGTTTTTCTCTTTCCTAGATGGATTCAATGGGTACAACCAAATCCAGATCTACCCAGAAGACTAGGATAAGACCACATTCACTTGTCCTTGGGGTACTTTTGCCTATAGGGTCCTTCCTTTTGGACTATGCAATGCTCCTGCCACTTTCCAGAGAGCATTCTTGAGTATTTTTTTTAGAATTAGTCCATGATATGGTGGAGATTTATATGGATGATTTTACCCCTTATGGCTATGATTTTAAAGAATCCATGTCTAACCTAGGAAAAGTACTACACAAATGCATTGAAATGAACCTATCTCTCAGTCCTGAAAAATGTGAATTCTTAATGACTACAAGGACCGTGCTAGGTCATTCAATATATTAGCAAGGATGGCAGGTGGACCCAAACAAAATATTTATCATCTAAAGGGTCCCACCTCCTCAAAAGTAAAGAGATGTCAGAAGTTTCCTAGGGTTAGCTGGATACTACCAAAGGTTCATAAAGGACTTCAGCAAGTTGGCCTCTCCTTTATTTGGCTTTTTGACCAAAGACTCTGAGTTTATATGGTCAAAAAGTTGTCAAGAGGCCTTAGACATCCTAAAGGATAAGTTAAACATTGCACCGATTATCTGAGGCCCAAATTGGGCCCTCCCTTCTCATATTCATGTTGATGCCTCACACAAAGCCATAGCAGTAGCCCTAAGTCAGATAGATGAAAAAATACCTTATGTTATCTATTTTATTAGTAAGAAATTATCAAAGGTTGAACTAAATTATACATTGACCGAAAAGGAACTCCTGGTTGTTGTGCATTCATTAAAAAAATTTAGGCATTATATCACAGGCTATCAAACATTTGTGCATACTGACCATGCTGCAATCAAATATTTAATGAGAAAATCAGATGTGAATGCTCGAATTATAGGATGGTTACTTTTATCACAACAGTTTGATCTAACCATTATTGATAAGCTTGGTAAGGAAAATGTTGTTGCAGACTTTTTGTCTAGAGTAAATTTTCCTGTAGGTGAATAAGGAATGGTGGATGACCAGTTATCGGATGAGCACTTATTTGTTATTTCAGTTCTCTCTCCGTGGTTTACTGATATAGAAAAATATTTGGTATTAGCACAGTTCCCACCAAATGTTTCCTCCAAATAAAAGAGTAAGATAGTCAGGAAAAGTGCCCCCTTCACTTGGATTAGCGGCAATCTTTTCAATCTTGGCCCAGATAAAATCTTGAGGAGGTGTGTCAAGGAGGAGAAAGTCTTTGACATCCTTCTAACCTATCATGACGGGCCTTGTGGAGGTCACTTTGCAGCAAACAGGAAAACATTCAAAGTGTTACAAGCAAGCTATTATTGGCCCACTCTTCATCAAGATGTGAAAAAATACACTAGTCAGTGTGATTAGTGCTAGAGGATGGGAATGCCTACTCCAAGAGATGAAATTCCTCTACAGCCTCAAGTGACTTTCGATCCATTTGAAAAGTGGGGCATGGACTTCATTTGGCCTATTGACCCTCCTTCAAAGAAAAAACAATACATTATTGTGTGCACTAATTATTTGACTAAGTGGGCTGAAACCAAGGCAATTAAGGAAGAAATAGAAGAGAAGGTGGTTGAGTTCCTAAGGGAGAATGTATTCTACAAATTTGGGTACCCTAGAGAGCTGGTCACAGACCAAGGCAACCAGTTTACCTCCAACATGATTGAAGACTTGCTCAGCCATCACAAGATCAAGCATAGAACCTCCACTCCTTATCATCCACAAGCTAATGGGTAAGTGGAGGTGACCAAGAGAGCACTGGAGGGAATCTTGACCAAAGTGGTGAGTAGAAGCAGGAAGGATTGGGCAAAAAGACTAGTTGAGGCCACCTGGGCCTATAATACCACATGGAAGACCACCACTAGATTCACACCCTATGAGATGGCCTATGGGAAAAAGGCCTTGTTGTCCATTGAATTTGAATATAACATATTAAGGATGGCAACCCAACTAGATCTTGATCTCAACAGTTCATAGAAAGAGAGATTGTTCTAGTTGAATGGTTTGGATGAATTAAGAATGTAGACCCTCCTACATATGGAGGTAGTTCAACCTTAGAGGAAGATCTGGCATGATAAAGATATCAAGGAGAAGAAATTTCAAGAAGGCGATTGGGCATTGTTATATGATTCTAGGTATAAAGACTTCAAGGTCAAGTTAAGGACAAGATGGCTCAGACCTTATGTTGTGGAAAGATGCCATGATAATGGTTCAATGCAAATCATAACCATAGATGAAGAATCCATTCCTTTACTTGTTAATGGACACCGATTGAAAATTTACAAGAGACCTTTATCAAAATGAGAGTTCATTGATGATATCAATAAAATAGTGATGATAGTGGAGCAAGTTCCAGCTCCTCCCTCATCAAATCAATGATAAAAAGAAAAAAGAATAAGGAATCAAGTGAAAACCTTCATGAGGCACCTGAGTCCCACTATTGGGTTGAAAACCTCTTGAGTTGGCTCAGTGGTGTCAAAACAAAAACAAGAAACAAAAAGAATAAAAAGAGAATAAGAAAAATCCATGGGTGAAAACCTTTCTTGAGGCGCCTAGGGCAAATAGCTAGGGTGAAAACCTCTCAAAGGCAGCCTAGTTGTTTAAAAAATAAAAATAAAAATTAATCATGAAATTCCCATTTGCAGGTCGGTAAGAAGGACAGTCAAGGAGCAAAGGAGGATCCCGAATAGACCCCTGTCACTCACATATTTATTTTTCCACTCATTACCATGCATCCATCCATCATTTCTGTTGTTTTTTTCACTCCATTGCTTCAATTTATAAAAAGACTGTGTTTTTTACAGGATCCCCTCAAAACCTACAAGATGATCCTGTAGGAATTACAGTGACCCATAAATCCTATATGAAGTAGTCCGAAGGCAAATGATGGACTTGCTAGGCCCCTAAAATTCACCCTATTCATCATCTATCACCACACCTTGTCCACCATCATCATCCCTGCACTCACCATTAGAAAAAAAAAGTTTCAAGAGTATTTTTTTCTCCAGTCTTCGAAAAAGGGAAACAGAGAGGAATAAATAGCATGACCTGAATATTCCTTGCTCTCCACACTCCCACTCCTTCTTTCCATCCATGTAACCATCCTCATAGCCCCAGCAAGAAGAATTATTAAAGAGTTCTAAGGTATAAGTAGCTACAAAACATCCTGTAGGAAATCCTATAGCAGCCTATCCCATAGAATACCAATCATACCAGCAATAAGCCTTCAACATGATGATCCAGGAGCTCCAAAGTAGTAGCATCATATCTTCAACCACAAGTACCTGCAAAAACAAAGAAGCCATTAGCAGACAGCAAGAGGAGGAAGAAGAATAACATCCAGCAAATACACACAACAACACCTCTAGTCTTCGACAACTGCAGCATAGCATTGGAACCATAGGTAAGTATCCTGATCGCTCTCCCATATGCATCACGTAGTCAAAAAAATGTAAGGGTTACGAGATAGTTGGGTTATAAGTGAAAAGGTGGCCAGTTAACTTAGCCACCTTCGTTTAGTCAAGACATGCACAACCGGGTGTCCTATTACACATGGTTGTAGTCAACTCAAAGACAGACAAGGAGTAGGGAAAAAGTGGTTCAAACTATGGATCCATAAGGTGGGAGCTGATTACAATGAGTGGGAAATGATGAGGTGGTAGTGGGGACCAACAGTCCAAAAATGGAAACATACCTTTGCTACTAGCACACCACCTCACCTCGAATCATCATAAGAGGAAATAAAACATCGTTCCCATGCATTCATGCATCTCACTTCCTCGAAACTTACTCACTTAGGTTGCTCTCATACCCAGGAAACCCATCGGAAGCAAAACTCCATCTTCTCACTGCACAAGAATTCCTACAGGATTCACAGAGACTGTCTACAGGATTGGTAGAGAAGATTTCACAATGGATATCATGGGAGTTGGCAATTGCAAACAATCTAAAGAGGTAGGCTATGTAACTACGTCCCTCTTTGCAAGTAAATGAACCAAAAATCTTCTAATTTTGAGTGAATTTAGCAACGGTGTAAGGGAATTACATACACAGTCATCTTTGTTTTGGTTCTGCATTTGAAAAATTGTTTCAACCCTCTCATTTTCTCCTCAAACTTCACCAACAAGATGATAGGAGGGTTTAATAGGAGAGAGCCAACCAACACTGTGAGAATCCAAAATAGCCCCAAGTGCTTAAAATCTTCACAAGACATAATTGAATGGGGTTTTTCAAAAAATTCGGAGGGTATGATGATGAGGTGGCTCAAGAATTTTCTCTCTCCCTCACTCCACTCACCAGAATCCATTCCAGTGTTGTAATAAGGGGCCTCGCTATAGATCTCACCCTGGAGCTCATCATTAGAGTCACCAAACTTCCCCTAGGAATACCATGGAGAAAAGAAGACAAAGGAGATAACCGGGTTGCCAAATGAAAATTCTTTTTAGAAGGTGAGGAACCCTTGAGGACAAAAATGGAGTAACGAGGGAAATTATGCCATAACCATGGAATGAGGTAGGCTACCAAATAATCAATTACATTTCATGTGAGGGTAAGTATAGTGTGGTATATGGCTATCATTTCATGATCCTTGAAGAATTGAGATTTGAAGCAGAACACTCCCTCACCAAAGGCTCAACATACCATACTTCATGCTTCAATAACTCATAGACTTAAGCATCAAAGTGAAGAAGGGAAGTTCCCAACAGTTAGCTCACCATGGGTTGATTAGTATCCTCATAGAAGATGCCCTCCAAAACCTCAAAACTCTTATAACATGGTTAGTTTTCAGAGACATGCCAGTAGAGGATGACACCAAAGCTCTCACTTATGATGTTAGTCATACTGTCAGTGAAGAGGAAGAAAAATTGGAATAGGAAGATCGAGAAATTTAATGTTCAGAGTTTTGAGTTGTGGAAACTCAAGATGGAGGATCTGATGGTGGTTAAATATGAGTGGATCATGGTAGATTTGGGTAGTAAACCAAAGACAATGTCAACTGAAGACTACGCGAAGTTGGATTGGAAGGCAAAGAGCACAATACGGTCATGTATTTCAGATTCAATATTGTTGAATGTATCGGGGAACCTTTGACAAAGGCTTTTTGGGATATGTTAGGGACTTTGTACCAATCTAAGTCTCTGGTGAATAACACGGGGGTTTCACTGGAGGAGAAATACCATACCATGTGCATTCATATTGGGGGATATATATTGAGGGAAAAATGACATAATATATTGAGAATATAATAGGGGGTAAAGGGTTTTTATATTGGCAGGTTTAAGAAATGAAGCTCAAAGTTAATGAAAAAATATAAAGGGGGTATTAAAAATTTCAATGAAAAAATGAATACCTACAATATCTAGTGAAAGTAGGGGTTTTCTTAATTTGGAAGATCTATTGGGTTGGTATTGGTAGGGGGTTAAATAATTTTATTTTTAGAGGTTATTCCAATATTAATTCAAATTAAGGGTATTGTTTAGTATGCCATGAATGCACATGCTATGTAAGAGGTTCACTGAGTGAAGCCCCCGTGGTGAATAAACTATTCCTACGGAAATAGTTGTATAACCTGAGCATGAAGGATGGAGAATCAATGACAGGCATCTAAACACCTTTAATATTGTGGTAAGCTAGTTTTATCTCTTGATATAAAAAATTTAGATGAAGGTAAGTGCATCAATTTGTTGTGCTCTCTACCAAATTTGTGGGATAGGCTGGTTGTTGCAATAGGTAGCAATATGACTGCCTTGTTGATGAGCCTCATCATTGGGTAATTATATGGGCCTTAATTCACCTCCTAACTTAGTCAAACCAACTTTTCTCATAACTTATTACATTTTTTTGATTTTATTTTTTTTATGGGTGAGTTAGAGTTGGATATTATGCTTTGTGGTCTAATATGCATTGAATGCAGGAATAAAGGAGAAAATCAAGGAATTTTGGAAATTTCCAAGGTCAAAACTCAAATGGGACAAGGGAGAGGGATTGTAGGAGATAAATCCTCCTCATTTATGACTCCTCCATTCGAATATTCCTCCATTCATCACATCAGCTCAGAGTGCAAACATCCAAATCTTGAGGACTAGAAGGTAGTCGAGAAAGTGAAAGACAAAGCACCAGTTTGGGAGCCGAGCCTCCATAATTTTAAGGAAGTAATTGGAGACTTCAGATGTATAAGTAGAGAGGCCTAGGACCTCAATAGGATTCAGATTTTTGATTGTAAAACTCTAATTTATTTTTGAGCTGCAAAACTTGTGACGGTTCTATTGATGTGATTTGTTGTTTTGGTAATAAGAATGAGTTTTGTTTCGAGCCAGCACTGAGTTAACTTAGAGGGCTAAAGCTCTTGGGTTAGGGCCCAACCCTAGCATCCAAGGCTCCTCTTTATTATACACATATGTTTAATGTAGATTCATAGCTTCGTTGTTAATTTTCTTTTTAGATGCATTTCCATTACAAGTAGCGTAGATTAGATTGGTTGTTTAATAGTTTTCTTCCATTTGTGCCTTATTTCAAGTAGCAGGTTAGCAAGGAGAAAAAGGATCACCACAAGGTTGTTAGTAGGTGTCTCAACCTCACTTCCTCCCTCTGGGACCATGACTTGAGGAAGGGACCCTTAAGCAGCCCCAAAAACACAAATTTCTAGTTCTTTTATGAGCTTTGGAGTTTGTTGTCTTTAATTTAGTATTTGGTTAATTTTGCAAGGTAGATTTCATTGTCATATTTTTTATCTCCATTTCTATAGTAGATCTCACTCATGCTTTCATTCCTTTTAGCAACTTTCTTCATGCATAGTATAGGCAGTTGATTCATTAATTATGCTTTTCTAGTTTATGAAAATGTATCTTGTTGCATAGCTTTTTGGAAGACACACATGTTTTATGCAGAGAAGGTGCTTCAGGAGGAGACTAAGACTTCATAGCCAGTAGCCACCTTCCACTTCATCCACCTTAGCCATCCCTTTTTTTCACCATCACTTTCACTAGCTTTCCATCATTTTTCATAGAAATTCTCCCAAGCTCATTGAGCAAATCTAGCCATCTATTACCTTGGATATTGACTCCTGAGTGATCCTAGACCTTAAACCACTCCATTCCACCCATCACACACCTTTCCTAAGCCTCCCGTAACCTCCTACACCTCACATTTAGCTCTCAGCTATATCTTGTAGGTTTCTTGTAATTCCTATAGGATCATCCTGTAGGTTTCTAGTATATCCTGTAGGTTTTCCTGAAACGGCCTGTTTTGAGGCTGAATTGATGGAAAAGCTCTAGGAAGTCACCAAACGCCTCATAGGGACCCTCCACACCATCCAACCACTTCATAAACCTTCTAGCCATCCTCAAACACCCTTAATCCACCTGCCACATCCATAAGAACAATTAGTTTGTATACTTGATTTTGCATAAATAGACCAAAAAAGCAAAACAGATTTAGTTTAGTCTCTTTAATTGTACATTAGTGGTGTTTGATGCTTCTTACTTATGCAACTTAGCTAGTAGCATTTGTTTTATGTTGATTTATCATTTTTCCTAACATAGCTTCTTAAATGGTTAATTAGGGAATGGTGTGATTTAGCCTTACATCTTGACCTTCTCCATTAATAAAGTAGAGTAACTCTCTTAGAGTAGATTTACCTTTCTTCCATCAAAGAATCAAGCTTCTTTTGACTCCGCAGAAGTCTGGCTTGGAACCCCAGTGGTCTCTCGCCAGCTGAACAGTGACAACAGGCAAGACCATCACTTTTACTTGTGCATACAACATTGTCACCTCCAAGTTTGTATGAACCCTGGGTTGATAAGTAAAACTGGTAGCCCTAGGGTTGTAGCATCCTTGTTGCAATACTGGTGCTCTTCACTTGCAGTTTGATGAAATAGTCTCATCCTTGTTGTCGAAGGAGATGAGATGGAAAGATACGGAGGGCCATAATGGTGATGCCTTGTCTGTATGAGGATGATCCCAGAACAGAAACAAAAATAAATCCTTGAGTGGGAGATCTAGATCTAGAGGGAGATCTAAATTACCTGGAAAACGTGTAAAGGTGTGCTGGAAATGTGGAAAGGAAGGGAACTTCAAAAAGGATTGTAGATCTAAACATCCTATGAAAGGAAAGGAATTTGATGATTCTCCTTTTGCATAGGTGAAAACCACCTCAGATGAAGGTGGGGATGTGTACTTTACATATTCTTCAATTACACGTGCAGATCATAAGGCATGGTTGATTGACTCAGGTGTATCTTTTCACTTCACTCCCCAGAGATAGTGGTTCTACGAGTATAATAAATATGATGGAGGTAATGTCTTCTTAGGGGATGACAGGAAGGCTAGAATCATCAGTCATGGAAAAGTTAAGTTGAAGTTGCAATGTGGAAGGATTAGAACACTTCCAAGTTTTCTGCATATTCCTACATTCGCCAGAAATCTGTTTTCTGTAAGCAAGTTGGATGATGGAGGTGAAAAAACAGTGTTCGAGAAAGATACTTGCAAGATGGTGCATGGATCACTGGTATTTATGTGGGGAGTTTGAATTGGAACTATATACAAGCTTTAGGGGAGAAATGTTATTGATGGGTGCAACAGTTCATTGGTTCCTGAAAGTGGAAAACTAAATCTAGTGGTCACTGGAGAAAATACAATGCTATGGCATAAAAGGCTTGGACATATTGGAGAGAAGGGCCTTCAAATACTTCATAGTAATGGTATGGTAGAAGGTATGTCTAATTTCTCTTTGGATTTTTATTTCTATGAAAATTGTGTATATGGGAAGCAGAATCAGGCGAGTTTCCCCTATAGTGCTAAGAGAGTGAAATGGATATTAGAGCTTGTGCATAGTGATGCGTTTGGACTTGTGTCGGTTCCATCACTGGGTAAGTCTATGTACTATGTATCATTTATATATGACTTCACAAGGAATACATCGATATATTTCATTGAGAATAAATATGAAATCTTTGATAGGTTTAAAGAATTTGAGGCTCTGGTGGCAAACTAGACAGAGAAGAAGATAAAGGTGTTGAGGACAGATAACGGTGGAGAGTTTTGCCAAAAGGAATTTGAAGATTTTTTTATGAAGTGTGGTATAGCACGGAAGAACACTACTCCATACATACCTCATAAAATGGAATTGTAGAAAGAATTAATAGGATGTTGATGGAAAAGGAAAGAAGCATGCGCAGTGGTTCCAGGTTAGGACAGAAACTGGGGCAAAGGCGGTGGAGACTGCATGTTACCTGGTCAATAGATCACCGTCATCATCATTGGAGGATAAGACTCCATAAGAGGTATGGACTGGTAAGACACCCTCTCTTTCACATTTGAGGGTATTTGAATGTAATGCATATGTACATGTTCCAAAGGAGAAAAGAAACAAGTTGGATATTAAATATTGAAAGGTGCATCTTTATTGGGTATAAGGAAGGTTTAAAAGGTATATTCTTTGGAACACAGAAACAATGAAGGTTGTGTAAAACTATGATGTAGTGTTTAGAGAGGTGAAATATGTTATTAAACATGAAGTCCTACCAAAGGAACCTAAGAAGATAGAGTTTGAGCTAAAGGAGGAGGAATCAGAAGATGAAGAGAAACAAACTCCAATTATGAGAAGATCAATTCGAGAAAGAAGGTAGCCAAAAAGGTATCATCCAACTGCTTTCTATTCACAATTTTCTTTATCTATTACTGATGATGATCCCAAATCTGTCATGGAAGAATTAGATTTAGAGAATGGCAAACTATGGAAAGAGGCCATGGTTGATGAAATTTCATCTTTGCACAAAAATGAAGCTTGGGATATGGTGGAGTTTCCAGTAGGAAGGAAACCCATTTGAAGAAAATGGGTGTTTAAGAAGAAGATGAATGCATAAGGCAAGGTGGATAAATAGAAAGCTTAGTTGGTAGCAAAAGGTTATTCTCAGGTGTTGGGAATTGATTTCGGTGATATTTTTTCTCTTGTTTCCAAGGTAGTTTCATTTAAATTACTTTTGTCTGTTGTTGCTACTTTTGATTTTGAGGTAGAACAGATGGATGTGAAGACATAATTCCTTCATGAGAGTTTGGAAGAAGAGATCTACATGAAGCAACCTAAAGGCTTTGTGGTGAAGGGTAAGAAAGAATTGGTATGTAGGTTAAAAATTTCTTTGTATGGGTTAAAATAGTCACCAAGGATGTGGTATCAGAAATTTGATACATATATATGGGGACTTGGCTTCAACAAAAGAAAAGCAAATCATTATGTGTATTTTAAATTAAATGGTGTTTTTGTTATTTATTTGGTCTTGTATGTGGATGATATGTTGTTGATTGGAAATAACAAAGAAATTATCTAGGAATTGAAGACCCAATTGTCCTCCAAATTTGACATGAAATATCTTGGTGCTGCAAACTATATTTTGGGCATGGAAATTGAATGATATCAGGAAAAGAGGAATATTTGGTTAAACCATAGGAAGTATGTCAATACAATACTTCAGAGGTTTAATATGCAGGATAGTAAACCAATGAAGGTTCCTATTCCTATCGGTGTAAAATATTTGTTGAACAGTGTCCCAAGACACAAGAAAAGGAAGAGGACATGTCTCGTGTTCCATACACAAGTGAAATCAGTAGCTTGATGTTTGCAATGGTATGTACTAGATGATACATTGCACATGTAGTGGGAGTATTGAGCAGGTTTATGTCAAAACTAGGGAAGGAGCATTGGACGACAGTGAAGTGAGTTTTCAGGTATTTCCGTGGCACTAGTGATTATGGTTTGTGCTACCAAGGAAGACCAAGATTGGATAGAGCTTTGGACATCCGTGGATTTGTTGATGTGGACTAGGCTGGAGATATGGATTAGAGAATACCTACAAGTGGGTATTTGTTTAACCTGTTTGGAGGTGTAGTCATCTATATGAGCAAGAGACAGTTTGTAATGCCACTTTCAACTATAGAGGTATAATACATGACAGTCAGTCATACAAGCAAGGAAGAATTTTGGTTGCAGATATTGTGTTCAAGTATGTGGTTGGTACAATAAGCTATAAGGATAGATAGCCAAAGTGAAGTGTTCTTGGAAAAGAACCTTGCTTATCATTCAAAGACAAATCACATTGATGTTCAGTATCACTTTGTGAGGTATATGGTTGAGGGAAAAAAGGTGTTGCTGGTAAAGGTGGGCACTTTGAAGAATGTTGCAGATGCATTGACAAAGTTTGTGAGCACTGAGAAGTTTTCTTGGTGTAGAGAAACAATAAGCGTTGCAGGGCTAGATCAATGACTAAGCTCTCATGTGGCCCCACATGGAAAGAAAATAATACGTGGGAGAATGTTGGTTTTGTGTTATATTCTTTCCACGACTAGCCCCATGCGTGGTAGTTCCTCTCTACAACGTTTGGGGAAGTTCCCCAAGGAAAATTGTTTTGGACCCTATATTAGGTGGGCAAACCTACCTATGGTTTTTTGCATGGTTTTCTCACATGTTTTTGGGCATGATAGTTTTCTTTCCATGGTATTTTGTAGATTTGGTCAAGGGAACTATGGTTGTGCTCTAATCTAGGGTTAATGGATTAGGGTTTATGGATGCTTTGGCATGTATATATATGTATTGTAACAATGAAAGGAATATAATGAAAAATCAATCTGGTAGTCCCGATTTTGGGATCCAGGGAAAAGTCTCTGTATATATTTTTTTTATGTTTTATGCTCTCACCATTGTTTATTTTCCATTTTTAGAATTTGTGTGCAGTTAATTTCTATACAGGTTTAAAACCTAATCATAGTGTTCTCCAAACTTTTATTAATAATGAGACACGTCAAGTTGCAGAGGAGGAACCTATTGTTCCTTTTTTCCATTGTCCTCCTACCTTTTCATTTCCTAAAAAGGTAGTATCTGTTGTTATTGTTGAAGTTGGGAAATCTGAAAATCAAATTGTTGATCCTCTTTTTCCACCTTCTTTTTCTTCCCATGGTCAAGCTATTATTCGAGAAAATTTTTGATGTTCTAATGAATTCATAGATCCTAAGGTGGAGGTTGATCCCTTGATTTTTTGAGATCAGAATACACATATTCCTAATCCTGAATCTGTTTCAATTGAAAGTGTTATTTATTCACATGATACATGTCGTCCTCTATTATCTACATCTTATAGTTCTTTTTGTCTTGATTCACTTAGTCATTCTACTTTACTAGCATGTTTTTCAAATACTCTTGACCCTCAATTTGTTGGTCTAGGTTTTGATCGGGTACAAGCTAGTTGTATTCCATAGGTAGAGGAGAAGAAGGGTGAAGATAATCTTGATTTGTCTTCGCTATTCCAAAGTCCTCTATGTCAAGATGTTTTTCCTTCATTCTTGGCTAATTTAGAATCTGCATATCTCGATAATCAATTAAAAGAAATGAAGATGCTTAATCAATATAAGACCTTGGGAAACCATAATCCTGATAAAAAGGATCTTGCTAACATACATGTTGATGGATGCCCAGGTATATCGATCAATAATTTTATTTCTAAAGAATATCTTCTTATAGAAACTTCTTCTTTAGCTCACTATGCCTCATTTCCTACTACTTGTGAAGAATTAACTTGTGATGAAAGTATGCCATCATTTTCGAATCTACAATCTGATCAATTGAATATTGAATTGACATAAGGCAATGAGATCATCCATGATGAAGAAGAATAAACAAAGTAATTGAGCATCCATTCCACTCCTTGCAATTTCTAGTCTTACATAAAGATAATTCTTTAGTTCAGGTTTCTCATGAGATTTCTCCATTCCAACACAATCAAAAGAATTTTATGACCTGACTAATCTATTTGTTGAGGTTTCAAAATCTAATCAAACCCGTGATGCAGATGGTTGTTATCTAGATAATAGTGATCTTTTTGAGATAATCGATAGTAGTTTTCCATATGCAATTCATGATATGAATCAAATCTCAAAATTTAATTATCCAACATTTAAAAGTTTTGAGACTTTTCAGGGATTTTAGGCACTTCAACTCTCAGTTCTCATGATCTTGATGAGTTCCCTAAACTAGGTAAAATATGGATTTTCATGTAAAATTCTTTTATCCATGTTGTTTCACTGGATGTAAACTTGTTCTTGAAAGAATTTGGGTTTTTCCAAGGCAATTTTTTCTATTTTTAAAAATTGGGTTTTTGATCAAATAGAGGATTATATTTTAGTTAATTCATATTCATGTAAGCCTCTTGCATTGAGCTTGGATTGGAGTGTATATCTTTCATGGAAGAATAAAGATATGAAGTTTATCATTCTAATTATCAAGATAAAGATCAACATTGGTTGAAGAATTCATATTTGTTAAGTTCTTCTTTCAACAATAAACTCCTAATATTTATTATGAATGTTATGAAGCTAATCATTTTTGTTCTAACCCAACCAATCCTTTTGGGTAGCATGAAATTCTTGAATCATTTATTGGATCAAAACCCCTATGCTGATATGGTATTACATTTGGCTTGTCATATCTTTCTAACTTTTTTTCAGCATGTTATTCTAATTGGTATCCTAGATTTACAAACCTAGTAAATGTTTTTAATTCCCTAAGCTTTCATATTCCTAGTTTGGTATCGAATTAGACACAAAGGGGACTAATTAAGGATCAAGAATATTGTATATCAAGACAACAATATTATTATAATAATGGGTCTAACAATTGTCATTCAAATGATCATTTTCCTACTAGTATATCTGATGATAGTTGTTTTACATCATTTGATTTTATTGAACCCATTCGTTCCTATGATTCATCATTTCATTTCTCATAAAATTTTCAAGTAGTTGAAGAACTCTGGTTAATTTTTATGATGATTCCACGTCTTCATGATCTTGGCAAGCCTTCTAAACATGATCATATCAAATTTGTTAGGTCCCTATAATACTAGTGATTCCATCATTACTATTGTCATTGTATCTCTTATTGTTATTGTTGTGCCCCTATTGTCCCCATATTGTTATCATTGTGCCACATCGAAGACTAGTATTGTTATTTTTGTGCCCTTACATTATTATTGTTAGGTCAGCTTTGGTTATATTGTGACCCCTTAGACTCCTATATATAGAAAGGAGGTTTTGTCATTTTCATCATCCAAGAATTATTCATTTGTGTAATGTAAAGGAGGTTTCCCCCTTGAAGAGGCTTATTTTGAAGGTGTTTATCTATATTTTCTATCTTTTTGTGATTTGGTTTCATAACATTTGGTATCAAATCTTGGATTCTAGGGTTTCGCTACTCCAAATAGAGCATCATAGACGTTTCACTATAAAAAAAAATCTGAGACGTTTTAGAAGCCAAAAAAAAACCTCATTTGAGCCAAAATTGCTCAGAAGCTCGGCTCCGAAGCTCAGATCTTTTTTCGCTATATTTTCAGAAATATGATCCAAGGAAGTTAGGGTTTTTGCAAGATCCCGAATTATGTCTCAAATAGGTGACCCAGGGAAAATCGTCATAATTTTTTTTCCTGAGCATCAGATTGAAATTTTGTAAGAAGTTATAGAAATAGGATGGACTGTAGTTTTTTTTGTATCAGTTTCAAATCCTAAGGTCAAAACAGTGACACGTGGAACTTCGTACAAGCTTGCTCTACTGAACCAGTCTATAATTAGGTCAACATGGGAGATTTGGCATAACGCGTCATTGGAGAATCCAATCTTGATCAAACTTGGGAGGTTAGAAAGAGTAATCATAGGGTTACCATGGGAAGCAATTTCAAACCTAGGAGATCCAAAATTATAGAGATACATCGGATTCAATATCGAGATCCTACAAAGTGAAAAAAGGGTGTGTATAAGTTTGGTTTGAAAAATTAGTTTGGAGGAATTCAAAGGGCATAGTGAAGAATTATTATCAATAATTGATGGCCCGAAGAAATAAAATGGAAACACCTAGTAAGCAACCAGAAAGATCTAACATGACTCATGAAGAAGAGGAAGAAATGCAACATGATATATCAAAATTACGAGACCAAGTGCAACAAATTTCACTCACACAAAAAGTAACAGAAGCTAAGATCGATGGTTGAAAGAAAGATGTAGAAGCTAAGATGTATGGTGTGGAAGCTAAGATGAATGGTTTAAAGAAAGGCGTAGAAGCTAAGATGGATGGCATGGAAGCTAAGATGGATGGTGTGGAAGCTAAGATGGATGGTGTGGAAGCTAAGATGGATGATTTAAAGAAAGGCATGGAGGCTAAGATGGAAGATCTAAAGACAGATTTGACAAAATTTATACAAGAAATTCTTACTAATGGCGAAAGGGTAGTAAAGGAAACTCATGATGAGAACAAAATAAATGTTAATCATGATTTCATGGACTCTAACATTGGATTGAAGAACCACCATGTTCCAAAGATCGATATGAGGAAGTTTAATGGAAAGGATCTCATAACATGGATACTACAGATGAATCAATTTTTCGATGTCCATAATATGAAAAACAGACAAAAGGTACGCATTGCAACATTATATTTGGAACCAAATCAGTTTGTATGGTATCGATGGCTCTGATCTCATAAACAAATTGTCACTTGGGATATTCTTATGGATGAAATGATAGCACATTATGAGGATACAAAAAGCAACACTTTTTTTAGCTAATTGATAAATCTCAAACAAAAGGGTTCAATGATGGAGCACATTGAGGACTTCCAAAAATTGAATATAAGGGTAAAAGATATTTCAGAGGAGCATAGGATTGATGTGTTCATAGGTACTTTAAAGGACAACGTCTAACATGAGTTTCACCTTTGGGAACATGATTCATTGGACAAGGAATTCAGGTTGGCAAGAAAAATGGAAAGAAACATTATGGCAACAAGGAAGCCTACCACTCACTGTCATAAAGATGGAAGTGTTGTTGCCCCTAGCCATCCACAACCTACAAGGTTGACACCACAACAATTGGAAGAAAAAAGAGCAAACGGGATTTGTTACAGTTGTGATAGCAAATATACTAAAGTTCATAAGTGTTCTGAGAAGAAATTATTTTACATAGATTGTGAAGAGGAGGAAGAAAAGGAACAAGAAACATCAAAAGAAGAGGATATACCCTAGGGACAAACCCTAGAGAAAGAAGAAATGAATCCGACCATATCTTGTAATGCATTGGCTGGAATTACCACTCCTCAAACTATCAAGATAGAAGGGCATATCAAGAAGAAAAAGGTAATAGTGTTGATTATTCAGGCATCACCCATAATTTTATTCATTATAAGATAGCCAAGGAATTGAATTGCTTCCTATATCTAGCACCAGAGTGTCAAGTGATGGTTGCAAGTGGAGGAACCATAAATTGCTCAGGAAAGTGCCATAATATTAAGCTATCCATGGGAGAATAAGAATTGAATATCCCAATTCTTTCCATTCCAATGGGTGGTGTTGATGTTGTACTACGAATCCAATGGCTACAATCCTTGGGTACAATAACTTTTAATTTTCAAGAACTTTTCATGAAATTCTCTTCAAAAGGAAAGGAAGTTGAATTAAGGGGTATCGTAGGGAAACCGGGAAAGATAATCATCTCTAACAGAATGAAAAAGCTTCTAAAGAAAGAACAACAAGGCATAATTGCACAATTATGTTCACTAGAGGTTCCCACATCAAAATCATCTCTTTCTCCAGATCTCCAAAAAGTCGTGGACAATAATTCTAAGGTATTTGAGACTCTCAAAAAGCCTCCCACCTATTCGTGATCATGATCATGCTATTCATTTGATTCCAAAAAGTGTTCCTCCAAACATCAGGCCTTACAGATATCCCTATGCCCAAAAGAGTGAAATTGAATGTATGGCTGCAGAAATGCTAGAAGCTGGTATAATTCAACATAGTCAAAGTCCTTTCTCTACTCCAATAGTATTGGTTCACAAGAAGGATGGATCATGGCGCATGTGTCCAGATTATAGGGAGCTCAACAAGCTCACTATTAAAGACAAATTTCCCATTCCTGTCATTGATGAATTATTGGATGAATTGTATGGATCAATTTACTTCACCAAGTTGGATCTTCATTCAGGATATCATCAAATCATAATGAAGACTAAAGACATTCCAAAAATAGCATTTAGAACTCATGAGGGTCATTATGAATTTTTGGTCATGCCTTTTGACCTTACCAATGCACCTTATACATTTCGAGGTTTGATGAATTTTCAAACCCTTCCTTAGAAGATTTGTGTTAGTATTTTTTGATGATATACTAATCTACAGCAAGTCTTGGAAGGATCATGTTCAACATGTTGACAGGGTGCTCAAACTATTGGAGGAGAAACAATTATATGCAAAAAGCTCCAAATGTTTCTTTGGAGTACAAGAGGTGGAATATCTAGGTCATATTATATTTCATGAAGGTTTTAAGCTAGACCTTAGCAAAACTAAAACCATTAAGGAATGGAAAATCCCCACATCCATAAAGCATCTATGAGGATTTCTCAAGTTGACAGGGTATTATCACAAGTTTGTTAGGAATTATGGGAGAATAATAGCACCTCTAACAACATTATTGAAGAAAGATGCATTTTCATGGACTCCAGAAGCAATGAAGGCCTTTGAAAATCTTAAAGAGGCAATGTGCCAAGTACCAGTCTTAGCTACATCGGACTTCACAAAAACCTTTATTATGGAATGTGAAGCCTTGGGAAATGGAATTGGTGTTGTTTTAATGCAATAAGAAATACCCATTACTTTTAACGTCGTCCAAACAAAGTAAAGCATTTACACAAAGCTATTTATGAGAAGCAAATGTTGGAAATACTACATGCACGTAAGAAATGGCGACCCTGCCTAATGGGAAGACACCTCAAGGTAAAACCAGATCATGATAGTCTTAAATACTTTTTAGAACAAAGATTATCTCTAGAAGAGAAAAAAAAATGGGTCACAAAGATGTTTGGTTATGACTTTGAAATCATCTACAAAAAAGTGAAGAAAAATGTTGTGGCAGATGCACTCTCAAGAAAGGATGAGGATGTGGAAGCATTTATTTGCGCCATTTCTATTATCCAACTAGATTGGATAAATGAAGCAAGGGATGAATCAAAGAATGACGAAAATGTGTGGGCACGCATTCAAAAGTTACAACAAGATTACAGTACATCTGATACATTTAGCTAGAAAAATGAATCGATATGGTACAAAGATTGGTTATACCTATGTAAGAATTCCCAACCCAAATAAAATATTCTTAGGGAATTACACACCTCTCCCTTAGGAGGGCACTCAGGATTTCTAAAAACTTACCACAGGGTTAAGAAGGAATTTTTTTGGGATGGCCTTGAATTGGATATTCAAAAGTTTGTGGTGGAATGTTTGGTTTGCCAACAAAATAAACTTGAAACAACTAATACCCAAGGTCTACTGCAACCTTTATCCATTCCAAGCCAACGTTGGGAGGAGGTTTCAATGGATTTTATTACAGGTTTACCCAAGTCCGAAGGAAAGAGTGTTATCATGGTAGTAGTTGACAGACTTACCAAGTATGCACACTTTTGTGCATTATCTCATCCATTTAAAGCGAGTACAATTTCTACTGCATTTATGGAAACAATTCAAAAGCTACATGGAAACCAAAGATTATTGTAAGTGACAGAGATTCCATTTTCACTGGAAAATTTTTGAAAGAATTATTTTCTTGTCTTGGTACTCAGTTAGTTCATAGTTCATCTTATCATCCTCAATCTGATGGGAAAAATGAGATAGTAAACAAATTTTTGGGAGGATACCTTTGTTGCTTTGTATCTTATAAACAGACACAATGTTCAAATGGTTGCCTCTGGCTGAATGGTTGTATAACACTTCCTTCCATACTGCAAAAAAAATCACCCCATTTATGGAACTTTATGGATATAATCCACCATCCATCACATCATATTTAAGAGAAAATTATAGGGTTCAAGTAGTGGAAGATCACATCAAGCATCCAAAACAAGTTCTCTAATTCTTAAAGGATAACCTCACCTTGGCACAAAATAGAATGAAACAACAGGTAGATCAACGTTGCAACGAAAGAAGTTTTGATGTAGGTGATTGGGTATTCCTACGGCTACAACCATATAAAATTATCACCAATGTATTATGGTCCATACAAGGTGTTGTGAAAGATAGGTACTATGGCATACAAATTGGAGCTTCCTGTAGTTTCCCAACTACACCCAGCTTTCCATGTTTCATGCTTAAAGAAGGTTATAGGTGACAAGTTCCCAGTGTAAAAAGTACTACCATAAATTGATGAGGAGGGAAAAATCATATTGGAACCCGAAGCAGTCAAAGAAACAAGAACTCTACAACTACGAAATCGATCAATTTCTGAGTATCTCATCAAGTGGAAGAACTTACCCATTGAAGATTCCACATGGGAGGATGAGAATTTTATACAGAAGCATCCAGAACTACTCAAGTGTTGAGGAAAACACTTTTTTGAAGGAGAGGGGCATGTTAGGTCCCTATAATACTAGTGATTCACCCATTATTATTTTCATTGTATCACTTATTGTTATTTTTGTGCCCCTATTATCCCCATATTGTTATTATTGTGCCCCATAGAAGCCCACTATTGTTATTTTTGTACCCTTATAATATTATTGTTAGGTCGGCTTTGGTTATATTGTGACCCCTTAGACTCCTATAGATAGAAAGGAGGTTTTGTCCTTTGTATCATCCAAGAATTATTCATTTGTGTAATGTAAAGGAGGTTTCCCCCTTGAAGAGGCTTATTTTCAAGGCATTTATCTATCATTTCTATCTCTTTGTGAGCTGGTTTCATAATGAAATTCCCCTCATCGAATTCTCTTTATGATTCCAGTGCACTAATTGAAAGCTCATTCTCTCAAGAGTTTCAGGGTTTTCAAAAGGACTCTTTCGAATTCCATGATCAAATATATGATTTCCTAGAAACATCTTACTTAACAAGCTTTGTCATAAATAATTAGGCTCAATATTTCTTGAGGTTTGCTAAGGATTAAAATGTGGACGAAGGTACATTCACAAGAAGCTTTTGATGTTTGTATCATTGTTTTTCTAAGAGAAAATTTATGACTACAAGTTGCCTATTTATGACACAAATGAAAGACCTTCAACTTTCTATGCAATATTTTCAAGTTGTTATCTTTCCTTTTATACATTATTTTCTATGGATTTTAATTTTTCGTATCTTTCTACTCTCAAATTAGGAGAATATTTTCTGGCTACATTGGAAATTTCACTTCACTTAGTCATGAACTTCTAGCCTGTTAGGTTAGGAGTAGGTCTAGTTGTATTTTGACTTTTCTAGTTGCATTACATGGCCTTGTGTTCCCCCTTCCATAACCAGTCTTTACCTCTCTTTGTTTCTTGATTTTATTTCACATGCCACTTTTCAGTTCACTTTTCCATTAGTTTTGTTCTTTTGATATTGTTCTTTTTTTATCGCGTTTCCTTCGTTATTTGTTAATAAGACCATGCATGAAAATGACTTTTGTTTGGCTTAGAGAAAAATGTGGCAAAGTTTTGAGAAGGAAATTGTGATGACAAGAAACTCTTGGCTAATTTTTCTTCCTCTACTTTGTGTGGGCCTACACATATTTTAAGGCCAATTATGTCTGAATGGAAAATATCATCCATTTGAATAGAAATCCATAAGCAGAACCATGATGCTTGTATCAATTGTAGGATATTCATTCCTTGACTTGGTGTGGTAATTGAATGGTGTTTTTCTTGCTGATCCAATCGAGTAAAGAAGGAAAAAGAGAAAACTAAGAGAAAGCACACTAATTTTGGAAGTATATAATAGTCTCTGAAGGACTAACCTCTCTTTCTCTCAATAAGTCGAGATGCCTCTTCCACTCTAGCGATATAAATGTCTATAAAATTCCAATGAGAATATTGAAAATAAAATAAGGCATGAAAGAAGAGAAAGGCTTCCTACGTATATAGGTGAAGTAGGTAACTTTGTTGAGGTACTAAATAGGCTCATTGGCTGCAAAGAAATTCTTATGTTCCTATAGTGACTTTGGTGGGGTACTGAACAGGTCTGTTGGAAGAAGAGAAGCACTAGAGATGGAGTTAAAACTCTAATTATGTTAAACTCATGAATATATATTATCCTTCTCCCAGATCAAAATCATTGAAATATGGTAATATTTGTAAATGTGTTTATCTGAGAAATGGAATCGAAGAGACTATACTTATAATCGGGATAAATGAGAAGCTGAGGTTGTCCACATAGTGAATAAATACTTACTGAAAGACTAGACCCTATGCCTAAAGTTGGACCTAAACAGAGAAGTTGGATTTCTTCTAGTGTGCCACCAAGTGTTTTTTCTGTGACAAACACAATCAAAAAAATTTCTCACTTTAATTTTGGAGTTTAATTATGGCCTCATGATCTATCACCTGAAATTATTCATGGCCACTTCATGATTCGTTGATACTTTTCTTATGAAATTCTAACTTTCAAAGTCACTTTCTTACACATGCTTATATTTCAATCTACTCTCAAGCACACCCCTTTCTAGCAATCTTATTAACCAATGCCTATCCGAATAGTCATTGTGCAGTTCATGAAAGTAAGGCTTGCGCAATCTCTAGGAATAGTTCTTGTGCAATGTTTAGTTACGTTGTTTGCGTAGTCTCTATGGAAAGTGACTGCAGAATCAACAGAGACATTACATTGTCAAATATATGCCAACAGTCAATGTGCAATATCACTTGACAGTGTTTCTCTCACACTTGGTTGCATTGCATCTTCTTTTTCATGAGTTTACTCAACTATTTTTTTTGACAGCTTTACTCTCACAAATGTTGCTTTCACTTTTGAGACTATCATTTTTATTTCTTTCACTTTAAAAATTGTCTCTTTTTCTTTTCCTTCACTCTTGTATATGTTGATTTTACTTTTTTATCTTTTACTATTGCAAGTGTCGCTTTTCATTGTTTTCACCCCTACATGTGTTACATCTTAGCGTGTCACTAGAGGGAGATGTAACAGACTCTTATACATTATTTGAACATATATATCATAAGAACACATGATAGATGCATTCCCATAACTTAGCGCACTTTCTGGTTGCAGTCGACACTCCTATTGTAACTTGTGTTATAAGTGTCGCAAAGTTATCTTTCAACTGTCACACTTAGAAATAAGTGTTGCTTTGCTTTTGTTTCAAGGTAGTCTTGTTTATTTTTGGTAACTAAGCATTCTTTTGGTTTGTGTTGATGTAATTTGAGTGTGAGATCAGTGTTTCAAGACCTATTTACATCTCTTGTTCTCTCTTGTATGACCGAACCCACACTTAATCATTTTTGGGGCATTAACTGTCTTTGAAACTTGCTAACTTCATCCTGGAACTACGCAATACATAGTATTAAGTGACAGTGAGGCACAATTTCCTCTTGTAATTAAGCATTGCGCAATCACTACCTCCAAGTATTGCACATTGCGTAATCATATTGCTCAGTCCCTACCTCATGTCCTTGGAAATTGTGCAATTCCCTCTCCTAGCCAGTATTTCATTGTGCATTAGGAAGTCTTAGTCAAAATTTAAGCCTCACAACTTCCTTGAACTCTACATTTCACAATCACAATAACTCTGCCTCATTGCAACATTGTTTTCCTAAACTACGCAGTTATGTCTTCCAGTTCCTTAGCCATTGTGCATTGTGAAATCACAGTGACTAGATCTTAATTAGTGCCTCATGGAGCTGCACACTTCGCAATCCCTGAGCCTCCTCCTCAGTCCTACACTTTGTCTTGGGTCAATCAATGAACTACAAGAAGAAGCTATACTAGGATATTTCTGGACTGATGTGATGTTTTCATGAGTGAATTACATCTATAAGTATTATATCTTGACATAACATGATAATTTTCAAGGAGGATTCCAAGGATATCATGCAAGAACACATTTTTGAAGCATAAGAGACAAAGAAACTACTAAGTGAGAAGATGAAGGGATACTAGATCATGATGGAAGATTGAAGATTAAAATCATAAGGAAGACTCCATATCATTTGAGCTTTGGGAGGATGAATATGAAACACATGAAAGACATATCATGAATATACAAGGAAGGTAACTAAGGAGAGGATATAGGAGAGAAATTTTGAAGAATAAGTAAATGAAGAGCCATCATAGAAGCATGAAAGAATCATGGACCAAGATAAAGACATGGAAACTCATGCTAACTCGGAAGGTTCAAAACTCATTTAGACACTTTTTAGGGTGAAGATAAAGAACAAGAAAATATCCATCATGAAGAAGATAAAAATATGGAAGTTAGGAGAAAGGCCTAGCCTAGTGACACATCACACTGAAGTTCCATGTCATCAATGCCAAGTCATGGCTTGTGTTGGCTTATTGGGCCTTGACCCAGGTTCAAAAGAGTTATTAGCCAAACAAATCTCACAGCTACCGACCCTTTCGACAACAACCCGCGGAGTACGGACTGAGGTTTCACCTGAGGTAGCAGGGGATGGTGTTGGAACCAGGTTTCCACACTGTTGGGCAATTTATTGGACTTAAATTGCTCATAAATTATCGACCAGGGAAACTCGTAAGCTTGTGATGATGCCAGCACAATATATGCAGGAGTAGGCAACTAACCTATGTCTAACTTAATCATTTACGATTCAATATAATATGCAAGGGAAGAGGCTCCTAACTAAGGAGGTCCTGGTTGTCCTTCCCTACAGTATCATAGAGAAACCATATAAAACTAAAAACTTGAAATAAAGACAAGAGAATGAACTTTAATTGTTGCTCAGATTCAAGTAGAGAGAGAGACTAACTTAGTCTCTTGATTGTCCTCTCATGCACTAATCCAAACTAAACTAAGATTCATTCATAAGCAGAAGAAATGAAATAAAAGCGCAAAAGAATGAATTTCAATTACCATATAAATCATTGGAGAGAGAGCCTAACTTAGACTCTTGGTATCTCCTCATATGATACTTGAAACATAAAAGCAAAAGAATGAATTCCAATTATCATACAAATCAAATAGAGAGGGAGAGCCTAACTTAGACCCTTAGTTGTCCTCTCATATGCTGATTACATTCTAATTTAAAACTCATTCATCAATCACAAACAAATCCTCAAACATATAAGAAATTAAATGAAATAAGATCTAATATGAAATAACATGTTTCTCTCATCCTTTTAGAGTGAGCTCAATTCTCCTAAGAACAAGACAAATTATTCCATAACTACATTAAGAAAACTTATATCTAAAACTACATAAATCCATATCCTACATTCACAAAATTTATATCTAAAAGTACATAATGGAAATATATGAAAAATGAAGCCTTATTCTATTCCATCATCAATTGGATACAATGCTCTAAGAGTCCTCCTCCTTGGAATGGAGGAGGTACTCCTATTTATACAATGAGAGGAGATAACAAACTCATAATGATGATCCATTAATCTCTCTTTTAGTTCCATACATTTCTCAACCATCTAGACACATAACCCTATCCTCCATGATTTCCTCCATGAGGTCCATGATCTTCTCCATGAGGTTTATCTTATCAAATTCGAATTTGATCATTCAAGGCCACATAAAGGTGTCTTGGAAGCTTCCTTGGAACCTACACATGTCACCAAAACAACCCACTTTCCATATATAAAGTAAAATATATTATTTTCTAATATTTAATCAAGAATTTCTCTCAAAAATGCTTAAAAATAAACAATATTTGGAAAATATAAATGAGACCCATTAATGGTGAATAGTAGGGAAAATGGAGTGACAAGGTGATGAATAGTGAGCGAAATAATGGAAGCATAGGTGAAAAATGTATGGTAATGAGCGCCATTTTTGGAGCCCAACACACACCCTTGGGATGTCTTGATGCAGTTTGGAGGGGTCGCAAACTGTTCTGTGGCCTTGCACCACTCTGGTTAATTATCGGGCTTCTGTGAAGATCCACGCAGGTGTACTTGTTTATCAATGAAATTATTACAGATCTGAGCTTTTTATTACAGTCTTTAAGAAAACATTTAACAATTAAACCTGGGGCACGTAGGAAATATATAAATTCATATAACATATCATGCATAAATTCAGAACATAAGCAACAGAAACCACACAATGACTTCAGAAATTCTTATCTTTATTGATCTTCTCTTCAGTACAACCAGATCCGCCCTGCACACTTAGCTGTAGGGGTCCGTGCACCCAGCTATGTACTCTATCAGGCCTTTGCGTGCACAGCTACAAAGACTCTATCTCTCTACCAACACCCTTGACTCGGACTTACAGACGCTCCAATACTTCTTGCTTCATAAACCCATTACTTTCCAGATCCACTAGATACTTGCTAAAAACTAACTTCTAACCATAGAGCCATGCTCTAGCAAGCCGACTCAATTTACATTATTTTTTTGGTAGACAACCCTTTGACGTGACTCATTACACTTCATGCTCTGCAAATCTTGCAGATTCTTTATCATACCTTTACCCAAGACTTCAGGCGTTGAGCCCAAAAATTGTTACGCAGGGCCTTCGCTACCTAACAAGCCCCTAACACAATCATTGTGACTCGTCCCGAGTCACTTGGCTGGTGCGAAAATCTTTGTGTGGAGGTTGGTCAAAAACTTCTGCGATTCACTTGTACTTGCAACAAAATCTTCCACCATCCTCTGTACCTGTTCTATGCAAGCCGCCAATGCATCAGCAACAGTAGCCTGTCTGGGATCATATGCTGCCTACATGTGCACTAGCTCTCCCTCGATGGTGGTGGAGACTGCGAATGCTTCATCAAGCCAAGGCTGGATGTTGTCATTAAGCACTGCCTCTTTTTGCTGAGCGACCTCCACTTGTGCCTTGAGAGCCTGGGCCTCCTTCATTTTAGCCAACCACTGTGTGATAGCAACCGTATGAGCAGTCCCCCGAACTGTGTCATAAGCCTTCTACAAATCATGTGCTTCTGTTTCCACTTGTTGTATGGTTGGGTCTTCCTAGAGATAGGTGAGTGTAAGGAGGGATTGATCTAACAGACCCAAGCAATATTGGACCGCGCGCTTTATGATTTCCAATCCTGCTTGAATTTCTATGTGGCACCGTTCTCGAACTTCTGGAGGTGTAGGCAGCTATGCCTTCAGTATTAGCTCCGCAATTAGTAAATTTAATTCCCGTTGAGCCTTTGTAGCCTCCTCTTGGGCCGTACAGAATCCTGTGGCCATGCGATGAATCTTGTCAGTTTCTAGAAGTTCGGCTGGAATAGCTAGTTCTGGTACCTTGCTGCAAGCTTCCGTCATAGCCTGTTCCACTTCCTAGTTTTTTGTGACCAAATCATTGCGCTGGACACTGACCTGCTCTAGATTTTCCTTGTGCTCCATCAAGGTTTGGAAGGCATGGTCTTCCCTGGCACGAAGCTCAGTGGTTACCCCATCTTGAAGTTGGTATAGGGTTTCTCTAGGAAGAGAGGCTAGATTCAATCCCCAACTACGCACGCCACCCTCAACTTTTGCTATGACAGTGCCTCCTGGCAATGCTAAGGTGTTCATTGTGTGGGTGCACACCATTTGCTCAGCTGCAGCTGTGTCCTCTGCTGGATTTAGGATCATCGCCCAGGGGTCACACCTGTAATTCTTGCAACTGTGCTCTGATCTCCCCCACCATAGTTTTCTGTTCTATCATCAGTTCTGCCAACACAACTGTAGGGGCATTGCTCGCTAGTTTTCCGTTGTCAATAAATTCTTTCTGCAAAGCCTTTGCTATTTTTGACTTTTTTCATGTATGTAGTGATTGCTTGTTGCGTGGCCTCTTGACTTGGGTCGATTCTGTAAGATGGTCTATGCGTTCCTATTCTCCTTTTCCCTTTGCATGTCCTGTTCTGAGGACATTTCTTGATCTGCCGGGATTTCTTCGACTATCACTTCCTTGGTTGCCTCCTGCTACAAAGCTGCCTTTTGTCCCTGCTGTGTATTTTCTGCCAATTTAGTGAGTCACAGCTAGATTTCCTTTTTGCACTGCTGTGCTACCATTCGTTCTAGTACGGCCTTGTCTGGGATGCGCCACTCTGGAGGCCATGCTACCAATACCTCGTAGATGGCATCGTCCATTGCAATGAATGGGAGCATGACCCATGCTTGCATTGGATCCTTCTGTGCCCAGATATATAAGTTATGCATGTCTGCTTTGAACTTGACCATGCTTTGAAAATTGTTGTATATCATTGGAGACATCCATGGTCTACGAGAAATCCATGTCCGAATATTCCCCTCCATGAAGGTCCAAAATTCCTTGATTTCAGAAACCCTTGCTATGTGCTTTATAGCCTAGAGTGAAGTATACCGCACTGCTTCAGGTAGGTTGTCCTCAAAGCTGGGAAACTGGCTACCCTGCAGCAGTTCTCCTGCAACCAGAAGGATTGATAGTAGCAACCATGCATAATGAAATGTCTTACCTTTGTCCTGTGCTTCCTGACAATTTGTCAAAAACTCATCGCATAAAATCTGCACCCAGTTGAACTGAACCCCTTCCGCGCACTACTCTGCATGGCATTTCCTCATTAGTTTTTTGGCTAGCAGCTGGGTGGTGATTCAAACCCCTCGGTCTTTGATGCTTGCTATTACATACCCCCACTTCCACTTCTCCAACTTATATTTACCCTTCATTGTTTCTGCGAGACCCACATTGCTACTCGTTTCGGCTATGTTTATGGGGTTGTTCCCTTTGACAAGAAAGTGGGTAATCCAGTGTACTAAATCAGCTGTGATAGGAATTGACTCTTCCAACCAGAGATACCCATCATGTACTAGACATAGTAACTGCCGGATAACAAAAATGGTGATGGCCGCTCGGTGATAGTGGGGTATCCACCTTAGATTAAGTAATCCCGCCTTCTCCACACCTAGTAACCACTTCTGCGGTAGTAATTTGTCTTCGGCTAATTCGGGGAACTTTTCTTTGTCCGCAAGGTCCCAGTCTTCGAACTTGATGCTCGAAAATCGACCCAGTGGTAAACAATTCGAACCTTATCTCATCCGTAAGAAGTGGGGTCTAGAGTGTATTCTTTGTAGCGTCCAGGTCCTTCAGTATCTTCACCATCCTGTTCCATGGGGAGACATATGGGGGTCGTGAAGGGATTTGGAAAACATCCTCTTCGTCGTCATCTTGTGCTTCAATCTAAGTGATCAAATCTTGCAAATATTCATCATCCTCATGGAGTTCGGTGGTGATTGCTTTCCCCTTTTAATTGACTGATAACTTACTGAATCTTGATGATACCCTGACTTGCCCCATCGTCTGCTTGTTTTTCCTAGGCAGTGATGTGCGTGGGTATTTTGGAACTTCTAGGGCTGTAGACGCTTCGTCTGGATCCTCCTGGGTTGAGTATAGCACTTCCACGAACCGTGATTGGGTTCTCACCATGGTACTCTTGGGATGCCTGGTAGCTGAGTGTTTACTAGTCTTTACTGGTTCAAATCTCGAATAACCCAGTGTTGGCGATAGATTTTTGAATGGATCCCTTCCCTCCACTTTTAGTTCATTAATAGCAGCTAGGTTGTAGATCTTTTCGTATCTAGCTCAGAACTTATGTCTTAATGGCCCGCCGCCCACTCCCTCCTATTGTAACATGAATTTCATGTCAGGATTAGTGGTGTTAACGATCACTGCTTGACCTTTCCGCACGGCAGCGCAACCCTTGTGGTGCAGCTGCAATTTGGCAGACCGAATAACTTCGTACCAAGCCTATTTTCCGCGTCGGCTTCCCGTAGACTTGTTTATAGTCCCACGCCTTCTTTCAACTACTTGGGGTGCTGAGACTGTGCTTTCTATAGCTATTCAGGTGGTCGCACCCCCAGTGCGATGTCTCAACTTTCTTGCTAGCCCGGGCTGCGAGCACCTTTCGAGTACCTTTGTAGCCATTATTTATTCATGTGCTGCTATGTGGGGTGTATCCTTACATAGGTGTCGATACAGCCATGATAGCAGGGTTGTGGCTCGTTATAGTTCTATGGGAGACCCAACCGGGCCTGCTTCCCATTGACACCTAATCATTAGGATTGGGTGAATAAATACAATTGATGTAAATAAATAATAAGAAATATGAATAGTCATCGGGAGATGAAGTGAATAGTCTCCCTCATGTATATAATAAGGACCTACATGAAGGAATAAGATGAATTAAATTTGTGGAGTTACTACCTGGCCTGACATGGTACCAGAGCCAACTTTTGAAATTAGTTGTAACTCCCTTCTACCATTTTCTTGCAGTCTGTCCACTGCCCCTTGTGGATTCTGTCTACTACACTCTCTGGGCTCTCTTCCATAATTATTATCTGCGCCATATTACCTCCTTTCCTTTCTGCACTTTGTGGGCTCTCTACCATAACCATTGTGTTCCATTGTCTGCCATATTCCATATATTCTCTGGTCCGACCTGCTGGATATGAACCAGAGATTCAATATTGTTCAAGCTAAACTCAAACTTCTATAAAATTCGATTTAAATGCTCTCTTGATAACATTGAAGCCATCTATGTGATAGTTCTGTGTGAAGAAATCTTGCCTTTCTTTTATTGCTAAAGGGATTTGAACCATTGTCATGCAGAAAGAGTCAATTTTGTGGACAAAACCGACCTCCCTAGAAGCTAAGGCTTTCTAGTGACAAACAAGACAATCAAGCACTATCTTTCCCTAAATATGCATTTAAAATAAAAGCAACCAGGTGTTTAAAGCATACCTTTAGTCCAACGCTGTTTGTAGCAGCCAAGCCTCTCTGATCCAGATGAGCTCCTCCTTCTCTTTGAAGCCTGCATTCACTAACAAGCAAACGATTACATAGCACCTGAATAACTCATATAATAAAACATATTCATCATAAAGACCAAGGAGTTTATGAAACAAATTATATATAACAACTTGTTGAGAAAAATGAACTTAATTGTATTAATTGGAAACAAAAGAAACCATTACAACCAGTGCCTTGGTGTTGTGCAGGTCCCTCCCAGGGTCCAGCAAGAGTTCTCCTTTACTTTGATCAGCTCACCCACTTCCAAATGAAGCTAAGAAAGGATTGGAATCTCTCCTCTCAAGCTCTATAAGGGAGTCCTAATTTCAGCAGCATCTACCCTTAGGAATGTTCAGCTTTCAACCTCTCCTCCCTCTGGCCCAATGCCTGTATTTATAGTGCTTTGGAGGAAGTTAATCAGGTCCACCATCAATGGGATAAGCTCCTCTTTCAAAGGGGTAGCTCCCCTCTTCATGGGATAAGTTCCTCTTTCATTGGGATGCATGAACCATCTGGAGGCGCTCAATCCACGTCAAACCATCTTCTAGAATACTCTAGAATCGACCACAAGTAATTTTTTTGAAGTAAAACTTGCGCCTTTTGACCTTTACAGGAGTACGCACCCACCCCTTTACAGACAGAGCGTACAAGTACGCAGGTATTATGAACTTGAGGTGCGTACACGCAGGTAAGGGTAAGAGAAACTGCGTAACCAGAGTTATATTGAATTTTTAAAGACTTTCTCTCTTTCTTGGAGTTTGACATGAGGAGCAGAGGTATAAGACTTGCCAAGGAGGACAGTATGACAATTGATGGAGCCATACTGACTGCAAATAGTCATGGTGACAAATTTTAGTGTAACAGATTGCCCCCTAAAGTGCGAAGCCTGTAGTAGATTAGGGTTTTATATCATCTAGGAAGGGTGAAGCACTTTATCATTTCAAGGATTATCTTGTGGAGAGCCCAGTCGGAACCTGCAAATATTCAACACAAAATACATATATGAGATCATATCATCGTTGAGGTAGGCATCCCCATACTCAAATCAAAACCTTTAACTAACAAACTAACTACTGCTCTGATATAGGAATGATTTCGCAGTACATCATAATCATAGACTCATGTAGACACTGTATGGACGCAGCCATCTATTTATAATTAGTCTACTATATAATGAATACAAAACTCCTCGTAGCCTAGATGGCGGAAACTAGATCCAGGGTCTTCATTTCTACTTCCCGAAATAGTACGATTCTATCCATGCGAATAAATGAGTTGAAGTCGAAAATGGTAGAAACCACTTGATTACCAGTCAATGATGTAAACTGTTAACAAGTGTGAGAGAGACCACCAATGATGTCAATGGTTCTCAAAGTACCCAGTACAATCCGTGAGATGTGAATGAATGTGTTGATGTCGAACATATCACGAAATCCTTCGATCGAAAGTCAATGATGTAAACAGTCGTCGAAGGCGAGAAACCCGCCATTGAGGCATGCAAATCTCAAGGTACTGACGATTCCTAGATCATCTTTCTAGATAATGTGCTGATGTTGATAGAAAGCGATCCGTTGCAGGCAAGCCCACAACACGAAATCATAGATCAAGTTCAAGAAATGTAGCTGTAAGGACTGACTCAGGGATGGTCAAGATGGATGATAGGTATTTTGCAAATGAATGGTTTATTTGCAGTGACCTCTTGAACACATAACGACACAAAAGATGGCTTGGTGACCATTGACCCAAAGTTAATACCCAGAAACTGGCTGAAGACTTTCAATGTGGTTTGATCAACTATCAGGCAAAGGATTTCCCAACCCAGGTGAATGAAAAGTGTCGTGTTCAAGAGTGGTAATAAGGTTTTTCCGTGACAAAGGATAACAAATAGGCTCATTTTTCTCTCTTTTCCCCCACCATTTCTGGCAAGTACCTCTTTATCTTTTACAAGCTTGAGGAGGATAACATTTGCTTGATTATAAGCTCATCCTTCGGATGAGTCCAACTTAGTTTAGATTCGAACCCTAAGAAGGAGTGGTTCATTCATGTTTGTAATCGAATAGGTCCTTTACTGTGAAATTTTAACGAGTCCAGTATAGGAGAAACTCGGCGTTTTTCAATTTTAGAGAGTCTGAAAAACTTAAGAAGACTCTAGGGTTGACCTTTTTCGTAAATTTGTGTCTCCCAAGCCCGAAAAAGTATAAAATAATACTTGAGAGAACCATTTGATCTTTATGACCAAGGAGTACTTTCATAATTAGTGTCTCTGATCTGAAAAGTAAAAAGCGACCAAGGACACGTCGTTTTATTTCCAATATCGAATTTGAAACGACACAAATCCGGAAATCTTTTCATGCTTTTCGGTCAGAAAAGGGTTGTTAGAGGACCGTCTTTTAATTCTGTTTTAACGAGTGTAAAAGAAACGCTCGGCAATCTTTTCATGTTTTAGGAGTCATAAAAGGGCTTAAAGATGACTCTGATGTTTTTGTTCATAAAAAATGACAATTTTCCCTGAAAATCCTTTATCCTGCACAAAAACCAACACATTACTCATACCTGTTGAAGATAGATAAAAATACTTTGAAAAATACCTTTTCATGGTGAAAAATAAACAAATTTACCATTTATTTACCCAAAAAACCTATAAAAGGGCTTTTACCAATTCATTTTTACCATTTTATTGTTGAGGAGAGAAAAAGGGCTTTTGGCAAGAAACTTCCCGTGGACATTGCGGAGAATCCGACTGTCGAAATCGAACGCCGTCTCTTTCAGGTATTCTACAACATCCTCCTCTTCATTTCCATCCGTTTAGAATTCGTTTTTAGGCCCTAGATTTCATTTTTTGGAGGCTTTGGGGTTTCAAGAACCGCCTTTCGGGGTACGCAGGTGCCACACTAGGGACCCACGTACCCCGACATTTTCTCAGTTGGGAAAATGTCGGGCGTACGCACCTTGCCTTAAGGGAACTTATGTACCCACGCTCTGTTCCTAAAGGCGGGGTGCGTACTCTGCGCAAAGAGTTTTCAAACCCCAAATTCTCTAAATTGGACCAAATTTTTTTTATTTCATGGATTCTAATGGATGTTTTTTGGTGTGTAGATTGTTCACCATGCTTGATTAGCGTGAGAGAGAGCACGAAGATGTTGATTTGGACGCCATTAATCATCAACCGTCAATTGATGCTTTGAAAGCATGCGGCCTTTATAAATACTGGGCCATACCTGGCATGAGGGCCCAAGTGAGATTTCTAGAGTGGCTGGTAGAAAGATGGAACATTCAGGACCAGTGTTTTTATATTGGAGGGCACCAACTCGAGATGGAGCCCGCAGATATCTATTTCCTCACTGGTTTGCCCAAGAGAGGCGAACACTTGACTCTTTTCGGGACTAGGCCGGGTGGCCAGTCCATCGCTAGTCTCTGACTAGAGTGGCGTAACACTCAGACTCAGGAGAAGGGGATAGAGATCAAAACTATATCCCGTCCTGAACTTATGGTGATTGCCTTTACAGTTACCAGCCTTTGCGGGGCTGCCGCTTTACACATTGCCACTGGATCCCAGATGCGGATGGCGATTGATTGCTATCGAGGTACGATTTTCAACTGGTGTGATGCTGTGTTGGCCAACGTAAAAGGCCAACTGACTAGAGCCAAAAACGGACAGCTGAAGACTTTTGGTTATGGGCCTTTAGCTGTGAGTTTTGGCTTAGAGAGGGTTCCGATGCTGATCCCACAGCAGCTCACTGTTGAGGTTGGGCTTCCTCGAGAGCCCAAATTGATGCGATGGGTTGCGGTTATGGCCCGTAATCCTGATGAGGGCACGGAGGTTGTCCGATTTACTCCGGAGTACTTTCACTGGTTAGAGGACCAAGTCTTTTCTATACAGGATTTTCCTTATGCCGGAGTTTATTTTCGTGGAGATCCGGACATGGTTCTTCCACCGGGAGAACAATGGGATGATACAGGTAACTTCATTTTCCACAAGTTTTTAAACTATCTATTTTTTTGTTTTTATATCATCTCAAAACTGATTGTAATAATTTTCAAAATGTAGATGTAGGCCCACGAAGTCCAGCCAATCTCCAGCCTTTTGAGAGGAGACTACCAGTTGCAGTGGCACCGGCCTCACAGGACGAGGCCACAGAGACTTTGACCGAGTTGGAACATGACCTAGAGCGTCTTACAACAGATATACTGGAGACTACCATAGATGATATTCTTATCAGGCTTCAGCGCTATGTAGTCGGGGTTCCAGGACCTTTTAGGAGGTTCTTGTGTAGGGTAGCCCGTGCAGTGGTGTCATATAGAGATCATCACCAGTGATTGGATGGTCGTTTTGTAGACACATGTGACATTTTGGTTTTTTGTACTTATCATTTTTGTCGATCATAAGGTGTTTTTCAACCTATGATCGAAGACGATGTATTTTTTGACACACTCCTATCTATATATATATCATTATTACCGGCTTATCTTGTTGAACATGTGTGATGAAATGTTTTTAAATTTACATGTATGATTATTGCAAATGTCTATTTAACATTCGAGAAGCAATTGCATCTGCTAATGTATTTAAAGACCTTGGAATATGTTGATATTCAATGTAATCAAACTCACGTTCCAAGAGACGCACTCTCAAAAATAACCTTAATAACACTGGATTTCTAATGGCATACACTCTATTAAGCTGTAATACAACGAGTTTAGAATCTAACCTCACTATCAAACTCGGAATCCCAAATGAAATAGATTCAGACAATAACTCAATCACTGCACTGTATTCTGCAATGTTGTTTGTTGTTTGACCGAGGCTCACCCCATGCATAGATACTAACTCGTCAGAGGGTGAATAGATAACCCAAGCTGCAGAAGAGATATTCCGTGTACTACGACAAGCACCATCAGCAAATCCAATGTATGTTTGGAGAGGCATCGACATCTGCAACATCAAGAGTAAAACCAAGATAAGAAGAATAATGACGAAAAACACGCTCTCTAAGCTAAACACACTGTCTAAACTAATAAACACACCAGCTAGAAAGAAAAACTAACCTAACTAAAGATCTCCATACCCATATTTTAAGCATAATACCTCTTTAGGTAAAGTCCATTTTTGGGTTTACCCAAAGAGTCCCCGTCAAAGTCTACCAGCTCATAGGCCCCTTTTTCTAGCTTTCACTTGACAATATAGGGCTCATGCCACATAGGAACAAATTTTCCAGCACCTAATTTATCATTAGCTTGATCATATAATAACACTAGGTCTCCTTCCGAAAAATTTCGAGGGGTCACATTTCGATCATACTGAGCTTTCATACGTTTTGCGTGAGTCTCGATCGCCAATGCAGCATCACGTCGATTCTCATCTAATTGAGCTAAGTATAATAAATGCTTCTCCTCTTCGGAAGTAGCTGGAAGTAACTCGATGGCCATTTGTAGTGACGGGATTTCGCATTCAATGGGTAGCACAGCTTCCAAACCATAAACTAGTTGGAAAGGAGTGAACCCTGTTGATGTTTTCACTGAGGTTCGGTACGCCCAAAGCGCTGAAAATAACATGTTGTGCCAATTCGACCGATGAATATCAATGATTCGTCGGATCATGATAACTAAAACTTTGTTGATGGACTCAACCAGACCATTCGCTTGTGGATAATAAGAAGTTGAACTATTGTGACGTAAACCAAGCTAGCCTGTAAGTTCTCTCATCATAACGTTTCGAAAATGGTGCCCATGGTCAGTTATTATCGCTTGTGGGACACCAAACCTAGCAATTATGTGATTGAACACGAAAATTGCAGCTGTCTTGCCGTCTACCTCGAATGTAGGCATCGCCTCGGCCCACTTAGTAAAATAATCTACTGCAAGGATGATATACGCATGCCCCCCGGCCGAGTGAGGGTTACATGTAATAAAATCGATACCCCATTTGGCAAAAGGACCAACGAAAATTATAGGGTGGAGAGGAGCTGGTGGAGCGCGCATCTTTCGATCAAACACTTGACAGTTGTGGCATTTTTGGACCGCAATTATACAATCTTTAAACAAGGACGGCCAGAAGTAGCCAACGCGCAATATCTTTTGGGTTGTGGCATACCCAAACATATGACCGCCACACGCTCCAGAGTGACAGTCATTTAGAACCCTTTCAGCCTCTTCGTGAGTTAAGCAACGTCGAAAAACAAAGTGCCCCACGGCAATAAAGAGTATCTCCAATAATTTTGTACTGTTGGGACTGGAATCGAATTTTTCGACGTTCCGTCTTTGAAACTTCGGGCCAAAAGGATTGGGTCTGGAGATAGACGATGATATCCCCATACCACGGATCTAAAGTGCTGATTAGAAACAAAGATTCATCCGCAATGGGCTCCTCTACCACAGTTTCCGTGTCAGCATGCGGGAAGTCACACATTAACTCTGCAAAAACTAAAGATTTCTTAGACTTAGATTTCTCAAACTCCAAGTCGAACTCCTGCAGGATAACAATCCATTTAGAGTACTTGCCCCCTAGCAATTGTTTAGTCAAAATGTAGATCATAGGGTTGCAATCCGAAATGACTGTAGTTTTACGAAGTAAAATGTAGTGACGAAAACGTTGGACAGCTTGAACGGCTTCCAATGCCAATTTCTCCACATGTGAGTATTTTAGCTCAGTTGGGTTTAACGTCCGACTAAGGTAATATATCACATGTTCCGTTCCGAATTCGTCTTCCTGAACTAAGACCATCCCAATGGTGGAATGGGAGGCGGCGAGATACAAAAAGTAATCCTGGCTGTAATTGGGAGGATGCAGCAACGGTGCATGGGTCAACGCGTGTTTGAGTGCATCAAAAGATTTATGAGCTATCTCATCCCAAGAGAATTGAGCGTTCTGTTTTAACAATCGTGTAAAACCCTTTGTAACCTCGGCGTAGTTAGGAATGAATTGGCGTAAAAAGTTTGCTTTCCCCTACAAACTTTGGAGTTGGCGAAGACTCGAAGGAGGCGGCAGTTTGATGATAGCTTCGACCTTCGAGGGATCGACGCGAATGCCAGCTTTCAAAACTATAAATCCCAGTAATCGACCCACTTCTATACAGAAGAAACATTTGTGTGGGTTCAACCGAATACGATAATGCCTACACCTCATGAAGATTGCTCGTAAATGGAAAAGGTGATCAGCTCGATGTAACGAATGAGTAGGCAAATCATCGAGATACGGTTGCACAATGTGTTTGATGTCATGAAATGCATAAGACATCGCCCTTTGAAAAGTTGCTCCGGCATTCTTAAGTCCAAAAGGCAATTTGCAATAAGCAAATGTCCCCCATGGACAAATGAAAGCCGTTTTCGGTTGATCGGCAGGTAGAATATTGATTTGATTGTAACCGGAAAAACCGTCCATAAAGGAAAATATTTCGCTGCCGGCACAATCATCAATTATTTGATCAATATAGGGTGTTGGGTAGTTATCCTTTGGACAAGCTCGATTAATGCCCCTATAATCGATGCATATTCTTATTGTTCCCTGCTTTTTTTAACCGGAACAATATTCGATACCCAATCTGTTAACGGGATCGGATAAATGAAACCTGCTTTCAACAGTTTTCAAATTTTGCTTTAATTATAGCCGCTTTTCGTGGGTGAATCTGATGCAAACATTGCTGGACGGGTTTAGCGTTCGGGTAAGTCTTGATCTCATGAAAAACAATCGCGGGATCAATTCCTGGAATTTCCTCGTAGGACCAGGCAAACACGTCGCGGAATTCTTGAAATAGGGCCTTGTATGTTTGAATTTCGTCATCTGTACACGAGACACCTATATGAATGTTCTCAACAATTCCAGGCTTAACTGAAATGTCAATGGGAATAGTTCGAGAAATGTTTCCCAAATTCAGCTCTGAATCAGGATGTTTCATTGGATTCTGAGCTTCTTTGACATATTCAGCTGTAAAGATTGATGAGAAATCATTTTCAAAACGATCATCCTCAGGTAAAAACGAAGATCTGTGATGGAGATCTTCCCATGGTAAATCGTCTACACACAGGACTTCACGAAGTTGCTTGTCAGATGACACAACTTCAGGAAACACTATTAACTCCGAGGTTGATGTGAAAAGTGATTCCTCACGGACCACATTCATTTGGTCGATTTTGGTTGAATGCGGGTTGGTAAAAGACTGCACGGCTTCATAGGCAATTTCATATGGACTCAAAGGCATAACATCACCAAATGAGTCTATCTCAGATTCAGAAGGAACGATCCAAGGATCGTCATAAACAATGGTGTCTGATGTAATCATATGAATGGATGCAAACGAAGACAATGCGTTGATTGGAGGAAAAGGAAAAGTTCCCAGTAAATCGGCATCTTTAACTAATCCTACTCCAACATCCTTATATGGGATAGTCGTTTTACCGACATGCTGAATACTCTCTGAAGAGGTTGGGTTGGATGAAAAATAAGCCAGCTGGTCTATTGTTACGATCTTTCCATTATGTGGAAACTTCATTACTCGAAAGACCGATGAAATGACCGCTGTCATAGCGTAAGACCAACTTCGACCCAAGAGAAGGTTGTAGTCTAGAGGGGCATCAACCACTTCCACATCTAGACTAACAGTTTTTCCTTCAACCCCTATAGGCAAATCCTAAAGAATGCCAAAAGGATGAAACCCACGGCCATCAAAGGCCTTAAGAATTGTCGGGGATTGATTTAGTGAAGGAGAACCAAGCGATCTCCAACACTGTATCGACATAATACACGTGGAAGCTCCCTCATCAATTACAGTTCGATGAATAGGCCTGTTTTTTACTATCACTGGGATCTGGAAAGCCATTTGATGAGGTAAATGCGGTGTACTATTTTCTAGATCAAAGATTATTAGGTTCGGGTCCTGAACATCAACAGCTCCTATAGCCGACAAGAGTAATTTGCGTTGTGCTGGGCATGATTGCAACACTTCCAAAGCCGACATTGTTGAGGGTGAAACAGCTAAGTCCTCAACAATGTTATAATTTTGGGCCGCTCTCGCATGTGGATTGAAAGCAGACCTTCGAAGTACACCCTTGGCGAGTGGTTTGATTACTAAGTCCGGGTTAGGTTTCTCGATCTGTAGTGGATCGGAACCGGGAGCTGAGGTTGATGGATTAGAATGAGAAGATTCTGCTTCTTTGCCATCAACAGGACTTTTACTACCATAATCTTGCGATCGAGTCGCAATCCTTACATGAGACATCATCAATATGGGTTCTTCACTGGCACTCGAGGAAGAACCTATCATCTTACTATCCTGCTTTGGAAATGGATCCTTCAAAACAGCAGGAGTTTGGGAACCTTTGACGATTTTCGCAACCTCTGCTCGATGAGGGCAGTCTCTTGTAAAGTGTTCCTCTTCACAAATAAGACAAGGATAACGAGGTTTGCGCTTTTCATCATTGGTTTCCAACTTTTCAGTTTTCTCCTTTGGAGTTTTGTCTGCTTTATTCTTCTTCTTCCCTTTCTTCTTTCCACCGGATTTTGATTTAGCTGTAGATGACTCTACAGCGTGAATATCGGAGGAAACCTCAACAGAAGAATCTCCTGTCGGGGAGTCAGGAAAGGTTATGATAGGAGAAGAATTCTTGGAGGATTTCTTCTTGCTTTTAGTGTTCACTGTACCAATCATGCCATCAGGAGCATGAGACCCCGAAGGAGCGGCAATGATTTGATTTGACTTAGGAAGATCTAGGATCTTTTCGTGTAACGTACCTGACTGAGTATAAACTAATTCAAGGTACTGCACTTGAGCAATCACTTGCTCCTCAGTAACTACTCCGGCCTTAGCTACGTCTTTAGTAATCTTCGGTAAAAATGATTTAACAAACCATTCAGCTAAGATCTGGTCCGAGATAAAAACTTTCACTAACCGCCTTCGACGTCTCCATTCATGAATATGATCGGAAATATAAGTGGACGTCGATTGTTTTAATGAAGTTAGTTACTCCGTGCCATTATTATATTTGACTGGCAACTGAAAATGAGTTAAAAACGAGGTAGCTAACTGGCTAAAATTATAAAAAGAGGCCCGTGGTAACTCAATGTACCACTTGGCCGCAAGACCAATGAGAGTGCGCTGGAAAAGACGTAAGCGGATCGAATCATCCGAGATGGAATTAGAGGCACACCAGAGGTGGTAAGTCATCACATGATTCGACGGGTCCTCTCCAGACTTACCTTCGAACTTGGGTATGTCACTGGGCAACTTATTCGGCATTGGCGGCCAAAACGGAAGATAATTTATTGGATCGTTCGTTAGGCGTGACAAGTCTGGTAAGTCCAAAGTTGCGATAAACGGTAACTGCCGATTAGGATCCCTAAAACTCTGGGTCACGAGACCAGTCCCAGGAGGAGGATATCCAGGATAACTAGGAATGGGAATCGCGTTCGGGATATTGTATCCTCCTGGAAAACCAGGATTAACCGGACCGTACTAGGGTTGTTGTGATTGTTGATAAGTGTACCCAGGATACGATTGATACTGGTAAACTGGCTGCTGGACAGCAGGACCGAATTGGTACTGTCCCTGGTACGGTTGATAAGTGAATTGTGGTTGACTTGTGACAACCGTACTTAAACCAGGTTGTCCTACAAGCATCTGAACCGTAGTTTGAATCGTGGATCCAGACGATGGTAAAGACGTCTGAGGAGTAGATACAGAAACAGTAGAAACCGGAGCTGTCGATACTCCAGAAGTAAGTGGGGTAGATTGCACAGATGTTGCGACAGTTGCAGCAGTCGTTCGAGATGGAGTACGAGGCGAAATAGGCCCAGACTGAGAAACTACCGAAGGTACAGAAGTTTGAATATTAGACTGGACCGGTTACTGGGGTGAACCAGAAACTAAGGGTTGTCCAGTTTGAGATGACAACTGTACACTTGGCTGCAACACCTGTTGAATTTGCGATGGATCCCACACTATGTTCATTCCGAGGTATTGACCCATAACAGGTTGAGGATATTGAGATCCATAACCGGATTGAGGGTAGGATTGATAGTTGAAAGGTACATTTCCCATACCTTGAACATAATATTGACCTTGGGGTGGTTGGAAACCTTGGTTCGAGTACTGACCTTGGGGTAGATACCCTTGAGGCATGTACTGATACTGGGGTTGACCTTGAGGTATAAATTGATATTGAGGTTGACCTTGGGGTACATAATGAGTCTGGGGTTGACCTTGAGGAATTTATTGTACCATAGGCACATATTTTCCTTGAGGTTTCCCCCCAGACACAATTTGTGTACCTTGAGGTTGCCCCCCAGGCGTTAATTGAGGCTGCCCCCCAGGCGGTAACTGGCCACCTTGAGGTTGAGAACTGGGAATAGAACCTGACATCATGAAAATGTCTGCTACGCTCAACGGTTTATTACCATTGTTTCCAGTTAATAACCCATGTTCAATGGGTTGAGGAGATGCTCCCGCAAAAGTACCAGAAAGTGACTGATACCCAGAGGGAACAGAAGGACCGCCGTACAAAAAAGATTCAGGCGATTGAGTAAACATGGACGACTGACCTGACATATTTACGGGAGTATAAATACCCCTAGGTGGATAAGGAGCACGAGGTGGTGAAAAACTTAACCCTGAGTTGTCCAAATAATTAGTTAAAGAAAGATACCAAGTAGTACTTCTAGGTGGACTGTAAAAAATGGATTCACGCTCCCTTAAATCAATAGTAGGTTGATTTTCAGGGATAGGGATGCCTATTTCTTCTTCTGGAGCAAGTTCTTCAATAGCTATCAAACCAGAAGGAAGATTTTCGGTGATGACTCTTTCTACCCTAGGTGAATTAGGAGCACTAGAAGTTGGAGAGACTAACCCCGATGTTGGAGTAACAGGTTCAGATATCTCAGGTTCTTCGCCTATATCACTAGTAGATGAAAAACTACCAGCAAGTTCGGAAACCGAAATAGCTTCAGGATTATAACTTGTTTCTAGAGTTTGGTAATCAGGATGAACTACCAACGAAGACTCTCCTTCTTCAGGTGAACCTACTTTACTGCCACTAGGAGTTACGAGGACTTTCAAACCTTCATAATGACCCGGGACGTCTTCGGGAGGTTGGCCCCGAAGTCTACAGGATTTCCTCAACAAATCAGCCATGGTTACAACCTCAGGAGACTGGCCCCAAAGTCTACGGGACTGTCTCGGTAATTCAGCCACAGTTAAAACTTTTAACTACTGCACACGCAAACAAAGTAAAATCTCAAAGCAAACCACCTATAGTCTCTAAAGAACCAAACAAATTCGAATCACATGCCTAAAGAATCTAGGGCGTCAAACCACACACAAACAGTAACCTTCCGGACCGAAAACACTAGTTGGTGATGAAATCCAACATCGCAGAATTCAGTACAGAAGTGGTGGGTGGAACAGTTACCCCGGCAACCTGCTTAATGAATAGACTGGCACAAGTTCCTCCACTTTAACCGTCTCGAGTGAAGTGAACCCCCCAGAAAATCCAAGTGAGTCTAGCCGACGTCTGCTCCAGGTACAGTGGGATCTTCCCTCCACCGTCACCTTAGGTAGAACCCTAAAGATAATAGTCACTAAGGTCACTAAGGGATCCGATAGCATGCAAGGGCAGAGTAACAAGCTCAATCCCCTTTCTAGCTCCTTGACAATAATACAAGGTTTACCGACAAGTGACCCCAGGCTCCTCGACAATGGTTAATCCGAGGTTTACCATTTGTAGTACGTGCATATCTGGCCTCGTTCCCAATGAAGGAGGATTGATTCCCTCACTGGTTCGGACACGATCTCCTGCTTCTCCTTTAAGAGGAGCTTTCCCAGAGCATAAATGTAACAGTTGGATTTATCCTACCACAAGATAAGCTACTTGTTTGGTTTTACTGTCTTGGAGAGTTAATTACTCTCCTACTCCAAGACACTAGCCTGATCTATATTGGTGTTTCAGAGCCCTAGTAAATAAAAAGTTACTAAGTTAATTTACTTAAGCATTAATTTTTATGGTTTTTTTTAGGACAAAAGGTAGCAGAGATGAAACTGATGGTGTGTAGACTCGACTCAAATCCACTAAAAAGATGCACCTAGGATGATTTAAACTATCTTTCCTTTTCAATGAATTCCCTAGCTAAGAGAGTTGGAGAATGCAAAATTTATAAAGACAACTTTCTTCGCAATGAAAATCAAAGAAACAATCTCTTTATCTTTTCCAAAGCACACAACACATGACCACTAATTATTTCACGAAAACTTCCTTTCTCTTTTCAAAGACTTCAAATGCTACTAAAACAAACTTTTCTTCAAAAGAGATTTTGTATTTTTCCTATTTTAACAAAGCATGTAAAACTACTTTAACAAAAATCAATTTTAAGATCTATGAAAATCTAAGAGAAATTTACCTAAAAGCAAATCTAATGAGGTAAAAGCCTACAAAATATAATTCCAGGATGTTTTACTCAGTTACAATTCAACCAAGGACTAATTCATGCAGAATCATAAACCAGTCAAAAACAAAAATAAAAATCTTTTGTTCTTTTTCTTAAGAATGAAATTCACAGCTTAACAAACAAGCCTTCTCGAAATTCCGCAAAGAGACAACACAAAGGTAGGTTTCTCACAAAGGTGGATTTTACGAAAGGTCCGACTCCTAAGAAGACTGAAAAGACCAGGGATATCCAAGGTTTTTACAACTTCTAAAGCCAAAGTCACTACAAGACCAATACAAAAATCAAACCTAGGGCTAGAATTTCTATGAACTTCACTAAAACCCTTGATGCTAATGAAACAAGCTTAGATGAAAACTTCTGACAGGTAACCAATGGATCTGGGCAGCAATAAATAAACTATAAACAAAATCTAATGGGTAAAAAGGAAAAAATGGATTTTTCTAAACTTTTGACAGGGTACGCAGGCAGCCTGTTTGCACAGGTGCGGCCACGCTCTGTGTACAAAGAAGAAGTGCGTACAGGTATGCACTGTGCTTAACACAGAGGGTGCGTACTGCTCTCAAAATCAAGAAAAATAAAAAATAACTCAACCCTAAGCTATTCCACCCAAATTCACAGTCAATCAGTGAAAAACCAGAACGAAATCAGATTTTCTCAAATCAAAGTATCAATCAAAAGAGAAATCAATCAAATCCATGGATTCCCCAGTGGAGTTGCCATTTTGTCATGCGGAAAGAGTCAATTTTGTGGACAAAACCGACCTCCCTAGAAGCTAAGGCTTTCTAGTGACAAACAAGACAATCAAGCACTATCTTTCCCTAAATATGCATTTAAAATAAAAGCAACCAAGTGTTTAAAGCATACCTATAGTCCAACGCTGTTTGTAGCAGCCAAGCCTCTCTGATCCAGATGAGCTCCTCCTTCTCTTTGAAGCCGGCATTCACTAACAAGAAAAAGATTACATAGCACCTGAATAACTCGTATAATAAAACATATTCATCATAAAGACCAAGGAGTTTATGAAACAAATTATATATAATAACTTGTTGAGAAAAATGAACTTAATTGTATTAATTGGAAACAAAAGAAACCATTACAACCAGTGCCTTGGTGTTGTGCAGGTCCCCCCAAGGTCCAGCAAGAGTTCTCCTTTACTTTGATCAGCTCACCCACTTCCAAATGAAGCTAAGAAAGGATTGGAATCTCTCCTCTCAAGCTCTATAAGGGAGTCCTAATTTCAGCAGCATCTACCCTTAGGAATGTTCAACTTTCAACCTCTCCTCCCTTTGGCCTAATGCCTCTATTTATAGTGCTTTGGAGGAAGTTAATCAGGTCCACCATCAATGGGACAAGCTCCTCTTTCAAAGGGGTAGCTCCCCTCTTCATGGGATAAGTTCCTCTTTCATTGGGATGCATGAACCATCTGGAGGCGCTCAATCCACGTCAAACCATCTTCTAGAATACTCTAGAATCGACCACAAGTAAGTTTTTTGAAGTAAAACTTGCGCCTTTTGACCTTTACAGGAGTACGCAACCACCCCTTTACAGACAGAGCATACAAGTACGCAGGTATTATGAACTTGAGGTGCGTACACGCAGGTAAGGGTAAGAGAAACTGCGTAACCAGAGTTATATTGACTTTTTAAAGACTTTCTCTCTTTCTTGGAGTTTGACATGAGGACCAGAGGTATAAGACTTGCCAAGGAGGACAGTATGACAATTGATGGAGCCATACTGACTGTAAATAGTCATGGTGACAAATTTTAGTGTAACAACCATCCATCCTTATTTCCGGCCATTTCCAGTGAAAACTGACTATGAATTGGTGGAAGAACTCGGCCTTGTGTGAAATACTCTAAAGTTGAGCTCAAGAATGCCTATTTCAGTCTAAGATGAATCAAGAACCCTGAAAGTGCCAATGTGGCTCCGTCTCACTTGAAGGACCTTAGTCCCGTAGCCATCGAAGTCTTCTAAACGCCGGAGGAAAGAGTACATTACTTATTTGATCGTCAGGATTTTCCTACTTGTATTTACAGAAGGTGAGATTGTCTCAGCTGGGATCCTCACCCAATTTATGAATGAATTGTTGTTTCTTCATATTAATTTCCATTTAGGCAACATCGTAACCATGGTCCTTGAGCATTTGCATTAAAGTGATACGGATTCTATAGAGTTTCTTCTGCTCTGGAGCGCTATCCCATATTTATTTAACACTGCCATCGAATTTAAATATTTAACACCTACCACATTACATTAAATGGTGGCTCATCTTTAACACCAACCATATTACATTAAATGTTGGCTTATCTCTAAGCGATGCTCCCATATTACACAAGTCTACCCATTTACGCTACCCATATATTGATACATCGACTTGATATCAAAGCGTTGTCCAGTTGAATGCACTATACAGTTTTGTGTATTTACAGTCTTGGGTATTGACATTTGTTGTCCAGTTGAATTTGCTATCCAGTCATATTAGAATTATATTTTTTTCCCATTAAGAGTAAAATTTTGCAGCAGAAGTTTTTGTTACAGTATGCATTCAATCATATCCATGGTGGGAATAGTTCTCACTAGCAAGGAGAACTATCCTGAGTGGTCCCGCATGATAAAACACACCCTCATTTTCAATGAGTTGTGGAAAGGAGTGTGCATTGGAGATAGAGACAAAGAACCAGAACAACCTACCTCAGACAAAGAGCTCACCATTTGGGAAAATAAGAATAGCAAAGCTTATGCATTAATCACAACATCTGTAAATGAAGAGGTGAGTCACCGTATTTCACCATTCTCAAAGAACTCTATGACTCACATTCTCCACTTGAAGTTGTTCAACTCATGATTAAACTCTTCACTATTGAATTACAAAATAATGATCCTCTTGCTCTTGCATCTGAAGAAAAATCTATAATGCATGATATCAAATCCACTAAGGTTGAATTGGATATTCCTCTTATCACTTTTCTCAAGGCATTTTATCGTACTTACTCCAATTATCTTGAGTCATTGCAAGTAAATGGAAATCTCAATGATATTACCTTTGACTCGTGAAAAAATTTGCTGAAAGAGAGAAAGCTTTTAGAAAGAAGACATCCCCTAAATCTTCTGAAGAGGTTGTGTGCCTTGCTCATAAAGAAAGGAATCCTACTCAATATTCTTCTAGAAGAAGAGGTGGTCGAAGAGGAAGAGGAAGATATTTCAGAGGTGGAGGGCAGACACTCTCAAGGAGAAAAGGCAGATCTACACTGGATATGCTACAAAGGAAATGGATCACATGATGCCTCTACATGCAAGTTACCAAGGGACAAAATTGAGCAGCAAAGAGACCAAAAAAAGGGTAAAACTAATGACATAGACAAAGGTAAAGCACCTGAATTTGCTCACTATGTTGTGGCACAATGTAATATTGGAGTAAATGAAGATTTATTTAATGCTTCACTTGCTTCTTGGAAAAATGATTGGTTGCTTGATTCAGGAGCAACTTGCCACATTACTCATAGAAAATATTTTTTTAAGAATTTACTAATAATGTTTATGGAGCAGTATACTTTGCAGACCAATCAAAAATCAAGCCATCAGGGCTTGGCACAATCAGGCTTAAATTGCCTGGTCTTCCAGACTTTCTTCTGCATCATGTTCTATATCTCCCACAGCTCAAGAGAAACTTGTTGTCCTTATTCCACATCTGCCAGCAAGGTCACTCCATTCATATGTTTGATGGCAAGCTTGAGGTGAGAAAAGCATCTGAACACTCACTTGTCATGAGGGGAATAGAAGAAGAAAGGCTTCTCAAGTTGTGAGGTACCTCTAATCGTGCACAACATTCCTCATACAATTCTCATTATGAAGAAGGTACACTTCCATCAAGTTTATTATGGCATGCTAGATGTGGACATTTGAACTATGAAAACCTTCGCTTGTTGAAGAAAAATGGTGTTGCTGGTTTGCCTACAATTCCTAGGAAATTTAAGCAATGTGATTCTTGCATTCTAGGAAAGCATAGCAAACAGTCTTTTCATGATTCACATTGAAGAGCACATAGAAAACTTTAACTCATTCATTCAAATTTATGTGGTCCAATGCCTGTTCCTTCTGCAAATGGAAATAAATATATGATGACATTTATTGATGACTACACTAGAATGTGTTGGGTTTATTTATTGAAGAAAAAATCTGATGCTTTTCAAACATTCAAGAACTTTCATAAATGGATTGAAAATTATGCACAATATCATATTGGGTATATTCACACTAATAATGGAAAAGAATACACATCAAATGAATTTGAAAACTATCTTCGCCAACATGGGATCAAACATCAAACAACTGTGCCTTATAATCCCCAACAGAATGGTGTAGTTGAAAGAATGAATAAGACAATCTTAAATATGGTACAATCCATGCTCTTCTTCAAAAATGTAAAGATAATGTTTTGGGCTGATGTTGTTCTATGTGCTGCATATATAAAGAATAGATTTACATCTAATGCTATTAGAAACAAGACTCCATATGAAATGTGGTATGGGCATGTTCCTTCGGTAAAGCATCTCAGGGTCTTTGGCTCCACCTGTTATGCCTTGATACCAAAGGTACATAGAAACAAACTTGGTGCAAGAAGTCGTAAGTGTATCTTCTTGGGGTATTCAAACACCTCCAAAGAATATTTTCTCTATGATGAAGTCAATAAAAAGTTTGTTGTATCTAGAGATGCAATTTTTCTTGAATCATCATTCATTAGCCCTGATGATGGATCCCAGTTGGGATTTGAAACATTGGCATAAAAATGTTCATACTGTGGATTCTCCAGTAACTGAGTCAAAAAAAAAACTGACAATGTTGTTGAGTGGCAACTTGATCACTTGGATAGATTCGCAAATGAAAAATAATTTCAAGAATTTGATAATCAGATTCCACATCTTGAAGGGGGGATTCCTATACTAGATCAACATGTGGAATATTCTTCTGATGAACCCTCTCCCCCGCATGAAACTCCCATAATGGATGATGCTTTAAGTGATGTGATTGATAGAATTGGGAGACTCAATATTGATTCGGTCCCAACTAAATCAACAGAACAGCCTGGACCATCTGAGAAAGGTCCCCCAAAGTGGCTGACAAAGGCGCTTGAAAGTGTTCATCCTGATGAGGTTGGAAAGACAGGAACTAGAAATTCAAACCGGCAAAATGGAGGTGATGTAGATGACTCTAATTCACCTGTTGATATGGATGTTTCTTATGATTTTGAATTGAACTTGTCTACAGATTTTGAACCAAATTCCTTCAAAGAAACTACTTATCATGATGAATGGAAAGAAGCAATGCAAAAGGAGTATGATTCCCTCATAAAGAACGACACTTGGAAGCTGGTTGATCCTCCATTAGGAACCAAACCAATTGGCTGCAAGTGGGTCTACAAGAACAAGTATAAAGCTAATGGATCACTTGACAAGCACAAAGCTAGGATTGTTTCAAAAGGTTTTGCACAGAAGGAAGGGGTTGATTATGAGGAGACTTTTTCCCCCACAGCAAAATGGGCTACCATCCGGACACTCTTTGCCCTAGTAGCTCAGAACGGTTGGAAAGTCCATCAAATGAATGTAAAAATTGCCTTCTTGAATGGAGATCTAAAAGAGAATGTTTTTATGTCGCAACCTGAAGGATTTGCTGTGAAAGGAAATGAACATAAAGTATGTAAACTTTTAATTCGTTGTATGCCCTCAAACAAGCACCGCGAGCCTGGTATGAAAAACTAACTAGGCATCTTCTGAAACTCAATTTCAAACATTATGATCTTGATCATGCAACTTTATTTGTCAAGAAAGTTGGAAAAACAGTTGTATATCTTGTGGTATATGTAGATGATCTTTTGATGATAGGGAATAATGAAAGCTACATTGCATCCATAAAGAAGGAATTGGGGAAAAGTTTCGAAATGACTAATTTGGGCTATGTTCATTACTATCTTGGTATTGAAGTAACTCAACATCCAAAGTCAATATTTCTTTCTCAAAATAAGTACATTGGAGATATTTTGAATAGATTCAGCATGACAGAATGCAATCCTCTTACTACTCCAATGGAACAAAACTTAAATCTCACATCTATTGAAGGAAAAGAATTTGAGGATGCAACAAAGTATAGACAACTTGCAGGAAGTCTCAATTACCTAACTACTACCAGGCTAGACATTTCGTTTGTTGTTGGAATCCTCTCTAGGTTTATGCAAAAACCTTATGAGGGACATTGGTCTGTTGAAAAAAGAGTTCTAAGGTACTTGAAGGGAACTCAATACTTTGGAATCAAGTATACACAGGTGGACGACTTCAGTTTGATTGGATACTTTTATTCAGACATCGATGGAGACAAAGAAACTAGGGTATCTACTTCAGGATATGCTATGAGTCTTGGATCAGGAGATGTCTCATGGAGATCATGCAAACAATCAGTTCCAGCAGATTCCACAATAGAAGCAGAATACATGGTAGCAGCTGAGGCAACAAAATAAATTGTGTGGCTAAGGAAAATTCTTGAAGATTTACAGGTAAAACAAGTACAATCAACTCCACTCATGATTGACAATACCTCTGCAATAAAGTTGGCCAAGAACCAAAAGTTCAATGATCAAACGAAGCACATCAATACTAAATATCATCTGATTCGAAATCATGTTGAGGACAACACATCCCATCTCTGCCATTGTTCCACTAATGAGCAAATTGCAGACATCTTCACCAAAGTGCTTGGAAGAGAAAAGCTTGAATGATTCAGAATGATGCTTGGACTCACCAACATCCCTTCAGATTAAGGGGGGGAATGTTGACACCTAATCATCAGGATTGGGTGAATAAATACAATTGATGTAAATAAATAATAAGAAATATGAACAGTCATCGAGAGATGAAGTGAACAGTATCCCTCATGTATATAATAAATACCTACCTGAAGGAATAAGATGAGTTAAATTTGTGGAGTTACTACCTGGCCTGATAGTTCCATTATGTGAATACTCGCACAACCGACATGGTCATCGCTACTTTCCATATTTTTTCTTCCCTCCCCTACTAACACGCTTGTCTTTCATAAACGTGCCCATATTTCATTGATTTCGCGAGGCTTGCTACCACCCTGCTTATTCTGGGCTCCTTCCTATCTTATTATTGACAATCTCATCTTCGCATCCCTTCTATTATAGGCCCATCGAACCCATGATATCTGTAATTTCCCAATGGGTCATTTTATTGGGCAGTCGCTGTGCGTGCTTCCCTTATTCCCCTCCTGACTGTGTCGCAGCCGCTGGCGAATTGGATTGTTGCGGTGAATTCAGACTTATGATTCTGATTTGGTTGGGTGCCTACACAACATATACCTGAAACCTATGCTAGCGATGGATGCTTACCCCATTTTTCCCTCCAACTCGTATGCGCACCTGCCTACGACATCTGTGCCACTTTCTCTTAATCTTTGGGCATGTACTCCATTCATGAGCATTTGTTGTGCATGGTGCCTCCACAGGGAATCCTACCACTTTTGTCTCAAATTCGTTGTTTCACATTGGTCGACTAGTTCCTCCGCCTTCGTGGCATCCTCATCAGTTGGCCACCCCCTTGCCTCTATTGTTACTCAGCGTAGTGATCTAACCATCATATTACAATTTAGTGTCATTACCTCATGCAATCGGTTCTGCCATCGCTCAATCTCTTCATCTGAATCCGACGTGCAGGTACTGTCGTGGTCCCATGAGATTCTTCCATCCAATGTTGGATTCACTCAGTCCTGATCTTGTGCTATGATCTGGTAGATATAGTCCAGTTCATCGTCACTGTCCTCGTCACGCACCGGCTCAGTATAGCGCGCCCCTTCGGCTGGTTCCAATGGAACCACTACGCAGAGAGATTTTTTTTTGAATATCATTTTCTGTTTCTTTAGGTTGATGACTCCATTCATATCCGTTGCCCAGTCTATTCGAAACAATGCAAGATATGGGTTACTGTCATCCATAATTTCTATGACCTCAAAATTGGTTTGTGTGCTTGCACCATCGATGTCTATTGTAACTCCTTGCAGTCTTCCCATAGGTAAGATCTTCTGTTGGTTTACCATCCATAATTGGATAGGAGACCATTGTAGTGTGGGCCTACCCATGTGCTCTGAGGTCTGTCTAGGTAGGACATTCACGTCTGACCCTAGGTCCAGAATGACCTAATCCATCTCACAGTCCCCAATCTGGGTAGTCAATCGCATCTCCCGCCCAGTGCGCAATGCATGCTTGCCTAGTTTCCAGACCATCCGAGGTTCATCCGATCCTGTGCACCTAGTTATCAACTCTTGCAGTCCCTTCACCACTTTAGTGTCTTGTAGTAGCTTCATGCGTGTCTCTAAGAAGGTATTTAACATATGATTATCCCTCTCTGGCTCCATTTGATCCTTTCTACCTGAAGTAGAAGCTTCCATGAAGCTCTTCTTAGCTTCCATAAATGTTTCCTTCACACGCTCCAAGTCAAATTCAGGTTGTTTTGTGGGGGCCTTACGAACCTATGCATCCTCCTCTGGTTGCTTCCCTTGGTCTTCTCCTATAGCTGCACCACTTTTGAGCATCATATTGACATTCGGGTCTTCCTCACACGATTCAGTCTTCATCATTTGGATGTTCTGAGTGGGAGTAGCTGTAAGCACCCCTTTTTCTCGCATCTGAGCAATCAGCGTGGGGCAATCGACTGCTTCGCGGTCAGATTGGTAACAGTAAGGGTAAGAGGCTCTAGTAGGGTTTGTGTATTCATGCATGTAGTGCCTCGGTCCTCCCCAATTATAGCAGATTAATTGTCCTCGTCTGTGTCCGGGTCCCATTCCCCGTGCCCTTTTCCGTGTCCTTGGAATCTGCTCCAGCTATTGCTGTTGTGGGATCCTGACTGCACGTCTCCAACTGCATCATGTAAGTAGGTGTTCAATCCATCAATAACTCATAACTCTAGAAATTTCTTTCATCGTGGCCCATCATCCTACAAAAGCTGCAAAATAATTGCTGGGGGGGGTTGTCTCAGGTTCTGCAATAGATGACAGTTTTCTATGGCATGCTTTCCTCCCACTTGACAGATCACGCACTAGAGTGCAAGAACTCTTCTTGGCCCTACTTGTACCTCTAGTCATAATGGTATTGGTCCCCCCCCCCTCCAGTACATAGTTTGTGAAGAGTGGACAATGATCCTTATCATGGTCGTGGCCCTTACATTTGATACACCACACCCCTTCGCGCAGTTCTGACCAAGGCATCTGTCCTTGTTTTAAACTTCACATCTCTAAACATAGGTTTTGTATTTGCACATGGATTTGCTAAACTCCCAACCTCGGATCCTGTATTGGGGTTTCGTGCGACCTCATTGCTATCTCTAATGCTTCAGCCTGGGTTGAGATCTTTTGTTGTGATAGCACCATCCTCAGATGTGGTGTCAAGGATGCCACAAACCATGGGTAGTGTTGTGCATCCGTCAATGTCATGTTAGCCTCACAGATTATTCTTTTCAATCTTTGATCCAGATCCCACGGGGTTTTACCAGGTAACATCACGATCTCCTTGAACCCAATGACTGACTGCATCTCTGATTTTGGCCGACCAAATTCTCTGTTCAATGCATCCTGGATCACCACTATTCCCATGTTCGGATGATTGCTTGAGTAATTTATATACCACATCAATGCGCGATCCTGCAGTGCACTAACCAGAGTAGCCTTTTTTATGTTATCATCCGTTATGCCTTGGGCTTCCCATACAGCCTTTACCACAAACCATAACTGTCTTGGTTCCTCATTTCCTATGCCTTTAAATACCAACAACTTGACTGCACTCGTCATCCCAACCCTCGGTGGTGGTAGAGGTGGGGTCGACGAAGATGGATTTGATGTAGGTGAAGTAGGTGATGGCATGGATGGTGGTGGTATCAGTGGGATGTGCTGCTTAATCAACCAGACTGTGCTTCTTGGAGAGAACCTTGTGAGTTCTTCCTTGCTTTCTCACAAAATAGAAATTAGAGGGCTATTCTCTAATCCTTCGGTTCCTTGGTAGCCTCTTCCGCTCTGCATTATGCCGGACATTAATGAATGCGCATAATCTGTTTTTCACATAACAACATTTTAATCCAATTATTCAATGATCTGATATATTTACCCCACGACCCTTGTAGAAAGCACCTTTCTACTTCACTATAACTCATAGTTTTTTCTATCGCGAACTCAGTGATAAACCCTCCTATTATCCGATCCAACTAGTGATCTACTATGCATGCGATTTTGTCTTCAGATGCCTCTAGCCTATGCACCAATTCCAGAGTCCACACAATGGGTTGATCTAGTCGACACCTTCCCAGGCTGTCAGCTAGCCTCAAAATCCACTCATATAACTTTGTTGAGAATGACACAAAGAAGATCTTGTGGATCTCTATGTATATGTAACAATCCAACGACCTCTCTTCTGATATCCATGGATTTCTGTTTTCCTGAACCACGAAGTCGTGAAGCTTTTGATCCAACTAGTATTCAAGCTCTTTCTTTGTAAGGTTCTAGTGTTCTGACATCAGAAATCCCTTAGGCAGATCCTAGTCCCAGCAATGGAGCCATTTTTTGGCTTATTGGGCCCTGAGCCAGGTTCGAAAGAGTTATTAGCCAAACAAATCCCACACCTACTGGTCCTTTCAGCAACAGCCCATGGAGCGTGGACTGAGGTCTCACCCGAGGTAGCAAGGGAGGGTGTTGGAACCAAATTTCTGTACCCTTGGGATGTCTTGATGTGGTTTGGAGGGATCGCAAACTATTCTGTGGCCTTGCACCACTCTGGTTAATTATCGGGCTTCTGCAAAGATTCACGCATTTGTACTTGTTTATTAATGAAATTATTAAAAATCTGAGATTTTTATTACTATCTTTAAGCAAACATTTAACAATAAAACCCGGGGAGCACAAGAAAAATATAAACTCATATAAAAGATCATGCATAAATTTGGAACATAAGCAACAGAAACCACACAATGACTTCAGAGACTCTTATCTTTATTGATCTTCTCTTTAGTACAACCAAATCTACCCTACGCACTCAGCTATAGGGGTCCACACACCCAGCTGCGGACTCTGCCAGGCCTTTGCACACACAACTGCAGAGCCTCTATCTCTCTACCAACACCCTTGACTCAGACTTATAAATGCTCCAGGACTTCTTGCTTCATAAACCCATTACATTCCAGATCCACTAGATACTTGCTAAAAACTGACTTCTAAACATAGAGCCATGCTCTATTTATACATTTCCATGGTCCGCGGACCATGGGCAAGCTGACTAATTTTACATTATTTTTTGGACGGACAACCCTTTGACTTGACTCATTACACTTTGCACTCTACGCATCTGGCAGAGTCTTTATCATACCTTTACACAAGACTACTGGATTTGAGCCCCAAAACCATTATGTGGGGCCTTCGCTACCCAACAACTTATCCAAGTGTCATCACAAATTCATATGTGTCAATGTATCTCACCAAATAATTTATGGAATGCAATTATTTTATTTCTATAATGAGAAAATGTAAAACGTGTGGAATACCAAAGGTACCACATTGAATTTGAAGAGTCACTAGAAATTTTTAATGTCATGTAGAAGCTCAAAGGTCATAAATAAATTTAAAAACTCATAGTAAAATCTCAAGAGCCATGAGGGAGGTGAAGAGTCACATGGGAGTTGGAGAGTCACATCATTTGTTATAGATTTACCCTCATAGCTCAAGATAATGGACTTGGGACTTTTAACTTTTCACCTTGGATTCTCTAGTTGAGCATAGGAGAAAAGATCTTTCTTTGGAGGAGCGAGTGGTGACTTAATGTTCCAGTATTGGGGCTAGTGTGGCAATATTGTAATTGTATATCTTAGCACTTTCACTTAATACATGAATGTCTCATAGCTATCACACTTTCATGCATATTTGTGAATGAGTGTAACACTATTCTTTCATTGTTTACGGTGTATGTTTATGTTAACACATACTAATGAAAATGAACTATTTCATTGGCTTTGGTTTTCATCTCATTGAATGTGCATTATTACTACGTTAGTTATCATTGTTTTCTTGAGAAGTAATTTGTAGGTTAATAAACAATTCTTTCATACTCTTGTGAGTCTCATTTAGGATAGTACTATTACTTTTCTTCTTGAAACTCAATCTCTCTTTTCCCTTTCGTGAAAGTACCATATATGCGTTGCAGTTATATTCCTCACAATGTCAGCTTACTTTCTTATTTCAAATATCATTTGTATAATATCTTATGTTGATAATTTCAGCCAAGGTAAATTCCTAAGGATAACAGAAACCAACCATATTTCTTGTTGGGGCTCCTACTCCAAATGATTTGAGGTCTAGTTCGGACTTCATACCAGGGAAACCCCCTTTCGTTACAGATTTCTAGCACCATCAACATGGGGGATATGTTGATCTGATATGACGTGTTCCTGTTCAAGCCTCCAAGCTGAATTCCATCCACTCCACACTTTCAAAGAATCCTGAACAACCTAAAGGAAAAAAGAAAAGAACAAGTCCAATAAAAATTCTAACACTAAGGAAGAAGCACTTGAAACCTAAGGGATTGTTGGTGGTAGCATAGAAGAGAAAACTAAAAGTAATAGCTTTCCTTGCAATATTTGTGGGGAATACCATATTTAGTCATTAGTTTCCTCACATAGATGAGATCCATAGTTACTTCTCATAACAAAACATCACTCTTCAACCTCTTGTCTTGATGAATCCATTTTCAGCCCAGAATAAACATATGGTTTTGAATCCTCCACCTCTTCAAAAAGTCAGGAGTGTGAGAAATTCTTCCAATAATGCCTAGTCATCCACACAATATATCCATTTCAATACTAGATAACATAACGATGAGAATCCCGAGAGTAGTTTTTCCACATCAAAACTCGAGATATCTACTCAACTTGATGGCCTTCTTCACTTTGATAAACCATGATTAAAAAATGTGCCACATCCTATTTAAGGTGAAATTTGTAATAATACACATAATACTAATGAAAGGGACCCTCACAACTACAACATTATTGGGGATGCTTACCAAGCACCAACTACTGTGTTTGTACTCAAAGTTTTTCAAAGTCGACAAATAGCAATCAACCTAAATTTTGGATTTGGATAGATGGGGAAGGTGGAAGGTGTTGAGTATGTATTATCATGGACATGCAATATCAATTAGAACCTCCTATTTGTGTCCCTCTTGAAAAATAAAAGAAATTCCTCAATAAAGGTCACACTAGACTAGGGGCAAGTGATAACCACCAAGGTGAAGCATTGGAACAAGTGTACCACCAAAAGGCGTCTGTTACACAGTAATTTGTCACTGTCTTCCTTGCAGTCCTTCTACTATGTCATGTGTCCAAGTAAAACATGCCCACATTAGACAAATGCTCTTTGATGTTGCCAAATGACCCACTTTTCCTAAGTTATCTGCCTCATCGCGGCTATGGGCTAAATAAACGCGCTGAAGGGCGCACCTAAACAGTCCATATGCGCTGCCATTGCGGAAGTACACTTGATTCCAGCAATGGTCTGATTTCATGACCCCGTGAAAGGTTGTTTGTAGTCTTTAGCGATGACTTGACTGTTTGCATTATTCGAAAGTGATGTCAACACTGTAGATCAGTTATGCCACCCACAATGATCCAGATTGGGCGAATTTGTTCCAGCAGTTGGCCTTCCAGATGACTCCAGACTTGGTTGTTGGCATAGTTTGTATTGCCCTCCTTTCTCTGGCGTGGCTGTTCCGTCATTTGTGCTAGCTTCCTTGGAGATAATCTCACTCTTCCACCTTTCATGGAGACTCCTTCTCCTATTTAAACTCTCACCATTGCTATGCACTTCTAGTTTTTGGATAGTTTTTCTGATAGTTGGCTAGTTGAGCAGTGCTGTTAGTGTTTGTGAGTTTGCTAGATAGCTGATGTGAGTGTAACAAGTGTGAGATTGTTGATAGCTTGTGGAAGGTTGTGAAGTGCCCTTAATCTTGTGTAAAACTTGTGAGTGAGAGAGACTTGTGTATTGGGAGATCCATCTTCAAAGAGTGAATGCTTGAAGAAAAGGCTAGCTAGATCTCTCTGAGAAGGCTTGTGACGTCAAGACTTTGGTTGTAAGCTTACTCCTATTTCATTATTAATGCAATCAATGATGTTTTCCTATGTCTTGTATGTAATTTACTTGATAGCTCATGACTTCTTGACTTTGTGAGTAAATAGATCATTGTTGTTCCGGTTACGTGCTTTGTTGTATTTCCTTTGCATTGTTTCAGGTTGATCACTCATTAGGAGAAGGAAGCGGACGCTGGAGCAGCGCAACGGAACTCCATCGACCACCGGTTGAGGTAGGCCTCCAACTATGACTATTTAAGGAAAGCTATTGTTGATCTATCCTTGTTTGTGACTAGACCGACTCTAGAGCTAGAGGGGTTGGCTCTATCCACAGAGGGAACATTTTCCTGCATCACAAATTGGCGACTCCACTAGGGAGCTTGGCCTTTGTTCTTCCTTTATTTGCTCTTGTTTTGATTTTTGATTTGGTCTCTTTTGAAGTTTGGGGATTAGTTATCAGTCTTTTGAGTTTCCTGGGTCGATCTGGGAAATATCCCTTTTTGATTGAAGGGTTGACTGGTTTTGGTTCGGGAATTTTTGTTCATTTGTTATTGTTTTTGCATCATCACGGAAAAAATCCTAACAGTCGCGATGTCATCACCACTTTGTAGCTTTGTACCCATGATGATCTCGAGTTACTAGCTTAATTCCTGCGATGACTCTTTAAATCGCATCATCACGGAAAATAGGTGTATTTCTGCGATCATCTCGGGTTGTCAGTGTAAAATTTGCGCTGACATCTCTAGTTGTTTGTCCATCACTGCCGATGGTATCTCAACTTGCGCTGACATCTCTAGTTGTCTATCCATCACTAGCGATGGTATCTCATTTAGCGATGACATCTCTAGTTGTCAGTGTAACACTTGCGATGATTCCTGTAAAATTGTTTTTATGACTTTACCTCCTGAATTCATCAATCTTGCTTATCCCCTATTGTTTCTTGTCTCTCATTAGCTTGTTTTAATTGCTTTTGGTTAGGGTACTGTCTCTTTGATTTTATTGAGTGAGTCTTGTGTTTTCAAGCCATGTGACCTAGCCCTTTAGAAGTTTCATCGAGAAAACATTTTCTTGGGTTACTTGTCTATTCAAGGTTCATCCACAACCGTCTTGTTGATTTGCTTGAGGCTTTTTCACTGCTTGTTTTCTTACTGGTTGATTTTTAGTGTCGATCATTGAACCAATTTTTTATGTTGATTTGATTTCTTCATCACCAAGCATAGATCACAATTGTTTGGATCGATCAGTTCACACTTACTTGTTTGTCTCTTTAAATTCAAAAAAAAAATCAAAAGAATTGCATTCATTTGATATACGAAAATGAAAGTATATATGCATTTCAAATTTTCATGTTTGAGAAATTGAAAAGAGAACTTTAAATCTTTCATTAGTAGTATCGATGCATCGTGAGATTAGTGTATTGATGCATTGTATTACTTAGGGTTTTCATTCCCTTGTCTTGGTTTGGGAATGAACTCTCTACCTTTCTATAAGTAGGTGTTCATCGAAATGAAAGATACTTTAGTCATTCTAGCTACATCCTAGGTTTTTGATATAGATATGGTAGGGCCTGGAAACTGAAACATAATTTAAGATCAACTCTAAAATGAACTGAATAAACCTAACAACGCATTGGAACATAACGCACACTATTTATAGATCTAGGCTAGAGACGTGCTCCAGCGTCGTTAAACCTAGTCACTATTATTTGCACTCAAGGTTGGGTGATTCCTCCTTCTGTGAATCAATAGCGGTCTAGTACGGAATTGTGCTCCCATGTACCATCGAGTATATGTTGGGAGACCCCACTAGGTTTTCATCCTTTATCCCTAGGAAGTCATGCCTGCTACCTTGCAAACCGTAACGCACCAAACATAGCGTTCAGGAAGATTGACTGCCGTACGAAAAGTCCTTGGTTTTCATATGACTGCCAAGGTGTATATGCAGTTTTACGGGTTGTTTGGTAAACCTTTTGCCTAGTTCTCCAGAGTAGTCACTTTCGTTCCTTTTCAGACTCCTTAAAAGAAAAGGTCCATCTGAGCATTTTTCCTTTTTGGCTCATTAAACCTCGAAAGAGATAGAGTCATCTTTTCGTCCTTTTCTCGACTCTTGAAACATGAAAAGGTCAAGTTTTGTTCCTGCATCATAAAATTTACTGCCCACTAAATATTCCTGGTAATAGTTTGAGTTCTTGGTTGTGAGAAGAGTGTTTTTTCCGGCTCATTCTCGATGAAAACATTCCACGAGTCTACTGGCCAAGGTTTTCCCCCAAATGGAATCCTGGTCCGTTTCCTTCATTTGGAAATGTTGGTGCTCCGTATATGGCAACATTGTCTTTGCCTGGGTTAACCATCGGTTTTCCTGTATGGTTGTTTTCAACCTCAGTGGTCCTGAGCATCATGACTCCCGTTCCATTGTCTCCTTCATTCAAACCATGACATGTTGATTCCAAGGTTGATCCTACGCCTTCTTCCCCTGTTTCTTCCTCCTCCTCTCCTCCTTCACCTGGTGAAAGTTTCACATCTAGTAACCAGGAGACTAAAAAGAAGAAGAAGATGATGAAGAAGAAGAAGAAGTCTGATAAACGCGAGGCCACCTATGCAGCTACTGCTCCGAGTACATCTAAGATCGAACCACCTTCTGCTCCTCCACAGAAGGTTAAGTTTCCTTGTAAATTGTGCAAGGGTGACCATCTTCTTCGTGATTGTCCTGGAATTCTTAGGATCTTAGAAGTATGGTCTCACGATCCAGCTTGTCCCTCATCATCCTCTGAAGTTCATGACGATGCCACCCTTTCAACTGGCAACAGTAAGAAGAAAGGGAAGATTCAATTCCCCTGTAGGCTATGTGAAGGCAACCATCCCCTTCACCTTTTTCCACTCATGGATAAAGCTTTCGCCGTTTTGGAAAGTCTTGCAACTTCGTCACCCCAACTTCCCATTGGTTATCAGAGGCTCTCTTCAGACCCTCTCCCCGTTGACAAAGAGATTGACTTAGATTCTTCTCTTTTCCGTCCTCCTCTTTCTGAACCTGGCTGTGCTACGCCTGTTCTAGACCAACCATTGGTCGGAGAGAGTGTCGACTTGGGTTCACCACTTGTTGATCACTCTGTTTCAGAAGAGCGTCGTTCTCATGTTCTTCTCATCTCATCAGATTCTCCCGAGTCCGAGAACGACACTCCTATCCTAGCTGATTCGAAGAGTCCTTCTTTGGTTCCTGTAGAGCAAGGGGGCAATCATACGATTCCCCCCACCAAGTAGTTCAGTCGTTTCCTTCGACTGGAGTCATTTGATTGCATTCTGCCTTCCATCCTATGTGCCTTTCCAGATTACAGTACATACCTATGATAAGGCAGTACCTGGCACTATCTTAGATGAGGGTGCGTCTGTCAGTCTTATGCCTTCCACTACTTGGTAAGCTTTGGGCTCCCCACAGCTTGTGCCAGTCACACAGAATTTGTTGGCATTTGACGGAGGAACCAGTCAACCTTTAGGGATCCTCCTAAAGCTTCTTGTTACTTTGGGGGGCAAAACCGTCTATATAGACATCATGGTTGTCCAAGGTTCTTTAGATTTCAGTCTTCTCCTTGGCCATGACTATGTTTATGCCATGGGGGCCCTCGTTTCTTCACTTTTCCGTGTGGCTTTTTTTCCACATGACGGAAGAATGGTGACCATAGATCAATTATCGTTCTTTAGTCCCTTGGTGCCTCCTGTGCAGCAGTCATCCCCTATTGGTTCTTGCTCGCAAGCAGTACCTTCTTTGCCACAGGTCAATTATGTGGCTACCCGTTCCATCTCTGCCTTTGTTGATGATTATGCATATAGTCTCGTACATCATGTACTGGGGGCTCTGGAACCTGATCTGTCATTAGTGCCTCATGACATGTCTTCCTCCCAGAGTGCGTTTCTTCCATCCCGTGAAGATCTCTTGAGAGCCATGTTCTCATATGGCCCATGAGTAGGTGTCACGAGGATAGTTTGTTCTTGTCTCAACCTTGTTAAAAAATGAAACCGGGTGTTACGAGCATAGTTCCTTGTCTTGTGTCAAGCTCGTTAAAAAAGGAAACAAGGAATCCCGAGGATAGTTCTGATCTTGTGTCGACCTCGTTAAAAAATGAAACAAGGTGTACAAGGATAGTTTGTCCCTATGTCAACCTCGTTAAAAAATGAAATAAGGAGTGTCGAGCATAGTTCCTGATCTTGTGTCAAGCTCGTTCAAAAATGAAACAAGGGTTATGAGGATAGTTCTTTCACCATGTCAACCACATTAAAAAATGAAACAACTCCCCTTTCCAAATCGAGTCTTTGATTAAGATCTTGTGAAATCCAAGTCGAGTCTTTCCAAGATATCGAATGTGAAACTTCATTCCATCCACCTTTGAATGCAATGAAGCTTGGGGGGCATGTACCTCAATTTGGTTCATTATGTTGGGGGCATGCGAACTTATAACAAGCATAGTTTTTGTTTCAAGCGTGTGTAAACATGAAACCGAATCCAAGCAGAGTTCTCCATGGTTCAAGCTTGTGTAAAAAGTGAACCCATACCTGATTTACATCTCGTGTTGACATTTATCCGCTAAATTCTGCTAGATGAGCCTTGGTTGTTTCATTCCATCGCCACCATCGCTTTGGCTGATCATATGCTTTCACTTGGTTGTTTTTTCCTTTCCTTAGGAACCGCAGCGATGAGTGATTTTATTATCCAGCCTTTTGACCATTACATGTTTTGAGTAGCTCCACCATTGCCAGAACTAGTTGATACCCTTTATACCACTCTTTCCTCTAGGACAAGTCACCTTTAAGCCCTTTTCTGACTTGTAAAAGATGAAAAGATTTCCGAGTATTTTTTCCCTTTTTGAATCGTTAAAGAGAATAGAAATGGAGGTCCGCTTTCAGGTCTTTTGCGATCGTTTAAAGATGAAAATATTGCCGAGTTTTCCCTTTTAACTTGTTAAATGGAATAAGAGGTGATCTGCTTTAAGCCCTTTTCCGACCGTGTAAACACAAAAAGATTGCTAGGCCTTTTTCATTTCGAGCTCGTTATTGGTTATGAAACGACGTGATTTCGATCGCTTTTCTACTTTTTTGGGTCGAGGTCACTAATCACGAAAATTTCTCCTCGATCGTAATGGTTGGGCGGTTCTTTCGAGTATCGTTTTATATTTTTTCGGGCTCGAGAGACACAAATTTACGAAAAAGGACCCCCTTGGAGTTTTCTTTTCCATGTCTTTTTCACATTCTCTAAACATGAAAAAGACTCTGAGTTTTACCTATGTCGGACTCGTTAAACCCTGACGACATTGGACTCATCACCATGACGAGACTCGAGCTCCTCCTTCCTAGGGCTCGTTAAATTATTACTAGGTTGGACTCAACAACAGGTTTACCATTGATTGTCTATGGCGGCTAGTCACTCTTGAACATCGACACTTTTTCTTCTTGTCAAGTTGGGACATCCACACCTCGTCATTTGGCCTTCCATGGGTTTGGGTTACCATTCAGCCTCATTCCATCTGATTCATGTTGCTTTCATTGAGCCTTTGATCCCTTAGTACCTGAATGCTGCCACCCTCCAAAGTCGTGTCACCGATATGTTCAAGAGTATAATCCTTCTACAGTTTTCACCCTCGCCTTCTCCTCGGATACTCTGTTTCACCATCTACTACTTGTTCCTTGTCTCGTGTCATTGATGGAGGAAACATTATGGCCCTCCTACGATGGGTCGTCTCCTGTCGACATCAACTCATTATCCAGGAGATTGATCTAGAGATCCCCTTTGGTACCTTAGAGCTTGCATGCCTCAATGGAAAGTTCTTCACACCTAACGGTCGACTTTCATTATTGGTCATCGATTGGGTGATTCCACGAGTGTTCGAATTCAGCTCCTTCTTCACACTTCGTGGATTGTGCTAAACAGTAGCTTGAGAACCATTGGCATTATTGGTGGTTTCTCTCACGCTTGTTAATGGTTTTTATCATTGGCCGGTGATCAAGCGACTTTCTACCATGCTTGACCACAGCACATCTATTCACATGTTAGAATTTGTACTATGATCGGATGGGTTCAAGACACCGAACTCAAATTACATACGTTCAGGCTGCGTGGATTGGTTTATGATTACATGATTCATTGATGGATGGCTGCAATCATACCTTTATCATCATCATGGTCTCATTCGTTGGATGGTTGCGTCCATACCACAGACCTATTTCGTATGTCTTTTGGATGGCTGCGCCCATGCCTAGACTACATGTACTTCATTATCAGAGATATCAGTTGTACTTACGTGCAGGTTCTTCCAGATGGTGTTCCAGCTCAGTCAGTTTCGTAAAGCATTTCACCCCTCCCACTCTCTCGGGTTTCATACTTTAGGGGGCATCTGTTACACAGTAATTTGTCACTGTCTTCCTTCCAGTCCTTCTACTGTGTCATGTGTCCAAGTCAAACATGCTCACATTAGACAAATGCTCTCTGATGTTGCCAAATGACCCACTTTTCCTAAGTTATCTGCCTCATCGCGGCTATGGGCTAAATAAACGTGTTGAAGGGCACTCCTAAATAGTCCATATGTGCTGCCATCGCGGAAGTACACTTGATTCCCATGATGGTCTAATTTCATGACCCAGTGCAAGGTTGTTTGTAGTCTTTGGCGATGACCTGACTATCTACGTTATTCAAAAGCAGTGTCAGCACTGTAGATCAGTTATGCCACCTACTGTTATAGACATTTTTGGGCACTGAAACCCCAAGCATAAAATGTCCATAAACCAAGGGCTCCTAAGTCCCTAAAGGTGTTGTTCCAACCCCTAAAAGAACAAGGTCAACTGATTACAGCATCTCCCAGAAGTTCTCCATGAAAAACTAGTCAGAACTGGTCAAAACTGGACCATTTCACCTGCTCCATAGGCAAAGTGCGTTGCATCCCACCTAAATACACATAGTAGGTGCATTGCATTTCAAAAAGCCCTTCTATGGGGTGTGATGGACGAGAAGGGACAAATGGCAGGGTCAATCCGCAAGGTGGAGAAGCATGAAATCTTCTAGAAACTTCTCCTCTGACACTTGCCTATCTGAATTCGACCAAGGATGAGTAAGAGATCATCAATCTCCAAGTGTAATCAAGAACTATCAGAGGGGAGACACTAATCAAATCTCAAAAGCTGACTCACCTCCCTTTCAGACATCTATATATGGATCCCTCATCCCTGAGATCCAGGGGCTGGAATTTTGTATCTTGTAAGGAAGTGGTGCTCGTTTATTGGTGAAATATCATAGTGTTGGGTGATCTAAGCTTTTCATGAGGTGAAGAAGGGCTTCTTGCTGAGAGCATGATGTTGGGTCAGAAAAATTGGTTGTAACTCTCTTGGCTCTTTCTTGATTATCAATAAAGCTATTCAAGTTTTCCTCCATACTCTTGTATGATTTATGTTTTATGCATTTGTATGGTTAATATACATCTGATCCTATATTTCTTATGATAATAGATCTATGTTCTCGTATAGTATTATGCTGCTTTGATTCTACAGGTACTCTGTGAAGCTAGGTATACAAGAAAGCAAGCAGCAAAGGAATATCAGAAGAGAGAGGAATCAAGCAAGGAACCAAGCGTAAGACAAAGGTTGGTCTCCTTTATTCTTCTCTCATCTATCTTTCATAAAGGAAAACAATAGTAGTTTTACTTTGTTTGTTTCTAAGGTAGCTACCAGCCTTAGTGGGATTAGAAGTTCGGCACAGACACTATCCCCGGTAACAAAATGGCGACTCCACTGGGGAGCGAGTAGATTGTTTGTTCATCTACATTTGTTTACTTTATAAAGTTACAGATGAAGCCTGAAGTCAAGCTAGCTAGCCTTCGAACTGCATTTGCTATGCAAGTGCAAAGTAGATCAACGTTTCTTCAGTCAATCTTTGGGTTTTGTTTATGATTTACAAGCTCTCTAATTTCCCTTGTGGTGGCTCTAGTAACCTCCTTAGATTACCCCTATGATTGATTTACTGATTACCACTTGCTCGGCCAAAATCCCTGAAGTGAACTGCAAACTATGACCCAGAACCCAATCAAAGTCTTGTCCCTGGTCCAGTGCACTGTCTGTTCTGTGAACCTCAAATTCAGCGCACTTCCTGAGTGTAGTAGGTGCGTTGCATTTCAGTTTCACTGTGTTACAGGTGCGCTGATCAACTAGGCAATGTTCCTAAATTTTGGTTTCTGTGTTCACTCTTTTCAGATCTATTCAAGAGTTTTGCTGCCTGTAGTCAATACACCTCTGTTTGAAACCGCTTTCCTTGTTGTTATTCCACCTCCATTGTGCAAGGAACTGTAAATGTTTTTATGTATTTTTTGAGTCATTTTCAGTTCTCCTTTACAAAGAAGTAACGTAATTGTACTGTCGTTTCTTGATTTGAAAGTGTCGCAAGTGTCGTTTTCAGTCATAGAAGAGAGTTTGATTGCTCTTGATAGTCGATTACCCTGTTACTATTGTATTTGATCTGAATTAGTAATTTTTCTAGTGTCGAAAGCAAGTTTTCAATTCCAAATCGCAAAGTGTTGTCATTGTCCTCATTTTGTTTTGAAAAGAAACTTGTTAGTAATTTCGCTTTGAAAAATAATTCAGATTTTTGCAATAGCTTTCTTTTTACCACTTACACATTAAGAAGGCTGAAAACAAATACATGCATGTGCATTTGCATTTATACTGCTTGCTGGTTTGATTTAGGACAGTGCATATAGTGTGTGCTCTTTACTCTTTGTTGAAAGAATGCCATCTCTCTTTCCTTAGTAGCTAGGATTTTCATTTGCAGAAAAGAAGATCAAACGATTATTTATCATCTTAGATTGCATTTTAGGAATTGTACATCTACATCACGCAGTGAACCTGAAAGGCAAATTTCTTAAACAAGATCAACTATAAAATAAATTTAATGAATCTAACAAAACTTTGGAACCTAACGCACAACATCTAGAAGTCTAGGCTAGAGACGTATTCCGGCGTCGTAAAACCTAGTAACTGTTGTTTTCACTGTTAGTTGGGTGATTCCTCCACTTTGAGACGATAAGTGCCAGTACGGACTTGTGCTCCCACGTGTCGTCGAGTATATTTTGGGAGACCACAATAGGCTTAATCCTTTATCCATAGGAAGCCATGTCTGCCACCCTATCGATCGCAATGCACTGAACATAGCATTCGGGAAGATTGACTGCCATACCGTAAAAAGTATTCTGTAGTTTTGTGGTTGGTTTGGTAATACCTCTGTCTAGATTTCCAGAGCAGTCCCTCTCGTTCCTTTTCAGACTCCTTAACGGAAAAGGTCCATTTGAGCACTTGTCACTTCAGGCTCATTAAAAATCGAAGGCTACTAGAGTCATCTTTTGTTTTTTCTCGACTCTTTAAATTTGAAAAAACAAGTTGTGTCAAAGCATCTAAAATTTATTTTAAATAGAATAATTATCACCTTTCCTATGTTGGTCTTGGGTTGAGGAAAATGGAGTCCACTAACCAAGGAATTCCTCTTGGAGGAAATCCTAGTACCTTCTCCTCTTGGGGAGATTTTGGTGCACCCCACATGGCTACATTGTCACTTCTAGGATTGACAATTGGTTTTCCTGTATGGCTCTTCTCAACCTCCGTTGTTCAAAACACCGCGATTCCTGAACAATCGAGTCAGCAACTAAACGATACCAGAGTTACCCCCCAACCCTCTACTTCATCCAATTCTTCCTCTCCTCCTTCCTCTTCGCTTGATGAAGCTGGTAAAGCCAAAAATCAAGTTCCTAAGAAGAAGAAAGAAAAGAAGAAGAAAGAGAAGAAGAAGAAGGAGCCAAAGGCGAAAAGGGGCAACCAAATGTCGTTTAGCGAAAATCCACACACTGCACCAACCAGGCCTAAATCGCCATGTGTCATTTGCAAAGAAGACCACTATCATAGAGATTGTCCTTGCATCCCTCGGATCCTAAGGGACTGGTCTCCTCGTTTGCACAACCCGGTGTCATCAACCTCTAGTGATCATGTTGAAAGTACACCGTCAACTAGTGAAAGTGAAGCCCCTGGATAAAAGGAAAAGGTAAACTTCCTTGTAGACTGTGTGAAGGCGATCATGCCGTTCACCGTTGTCCCTTCTTAGATGAGGCCAAAGGAGTTTTGGACGACCGTCCGGTTTCACCGTTACGGCTCCCTCTTGGATATAAGAAACTCTTGCCGAGTCCGTCACTAGTTGAAAATTTGGCTGACACGCCCTTGTGGTCGGCTGAAGCGTCTATCATTGAAGATAAACCATCTGAATCCATACCTGATGAATGTCCAAAGGTCGAGGCGGCAGTTGACCCGGTTTTGCCTTCAGAGGTTCCGTCTTCAGATGATACAGTCACCGAAGAGAACAAAGATGACATCGTCCAAATTCTCTTCGTAAACACAGACTCCAATGAACATGGGGGCAGTTTACCCATTCCTTTACCGCAGGAAGGAAGTTCGTCAGAGTCATACCCAGCCGTCTATTCGGTCCCACCTCCAAGCAACCTGGTCATTTCCTTTGACTGCAATCTACTAGGCAGACCCCGTTTATTGGCTGGTATACCATTCCGAATCATCACTCAAGTATATAGAATGGTTATGGTCGGTACCATCATAGATGAAGGGGCTTCTGTGAGTATCCTTTCCTCAACTGCTTGGAAAGCGCTTGGTTCGCCATCGCTTTTGCCTGAAATGAGAAATCTAACAGGCTTTGACAAAGGAACCAGTCGACCGTTAGGGATCCTTCCCAATGTGCCCATTACATTGAGAGGGAAAACCATTCACATGAACGTAATGGTAGTCCAAGGACCCCTGGATTATAATCTACTCCTTGGACGAGACTATATTTATTGCATGGGAGCCATTGTCTCCTCACTCTTTAGAGTAATGTGTTTTTCGCACGAAGGAAGAGTGGTCAAGCTCGTAGACCAGCTTTCATTCCCCGGTTCACGCATAGCAAATAGTCATATACCATCCCTGAATGGTCTTTTCACGCAAGGAATGTCTCATCAATCCCCAGTCCGTCCACCTGATGAGCGCGAGTGATTCGGGGGACATGACTGAAACCCAGGGGGCATGCATCCTGGTCTGCTTCGGCAGGAGAACCTTGGGTATAGGGTTGATTTCCGCGAGGGATATATGACTAATCTGGCGAACCCGTCCTTACAGGAAAATGGGAACAGACTGGAATAAGATACCTTCGTTAAGGTTATGCCGGGTGACACCACTCCTCTCTGTCTATTTCGATAGGCATCGCCGAGAAAGAATTTTATCCGCTACGCGGATGAAACTTTCTTGGTAACCTGGAAATTTTTCTCTATACTTGGGGGCATGCAAACCTTTTGGCGTGCAAGCGAAGAGAGACTATTTATTTTTTAAATTTTTAGGTCCTCTAACCCTTTAAACTCGTAGGATTAGTCGTTTCCTAACTTGCATAAAGAAAGGATCCGGAGCAAAGCTTTGTAAGGTGCAAGCTCCACAAAAATGGCATCTTAGATGAGACATCCTTATTATACGACTGGATCGAGCAGTTTTATTGTGGAACTCAAATTCGGTAAAAAATAAACATAAGCAATGAGCAAGTGTTTCCCCCCGTGTTTAAGCTCATTAAAAAATGAACTAATTTCCGGTAAATAACCATCGTGAATGTAGTACTTCAGCCTTTAAAGCCTTGGTCATGTTCTCATCATCACCTCCACTTTGTATTGGATGATCATTCACCTCCACTTGATTGTTTACCCATTTTGAGGAACAGCTGCGAAGAGTGATCTTGTTAGCCATCCTTGTGACACTGTTGTGATTGGAAAATTCCAAACCTTACCTGGAATTAGCTGCTACCCAAATTTATCACTCGTTCCTCAAAGACGAGTCTCCTTTAAGCTCTTTTCAACTGACTCGTAAAATATGAAAAGATTGCTGAGCCATTGGCCTCTCCAGCTCGTTAAAGTGACCGAAAGTGCTATCCCTCCTTTAGATTTTAATCTTTTTGGACCTGAGGGATTATTCAACAAAAAGATCGAGCACTTGTCTTGTTTGGCTCGTTAAAATTACCGAAAATTCATCCCTTTTGTATTATTTTATACTTTTTCGGACTTAAGGGATTTGATGATGAAAAAGGATATTTGGAGTTTCCTTTACGTTCTTTTTCAGACTCTCTAAAATTGAAAAGGACCAAATTATCTTTGTCGTTAAACTCGTTAAAACCTAATAGAGACAAACTTGTCCATAACAGACAAGAACGAGTTTCACTATCGCTAGGCTCGTTAACACATAGCGATGGGTTTGCCCGAAGGGAAAATTATAGAACAAGCATATGTTATCCTCCACAAGCTTGACAAAAATAAAGAGGTATTGGTCAGCAATGACTGGGGAAAAATTGGGAAGAAAACTTGAAGAAACTTTATTGGTAGCAAGTCACTCTTGAACATGACACTTTCACTCCGCATCCTAGTCGGGTTGGGTTGTTCCATTCACTGGTCACATCACCATGGTTCCATCACACCATCCACATTTGGGGTTAATGCTACCAATCCATCATGTCAGTGTTGCTGATATGTTCAAGAGAATTCACTCAGAGAATTCACCTGTGTCTCACCCACTATAATACATTTTCGCTCCATTCTTTCATGACCGCCACCCTGAACCGTATATCACCAGATTGTTTTCACCTCCATTAAAATCATTTGCTCTGTTCCGTGTCATTGATGTGGGATTCATTAATGCCCTCCTATGATGGATCGCTTCTTGTCGACATCAGCTCATTATCCAAGAAGTCGATCTAGGAACAACCCTTTCAGTACTTTGAAGCTTGCATGCCTCAATGGCAAGTTTCTCACTTCCGGCGACAGGTTTACATCAATGGCCTTCGACTGAAAGATTTTACGTGGTGTTCGATGCCAAGTCCCTTATTCACACCACGTGAATTGTACTGCAGTACCTTGAGGATCATTATCATTATCGGTGATTCCTCTCGCGCCTGTTAACAACTTACATCATTGGTTGGTAATCAGGCGATGTCTTTCCATGTTCAACTCCAGAACATCTCTCACATGGATCGACTTGTACTTTGAGTGAAGATCGAATGAGATTGAAGACCTCGGATCTAGTTTCATCCATCCAGGCTGCGATATATATTCAGGAAAATAAAGACATCAAATGTACATCATTGCTGCACAGATAATCATCCAATCTAAGGGATGATGGCTCTACCGGAATCATCAGTCTACACTCAGACGATTTTTTGTCTCATGTACATGAAAAATGAATTTATAAAGCTGAGCATGGGAATGCCCGCCTCAGCTAGATCATGAAAAAATTATGAAGATAATGTATTGTATTGTATCTTATTACAGGTCTCCTTCCAGCTTGAAAGAACTTCGGATCCTCATGATAAAGCATTTCACCCGACATCAAAAGATTAACGACCTCATGCTTTAGGGGGCAACTGTTATAGACATTTTTGGGCACTGCAACCCCAAGCATAAAATTTCCATAAACTAAGGGCTCCTAAGTCCCTAAAGGTGTTGTTCCAACCCCTAAAAGAACAAGGTCAACTGATTACAGCATCTCCCAGAAGTTCTCCATGAAAAACTACTCAGAACTGGTCAAACTGGACCATTTCACCTGCTCCATAGGCAAAGTGCATTGCATCCCACCTAAATACACACATTAGGTGCATTGCATTTTAAAAAGCCCTTCTATGGGGTGTGATGGGTGAGAAGGGACAAATGGCAGGGTCAATTCGCAAGGTGGAGAAGCATGGAATCTTCTAGAAACTTCTCCTGTGACACTTGCCTATCTGAATTCGACCAGGGATGAGTAAGAGATCATCAATCTCCAAGTGGAATCAAGAACTATCAGAGGGGAGACACTAATCAAATCTCAAAAGCTGACTCACCTCCCTTGCAGACATCTATATATGGATCCTTCTTCCCTGAGATCCAGGGGCTGGAATTTTGTATCTTGTAAGGAAGTGGTGCTGGTTTATTGGTGCAATATCATAGTGTTGGGTGATCTAAGCTTTTCATGAGGTGAAGAAGGGCTTCTTACTGAGAGTATGATGCTGGGTCAGAACAATTGGTTGTAACTCTCTTGGCTCTTTCTTGATTATCAATAAAACTATTCAAGTTTTCCTCCATACTCTTGTATGATTTATGTTTTATGCATTTGTATGGTTAATATACATCTGATCCTATATTGCTTATGATAATAGATCTATGTTCTTGTATAGTATTATGTTGCTTTGATTCTACAGGTACTTTGTGAAGCTGGGTATACAAGAAAGCAAGTAGCAAAGGACTATCAAAAGAGAGAGGAATCAAGCAAGGAACCAAGCACAAGACAGAGGTTGGTCTCCTTTATTCTTCTCTCATCTATCTTTTATAAAGGAAAACGACAGTAGTTTTACTTTGTTTGTTTCTAAGGTAGCTACCAGCCTTAGTGGGATTAGCAGTTCTACACAGACACTATTCCCGGTAACACCCGCGATGATCTAGATTGGGCGAATTTGTTCCAACAGTCAGCCTTCTAGATGACTCCAGACCTGGTTGTTGGCATAGTTTGTATCAGCCTCCTTTCTCTGGCGTGGTTGTTTCATCATTTGTGCTACTTTCCTTGGAGATAATCTCACTATTCCACCTTTCATGGAGACTCCTTCTCCTATTTAAACTGTCACCATTGCTATGCACTACTAGTTTTTGGATAGTTTTTCTAATAGTTGGCTAGTTGAGCAGTGATGTTAGTGTTTGTGAGTTTGCTAGATAGCTGGTGTGAGTGTGACAAGTGTGGGATTGTTGATAGCTTATGGAAGGTTGTGAAGTGCCCTTAATTTTGTGTAAAACTTGTGAGTGAGAGAGACTTGTGTATTCGGAGATCCATCTTCAAAGAGTGAATGCTTGAAGAAAAGGCTAGCTGGATCCCTCTAAGAAAGCTTGTGATGTCAAGACTTTGGTTGTAAGCTTACTCTTATTTCATTATTAATGCAATCAATGATGTTTTCCTATGTCTTGTATGTAATTTACTTGATAGCTCATGACTTCTTGACTTTGTGAGTAAATAGATCATTGATGTTCCGATTACATGCTTTGTTGTATTTCCTTTGCATTGTTTCAGGTTGATCACTCATTAGGAGAAGGAAGCGAAAGCTGGAGTAGCGCAACGGAACTCCATCGACTATCGATTGAGGTAGGCCTCCAACTATGACTATTTAAGGAAAGCTATTGTTGATCTATCCTTGTTTGTGACTAGACCCACTCTAGGGTTAGAGGGGTTGCCTCTGTCTACAGAGGGAACACTTTCCTACATCACACGGTCTATCATATAATTCAACCAATAATCCATACTAGAATTACCTTAAACATTAGTGAAAGGGCTTGAATAAAAAAATGGTTAATGTACCTCACACTAGATGACCCACCTTTATCAGATGAGTATGCTAAATTAAAGAAAGCATTGACCAAAGCGTGGATGAGATCCATCTAAGGCTAGTAATATGTATCATGAAAGGGATACTAGTTTGAAAACTAAAAAAAGATGAAAAAACAAATTCTCTAAGCGCTCACCCAAATGGGTGGGTAAAATTCCTAGTTTGGAAATTTAGGGTTTGAAACCTTATGTATCCATTTGAGGCATTGAATGACATTTTTAGGGGATCAAACTTTCTTTACTCTTACTCAAACCCCTTTTTATTGATCTATGCACAATGGCATTTCTAATGATAAAAATTTCATATCAATCAAATCTTGTATGCAAATGTTATGCTCCTCGCAAGTTTACCTATAATGTTGACCACCATAGTATAAAAAGATGTTGTGTCAACCCACATAACTCACACATATGGGGGCTAGCCATGTGTGTAATTTCAAGAATATTCTACATGTTCCAAAATGTAACTCTAATTGAGGATTGACCAATTCCAAAACCCTAGTCCTAAATTAATTTTGAGCTATATTAAATACCTAGTCACTAGGAGAAGTCAGAGTTTCATTCTATGCCATTGTACATGTTCCATAGTTGAGTAGTGTAACTAGGAGTGCTAAGATAGAGAGAAAAACATAGGGTGATAAGATTATTTAGTGGCCTTGGAGGCCACAATGTCTCAGGTAATTTCGTAAAGAGTACCTCTTTGTAGTTATTTCCATGCTAGAGAAAAGAGAGGAAAATGACCTCACCTTCTAGTTAGGTTTTCTCCGTAATGGGTTTCCCAAGATAAATATTATGTCTAGTTGTGGATAGTGTGTGAGTATTTCTCTGTTGTCTATTTTTCACATTTTTAGGTATTTCAAACATTTAAACAAAAACCTCATAAATGAAGAATAAGAAATCTAAAAGAAATTAACTTCATAGTAGATATTTAAGTATTTTATCATATCTATTGTGACAAACTATGCCACTAGAGTATCTATAAGAATTTACAAATTAAGAACAATATTTGATTGTATTCAAATAAAAAGGTATAAATAAATAAATTACGACATGAGCAAAAAGATTATAATAAATGATATATAATTTTCTCTATGAAATGGTCATTTTATGCATTATTATAGTTCAATTTCAATCTCTAATAAAAAAATGAAAGACCACTTTGAAAGGAAAAAAAAAACTCAAATTAAATAAATAAAAGTAATGAACTTATCATGCTTCAACCTTATTCCTCCTACATAAACTTACTCCCATTTTTCCCTTTCAAATGATTGACAATGGTTTCTATTTGTAGTTTGTGCTAAAGTTTCAATATAAATTGGTTTCAATTTGGATACCAATTATTCAAGCATATGCATGCATATTGTTAGGGCCCCGAGTTGGCACCAAGGCCAATGTGCACCGATGATGGGAAACGATCACTTAGGAGAGCTGAAAATTTGAATTTGGACTGAGTTGGGCAAGAACACATGGTAGATGCACCCACATGAAGGCAGGGCTCCCACCTTTGCGACGAGAAGAGTTGGTGGCGACTTGAAGATGAGCGCACATTGGACGACAAGTAGAGAGGTGAGGATTTTATAGCGAAGGCACCAAATGACTCAGGAAAGAAGGGCCCATCACAAAATTATAGAAACCAACTTGTGAACCTATGCCCATTGGCGTGTTCACACTAAGGGGTGCCCAGGCGCCAAGCATAGCGGGCAGGAAAATGCAACGTGATGGTAAGGCAATGAGTAGGGTACGATGGGTGGATGAGAAGTCAGTGATGTAGAGTACATGGAAAGTGAGAATTCAAGCTCAGGTAGCATGTGCGATGAGTGAATGACTAACAAGATGTAGCATGGGCAACACAACATGGAAAAGCACCAAGAAAGCGGTGCACCCGCCCAACAGGGGTGTCATCTTCCTATAGGCGGGTTGGCCGAGGGGTGTACCCGCCCGAGGAAGGGAACCCTCTTTCCCATAAGCAGGTCAACCTAGGGGTGTTCAAAAAAGTTAGTGGGTCCACTGAAAACATTGAAGGGGCGTAGACCACATGAATTGTCAAGGCAAGAAGGCGTATAATTAAGAATGAAGCGCTCGACCAAAAGGCAGAGAAGTTCGACCAAGAAACATCAAGAACAATGTGAAGTGTGATATCGTAGAAAACCAAGAAGTCACACTAATCATACGAGGATGTAGTAGAGTGGCCACAAGTGAGGTGGGGCTCGCCCTGTGAGCCAACGCAATTGGGTAGGACTGTTGAAATCTGATTTGGGAAAAAATATTGGGGTTTCTAGGAAGGTCAACGTGCAGGAAGACTTGGGCAGAATGCAGGCAATGACCGCATGACTTGATAGACTTGAGAAGAACATAGGTAAGGGCTACATGACTTGATAGACTCAGGTGGACTAGTTTCTAGCCCAGGCCAGGAAACTACCACACCTTCAAACATTGTAAATTTTTTGTTGAATTGTATTTGTAATAGATAAAGCATAGGGGAAAACTTCTTTGGGGAGTTCCCCTCCTATTGTAAACTTGTGTAAATTGTGATATCACACTCTTTCAATGTTATTTATGTTTCAGTTTTCGCAGAATTGACTGGTTGAAAATAATTGAAGTAAGATAGATTGAATGAATGTTATTTCCACTACATAAATAAAGAGTGAACACTTAATGAAAAATTGACTAAGTGTTGTAAGTAGGCATAGTCTAGGTTTATAGTAGCTTTGAAAAGGTGAAATTGTGTTGGTGTCGCACAATGCCCACAGTGGACTTAAGTCTTATAAGCATGGGGTCGTGACACATATTGTGTCATATGGAGATTAAAACCCTTTTATGAGTATATGCATAACTTATTAATATCTTTTATATAATTTTTTAAATATAAAACAAAAAGTTGGATTTTACAAGATTTTTAATTTAATATTTAAAAAAAAAATAAAGCTGGATTTTTAAATTGATAATTTTTTTTTCTTTTTTAAAGTTGGATTTTATGTTTGTTCAACAACCTATGTTAACATCTAATAACTACCTCATGAATTCAAATGCACTATTTGACTTAAATGTGCCATCACCAAAGTTTAAGAGGTGCCATTCTAGAAAGCAAGCCTCCATAACACCAAAGATGGTGAAATTCCACTGGTGTACGTAATGTGTTATGATATTTTTTTTTGTGAACTTGGTAGTACTTTCTCTATTAATATTGTCTAACCATAATCAATTTATTCCAATAGTATTAGGTGGCCTCAACCTGCCCGTAGGAAACCAGGTTGGCCACCTGTCAGCATTAAAGGTTGTCCAAAATTTGAATAAGTCTTTTTCTATCATCCATGCAACATTAGCTATTCTATCTATACTAATCATCAACTTAGGAAAGTAAAGGTTACTCGTCATAGAAGAAAATTTTTATCTAGTACCCTATTTTACTCATCATCTGAGGACTCCACCGGAGTTGGAGCTTTAGCGCTGGATCCTGGCATCTCACTTCTCCTCATGTCCTGCAGGCTTTGCTTAATCCTACTCAGAGTTGGGTTGTTTCGGTAGACTTGAATCTGGATTGTTGCTATCTCCCTGAGGAGCTTTGCCTTGCTGGGTTCCTTTGTTTTGGTTTCCTCTTGTGCCTCTGGTCCCTTTTTTGGTTCCCATTCCTTGTTGAGTTTCATAGCTCTTGCCACTATGTTCTTCATAACCCAGTATTGCTGGATTGTTTGTCTGAATAGAGTATGGCGGCCGTGGGTGTTCCCTGGATCTTGTACCATGGCTTCCCATTCTTTTGTCTCAATGTCCTAGTTGGTAATGTTGTCATTAAGTTCCCTCTCCCATCTAGCTATTTGCGCTCTTACCTCTGGTGAGTTTCCAGCCATATACGCACTGATAAGAGTCTACATATGATCCTTACCAGTCTTCCTGCCTCTCTTGCTTTGTCCTCTGTTGGAGGCTGCATCACCCCAATGGTATATTTCCCTGCTTTTCCTGTTCCTCTGTTACTCCTTTTAGCCATCTCTTTTCCTTCTCTCGCCATTCTCTCGTTTTCCTAGTTGCAATTTTCTTCACCCGAATCTTTCTCCTCTATTTGGTTGCACGCTACAGTGCACTGCATGGTTCGGGCCTCCAAACTGTGTTGCTCTCTGATTAAAATTAAACCTAAGACAATACCATAAGAAGTATCAGTATTCTGTATATATACTCCCCATACTAGATTTTGTTTATGTGTTCCGAGTTTGGCCTCTTGTCCAAGTCCTAGCCACTTTGGTTTGCCCCCCTTCTCCCTCAAATACCCCCCTGACGGCTCTTGGGTTAGCTTTCTTCGGCTTCTCAAGTCTCCTTCTCTCAAATACATCTCTCCCCGGCTACCCGCACTCTGATGGTTTACCTTAATAATCCTACATGAGAGTCTACAAAGGGAAACCCTGTCCCTGTTCTATGTTTCAAGCGGGTTCCCCTTCCTGGTCTCTCTCCTCTCTGAGGTCTCCACTCGAATTGAGCCCCTGAATAACCCCTCAGTCTCATTCTGGTTATTCTAGATAGGTTTCTCAGCAAGCCAGTCTACCCTTAGCTTAGCTTCAATGGATTTCGGGAAACTCTCCACTCTGTATCAGCAGTCTGAGTTATCCCTCCCATGCCTCAGGTACCACCTGGTCGAGGCTGGTTTCTTTCTGCGCTCTCTCTTACCGAGATCTCCCTTATCTCCCTGACCTCCCTCCTTCCCTCGTTGCTCTTTTTCCAAAGGCAGCTCTTTACTTTTATCAGTTCTCTCCCTTTCATCATCATTCCAGACCTGGTTAGATTTCTAGGAAACCCTGGTTTTGACTTGTTCCAAGTCCTGGCTTTCCCAAGCCTCCTTCCCCAGAACCTCTGCATTAAACATTACTGTAATTCTATTGTTTAGGGTATTGAGGATGACATACCATCGATTTGAGTCGACTCAGCTACTTCCTTCGGCCTGTGTCTACCTCTTGTGTCCACCACCTTTCTACTCTCTCTCCCTCGCCTTCGTTCTCTGCATGCAACTATCCTCTTTCTCTCTTGCATTTTGTTTTATCCTACTCTCCTTGCTATCTTCTATCACGTCTCCCACCTGTCTTCCTAATCCTCTCGCCATCCTTTCATTCATTCCTATGCCTTAGAATGATGACCCTCTATCGTTTCCAACTCTATCTTTCATTAACTCCCTCATGGCTCCAGCTGCTCCTGTCGTGGGTACTGCTCCATACTTATGCCACTTTCCAGCTCTGATCTACTCCCTCTCTCACTTTCCCCTAGGCCTTCCTTTCTCCCTCCCATTCTCAGCCACACTTGTCCTCTTTCTGTGCCTTCCTCCTCCCTGCCCAGTCCTTCTTGCTGCCCTTCTTGTTGTCGTAGTCCCCCACATCCTGATGTCCTCTTTATCCTTGTGCCCGAGTGGGTGATTTCTGGCACCTCCACCTCCCATCCTCTCTGGCCCACCTCGCCTTCTCTGTCACACCCTGATCAGGGGTTTTCCTTCTACTCCTTGTCTTTTTCTAGGATCTCCACTAGTTTCCTCATTCCCTCTGTTTGTAATAACTCTTCTCCTTTTCTATCTAGTTTTCTACCTACCTGTCCACATCCTCAGTTTGCAAGATTGTCCGCTGCCACGTTGCCCATCCTGTGGACATGTGTTGGGATGATATACCCAATTTGTCGAATTAGCTTGCTGATCTCTTGGACAAGCCTTGCTGTCCTCCAGCTTTGGCTGATTTTTTCCTAGTGAGTTCCTTGATGGAGCTTTTTCACCATGTCTATTGCCATTTTCGAGTCTCCTTCCACCTGCAGTCGCTAGAACCTCTCCCTTACCACAATTTCTAATCCCCTCTTCAAAGCATAAATTTCTTCTTCATTGTTGTTGGCATTGTCGTAATCCATAACAAATATTCTGATCATTTTACCTTTATCGTCTCTGAATACTCCTCATGTCCCCGCCACCCCAAGGTTCCCTTTTGCATCTCCATCGAAATTAAGTGTGATGAAAGCTTTCGGAGGCCATATAAAACAATTCATAGACTCACCATTGGGGGTGTGGTGCTTCCACAAGGAGGCATTTAACATACTGGGCTTCAAGTTCAGACCTATCATTATTCATTTCGTTTAGCCCCAAAATTACCTCTCTTCCAAGCCTTTTATTGAACCCTTTCTCTTCTATTTTCCCATGTCAGTGCATACAAAGCTATCAAAAGTTGTTACATGTTGATTTCAGGAGTGTATTTGAGTGATTTTCAAATTATATCATTGTGTGTGCTATTTGATCTAGGTTTTGTTTATCAGCTATGGAATGTAGCCACTTTCCACAGCTAACTCGCAATTCTACAATTGTTTTCATTGTTCTGTAGGTTACAGGTGTCAGTAGGAGGAATGAGACACATGGGCAGCTCAGGAATGATCCACACATGGATGAGGTCCTATTTACTTAGCCAAATTAGAAGGAAAGGTCTCGGTCAAACGGTGGTCAACGGAGAGTTCTATGTCAATTAGGATTATGTTCCTGCACGTAAAAGAAGCCTGAAACCATTCTTGAACTCGTGGATCCATTTTTTCCACCTACAGGCCATCTCCATAATGCAATCCAACATCCACCTTACATAGATTTACTGATCATGGCAACCGAGAGGTTGAATCCTCGGATTTTGACTTGTTCACGTGTCCATCATTGAAGAAATTCCTCTGAGATATAGTTATCCATTTTCTCTATAAATATAAGTGTTTGCAACGCAGATAGTTAGTTCTTAATATTGTTGTTTTAGCATTACTTTGGTTTTCTGTAACCGAGAGACATATTACTCTGTTTCATAATACCTAACTCTATTTTTCACATGGTTATTTAAGCATGGTTTGAAGTAACAGCGTGTTAATCCAAAGCTGTGTAGAGGGCCCCTGCGTAGTTGAGGTTCTTCTTTTGTTTTTGTATAGTCTTTCATGTATATTTTCTCTCATTTGAGTTGTACATTTCTCATGTTTTTCTTATGATTTTAATCATTCTAATCTTGTACATGTTTTTGCAGCTTGTCACATTTTCTACTAACACTGATAAGTGCACTTCAGAATAGGTCTTTAAGTCTGGTTATGCTCGTGCTTCTTAGTGTACTTTTTGCATCAAGTGGTGATTTGAGACTTGCTTCCTCTACTGAACTTTAGTTTTCAATTTCAGTTATTTATGCTTTTATTTAATCAGATTTGTTTACTGTTCAAAATAGTTTAGATATCAGTTCTTCATGCTATATGATGATATTTCCAGAGCCTTTAGCTTAACCTTGTTTTAGAAGTTAATTGGCGAGCTATTGTGATTATAGGTGAAGTAATTGTTTTTTCTTTCATTAGTATGCAAGTACATAGTTTAGATGTCAGTTCTTTCATGCTATATGATGATATTTTCGGAGTCTTTAGCTTAACCCCATTTTAGAAGTTAATTGATGAAATATTGTGATTATAGATGGATTAATTGGCTTTTCTTTCCTTAGTGTGCAAATTAGATAATTTAGATGCCATTATTTTCATGTCATATGATGATATTTCTGGATTCTTTAGCTAACCCCGTTTTAGAAGTTAATTGAGGAAATATTGTGATTATGGATGGAATCATTGACTAGTTTCTAGTTTCTTTACTTTTTGGTTTTGAGTTACAGTAGTTTATTAGATTTCAATTCTGCAATTAGGATGGACAGCAAAGATAGTAACCTCATTTTCAGTACTTCATTTTTAGTTTGGTTTATGTAGTTGCATGTTTACATTCTTATTCAAGTTCTGATTTTGTAGACAACATATTTTAAGATCTCTTAAGATCAAAGTTTGGAAAGTATCATAAGAAGCATAAATATTGTCTTCAACTCTACATCCACACTTGATATTTAAAATTATTCTTAAAACTTTTGCTAGGATTTCCATTGCATTAGAACACTTTAGGAGACCAACAAGAACAAAACCCCAAAACAAGATAAAACTGAAAACAGTGAGGTAAGAAAAGGGTTGTCTAGCACATACAGTGCACTACACTTCATCACTTTACGACTCCCGGATTGATAACTTATGTAGCAATTTAGGACACACTAAATTGACTAAACATTTTGGAACCATTCCCAGGAAAGTGTAACTAGGTAGCCGATCTCTTACATTTAAAAAAAAAAGGAAAATTAATAATTTCTTGAAGTATGCTCTCCTCTTGCACCTAGTGTGATCTGGAAGATCAGAAAAAAGAATTATTAGTATGTTCTCTTCTTGCACCTAGTGTGATCTGGAAGATCATAAAAAGGATTATTAGCCCAATTAAAATCATAAAAAAAAAATGACATGCATAGAGAAAGAGATTCTAGGGGAAGGTTTATAGCTAGAGGCAAAAGTTTGATTTTTACAACTCCAACTACTTCAAGGAATAGACAAGATACACCTCCATCCTAGACTCATACTCCCGGCATTAGGATTCTTGGAATTCAAGGGGCGGCAATTGAATTAGAAGATTCTCCCACTCCATCTACTAAATTTGACCTAGGAGAAGAACCCTTCTTCACCTCCATAGGAGAGCCTATTGCAGTGGAAGAAGTAGAATTACCTAGAGAAGAAGAGAAGGTAGAAAATCTCTCTCATCAGCCATTAATAGAAGAACCAGAAGATTCTGAGGAAACTATCATGGTAGAAGAAGAAAAAGATGGAGAATTTTCACTATTTGGAGGAAGGGGAAGAGGTAGAGGTAGAGGAAATAATGGAGGTGGTAGAGGTAATAATGGAGGAGGTAGAGGTAACAATGGGGGAAATAGGGAAGGAGATAACTCATTTGGATTCCCTATAGTAGATGAGGAAACCCATACAACAATGAAAAACATTTCACCATCCATCCTCCCAAACTTTTATGGATTGTGAAGTGAGGATCTTGAAACATTTCTATTTGAGTTTGAAGTCTTATGCCGAGCTTATGACTATTTAGAAGACTCTCAAAAACCCAAATTGTTCCCTTCAACATTGAAACGGGCTGCTTTGAAATGGTTTATGGGATTAGTCACTCAATCTATTAGGACTTGGAATGATATGAGGCAAGCATTTTTGGATAGATACTTGGATTATTGTATGCCTACTAGTAATAAAGATGAGGTATTCAAAATGATGCAAAAAGAAGATGAGAACATAGAGGATTTGCTTGAGAGGTTTCAATACAACTTAAAGAGAGAAAAAATGAACAATTTAGATGAGGAAACCTTGAAAGCCCTTTTATTGAAAGCCATTAGAGATGAATAGATAGATATTTTAAACATGATGGGGAAGGGAGACATCTCTCAACTTCCACTAAGTGACATAGCAGAACTATGTGTCCATCTCTCAAGGGGAAAATCTAAAACTGGAAAAGGGCCTAGAGATCCTTCTCTTATTAGAGCAAACAAATTTGCAACTGGGACAGTAAGTAGGGCAGAAATTGGCAATATGCTTGATGAGTTCAAAACTGACATTCTAGGGAGCCTTAGTGAACAGCTAGACACCCTCAAAATTCAAAACAAGTAGAAAACAGAAGCTGATGCCTTAGCCATCTTTTGCCCAAAATGTAGAAAGAAACATGCTCTAAGAGAATGTCCCTTAGATGCAAAAGTTGTAGAAACATGTATGATTTGCTCAGAAAGTCATGAGACCAAGGATTGTCCTTCAATCCCAGGGCTTAAAGCTGTCTTTCAAGAGGACCCAAATTCTGTAGAATCTCTTTGCTTTGTTTCAAGAAGACCTTGGCAAGGGCAACAAAATCAAGGATTTAACAATCCAATGAATTTTCAGCCCCCACCAAATTGGAATTCTTGGCAACAACCTTGGCCTCAGCCTCAAAATCAGTATCAATCTCAATCATGGGCACAAGGGGTACAAAATCCTTATGGGAGATTTGCTCAATATTATCAATATCCTCCATCTTATCAGGGATATCTTGCCCTAGAAAACCAACAACAAAACCCACAACTTTCAAATCAAAGCCCTCAACTTTCATTTCCATTTCCACAACAATAACCTCCTCAACAAAATCAAAAGCCTCAACTCTTGCTTCCTTTTCAACAGAAGCCAAATCAACTACCAGCCCAACCTCTACCAAATCCCAACAACAAGAACCCTCAAAATGCTTACATGGTAGAAGGACAACCATTTCCTACCTACATGATTGTTCCTCTAGATCTTAATGATGTTCAACTTAGATCTGGTAGGATTTTAGAAAAGGAAAAACCTTCTACAAATATTCAAGAGCAAGATGCTTCTGAGGAGGATTCTCTGAAAGTCAATAAATTTTTTGAAGAAGCATCCCTTCAAAACCCAACCATTCAAAACATAAAACAAAAGGAGTCAACTCAGACAACTCCTATAGTTTAGCAACCTGCATCTACATCCACACCTCCTTTTCCTGAGAGATTACAAATTGACAGGGGGTGGAAAAACAAATCTTGTTGCCTGACTACGATTTCCTAAATGAATTAAAGAATGTTTGTATCAAGATTCCCTTACTACAAGCCATTAGAGAGATTCCTATTCTAGCAAAAACAATAAAGGAGTTGAGTATCAAAAGACCAGGTAGGAAACCAAGAGACACAAAAAGAATCCACCTGGTAGGAAAAATAGCAGATATCATGATGGGAAAGATTACCATGCAGAAATATGTGGATCCAGGTAGTCCAATTTTCAAGACACAAATAAACGGAATAGAAATTCCAAATACATTGATTGACTTAGGGGCTGCTATAAACATTATGAGTAGATAGACTATGGAACAGCTTAAACTTCCTAATATTCTTTTCACACCTACCTTATTGCAACTTGCAGATAGATCAGTAATTAAACCAGATGGTGTACTAGAAGATATTTCGGTCTCCTTGGATACTTCGGAATATTTGGTGGATTTCATGATTTTGACTCCTAAGAATAATCTAGGAGGACACCCACTCATCTTAAGAAGACCTTGGTTAGCCACAGCTGATGCTTTTATCAGTTGTAAATCTGGTGACATGTACATTTCTGATGGTAGTTCAACAAAAAAATTTACTTTGTATCCTCCAGCAAACGCAATTACAGAAGTAGAAGACGATGAATGGGTCAATGATGAAGATGCTATACAACCTGTCTTTACTCTCTCTGAAGTTAGTGAAGATAGTCAAATCCTGAACACATTAGAAAGCTATGAAACATCTTCAGAATATGATCATGCACAATTTCAGTTAGATTCTGATATTGAATACTTGTCATCAAGGAAAATGTATCTCTACTCTATGGAAGATTTTGGCAGTTTTGCAGTTGAAATTTTTCTAGGTAAAACATTGAATATCAACAAAAACTTGGAAAAGTTACAACAAGAAGAGCTAACCAAAATCTTACAAAAACATTATGTTGCATTTGCATGGGAGTATACTGATATGAAAGGTATTGACCCTAAGACTTGCATCCATCATATTTATATTAAGGAAAATAGTAGACCAATCAGACAACCTCAGAGAAGGATGAATCCAAATCTTAGGGATATTATGAAAGAAGAGCTCCAAAAATTACTCAATGTGAACTTCATTTACCCAATTTCAGATAGCCAATGGGTTTCTCCCTTGGTGATAGTGCCCAAAAATAATGGTAAATAGAGGGTGTGCATTGATTATAGGGAATTGAATAAAGCAACCTTGAAGGATCGCTTTCCTTTGCCCTTTATAGATCAAGTATTAGATACATTAGCAGGAAAAAAGTACTTTTCATTTTTGGATGGTTTTAGTGGTTCTAATCAAATTCAAGTAGCACCTGAAGATCAGGATAAAACCGCATATACTTGTCCATGGGGAAATTTTTCCTACCGAGTTCTTCCTTTTGGATTATGTAATGCACTTCAACATTCCAGAGAGCAGTACTAGGAATTTTTTCTGATCTAATCCATGATTGTGTAGAGGTATATCTGGATGATTTTACAATCTATGGTAATACATTTGAAGAAGCTTTGGAAAATTTGGAAAAAGTCCTTATAATATGTAAAGAAACAAACCTTTCATTAAGCCATGAAAAATGCTTTATGATGTTTACTGAAGGTATTGTTTTGAACATCATATTTCAGGGGATGGGATTAAAGTAGACAAATCCAAAGTTGAAGTCATCTCCAAGTTACCTATTCCAAATTGTCAAAATTATGTTAGAATTTTTCTAGGATTTACTGGATATTATAGAAGATTTATAGAAAAATTTACCAAAATAGCATCTCCACATTTAAACTGCTTACAAAAGACTGTGAATTCAAGGGGAGTCATGATTGCCAATTAGCATTTGAAGCCTTGAAACAAGAATATCTGAAGCACCTATCTTGAGAGGACCAAATTGGAAACTTCTTTTCCATATTTCTATAGATGCTTCAAATATAGCTCTAGGAGCTGTACTGGGACAAAAAGACTTGGTTCCTTATGCCATTTACTATACCAGTAAAAATTTGACTCCCACTGAGTTAAATTATATTGTGACTGAAAAAGAGTTCTTAGTTGTTGTTGATGCAATTAATAAGTTCAGACATTATATAACAGGATATGAAACTTTTATTCATACTAATCATTCTGCAATTAGATATTTGATGAACAAACCTATTACTAATGGCAGAGTTACAATATGGCTCCTACTTTTACAGGAATTCAATATTGCTGTGTTAGATAAACCTGGGAAACAAAGCACAGTTGCTGATTTCTTGTCTAGGATTCAGAATATCAAAGAAGACTCTCCTGTAGAGGATAAATTTCCTGATGAATGCTTATTTTCAATAACTACTAAAACTCCTTGGTTTGCAGATATGCCTAACTATTTGGTTATAGGGAAACTACCTCCACATTTATTTCCTAGTGAAAGAAGAAAGATTATTTAGGATAGTTCAAGATATTCATGGATTTATAACAAATTGTATAACACAGGGCCGGATTTTGTGATTAGAAGATGTGTCAGGGAAGATGAAATGCATGATATTCTCAAAGCATGTCATGATGAACCGTGTAGTGGACACTTTTCTGACAAGAGGATAGCTTATAAAATCCTTTCTTTAGGATATTATTGGTTGTCCCTCTTTAAAATGCAAAACAATATGTCAAAAGATGTGACAGTTTCCAAAGGGTAGGGAAACCCACCCCCTCAAATGAAATTCCATTACAACCTCAGGTACTCATCGAACCCTTTGAAAAATGGGCTTTAGACTTTATTGGACCTATTAATCCTCCATACAAGAAGAAAAGGTATATATTGGTATGTACCGATTATGTCACTAAATGGGTAGAAGCCAAAGCATTATTTTCTTCTACTAAAAATACAGCAGTTAATTTTCTTTATGCGGATATTTTTACTTGCTTTGGTGTTCCAAGGGAAATTGTGATAGATCAGGGAAGTCAATTCACATCCAAAATGATGGAGAAGCTTATGGAAGCGTACAAGGTCAACCATAGGAAATCCACTCCTTATCATCCACAAGCAAATGGTCAAGTGGAGTCCACAAATAAAGTAAATGAAGGAATCATTACCAAGACTGTGCATATACATAGAAGAGATTGGGCAAAAGGCTTCTTGAAGCTTATGGGCCTACAGAACTACATGGAGGAACACAACAGGACACACTCCCTATGAACTTGTTTATTGGAAGGAAGTCTTGCTCCCCATTGAGTTCCAAGTTAAAACCTTCAAGATGGTAGTTCAGTTGGGAATGGTTCTATTAGAAGCTCAAAAGCATAGACTAGAGCAGTTGAATGAACTAGATGAGATCAGACAAGAAGCAGTTCAAAGAACTAATCTAGTTCAGCAGCAGAGAGCTAAGTGGCATGACAAATACATCAAGGACAAAAATTTTCAAGAAGGAGATTGGGCATTGATATTTGATTCAAAGTTCAAATATTTTCAAGGTAAATTTCTGACTCATTAGCTTGGACCATATGAGATTGAAACAGTTTTTAGCAATGGAGCAGTAAGAATCAAAACAATTTATGAGAATCAAACTCCTCTCCTTGTGAATGGTAATAGATTGAAGATCTATCATAAGCCAATCTCAAAGGAGGAGTTTATCAAAATCTTTCAAGATAATTCTGCAATGAGGCTGGTGAAGAAGAATCATTCTTCTCCACCAGCCTAGTCTTTGTTTTTTTCATCATCATCTAAAAAAAGAATAATAATAATAATAATGTATAAGCCTAAAAACCAATCACTGATTGGCAGTCTTATACAGAAAATACAGGGTGAAAATCAGAAGATTCTGATGCCCTATATTTTCAAAAAAAAATCTCTCATTTCACTCATAGTTTGTTTCATTCCATTCCATTTCATTTCGCTCCATCTCGCCACCACATTCCATCAATAAAATTTCTTTCAGTTTCTCTTCATATTCACCTTTCCATGTATCATCCATACAGTCATTTTTCATTTCCATTCATTCGCCAAGTCATATGTTATTCACAATGTCAGTTTCCACAGCTGAATTCTGATTCCACAGCTGATTTCTGATTCCGCAGCTAATCCTCTGTTACTCTGCAGTGACATTCAAGTGATTAGCCAAATAATAATAGAAGCAAGATGCAGGTATGGAAGAAGAATATATTTGAAGACATCAGCACCTTAAAAGCACTTACAGAGGCACCCAAATAAAAGTTAGCAAAACGAAAGAGGTATGATTCCAAGGTATGGACAAAACCATTTTCAAATAGCATTTCAAATGCATAATTTGTATAGTTTGTGAATCATAGCTCCATAACGTGTAATGATTTGACTTGATGGCTGCCTTAACTCCACCATATCTTTCGCATTGATCCTAACGGTCTCATAATTTGTTTCCAAGTTTAACTCGTACTTAGTTGTACACCCTCATTACACTTGTTAAAATGTCTAATCATGCAGACGTGAGCTGATTGAATACGGCTCTCTTCCACTGACATTCTACTCTACAACCTTTGTATGAACCCACCGACGTTTCACTCTGAAGCCCTTTATGAACTCAAACTCCATTTAGTTTCATAAATTTCATGAGTGACACTTTGCCTCCACACTTTCACACCAGGTTTTACAATCCTTGGTTCATTGTTTGTTTACATAGACTTCTGCTCCGTAAACCCTCTCTCATTTCATGCTCAGTATTCTTCCTATTTCATAACCACTAATTTTCTCCACGACTCTCTTCTATTTTTCCACTCACATAACCGTTCTGCTCCTGTAAAACTATCATTTATAGAGGTGTCTTCACAGTAATAAGGAAGAATGGGTCTTATAGTGAGAACAGAACCTGAAGGAGTTAAATTCATGGAAGGATACCCACAGCTTAAGAGCACATTGAAGAAGGCAAGATGGTTGCAGTTCATCAAGAAGTTTAAGGGTCATAATGAGGTTACAAAAACGTTTGCAAGATCTTTCAATGGTGTAGAAGTTGAAATTGGGGACACCAAATTTCCAGTGACAGAATCATCAATTGCAACAGCCACAGAGCTTCCACAAGAAGGAAAGAGATGGCTTAAGAAAAAGGACTTCGATGAAAAGGTCTGGAGGGTCATTCTTCATAATCCAGGTATGGATGTATCAATTTTTAAATGAGGGATTCCTGTTTCAACCTTAAAAGATAAGTGGAATAGTCTGTTGTTGATCATTCAGAAATTCATTACATGTGAGGGCAGGTATGGCTCCATGTACATGTATCATATCAGATTATTAATGAATTTCTTGGAGAATGAAACTATCAACCTCCCTTATTTCTTGTTGAATAGTTTGAGAAAAATGTCTACTACTATGCAAAAAAATATAGATGATGTGGAACCTCATCTCTACCATCATGGCCTTATTAAGATTTTGGTTGAAAATCATTTGAAAGAGAAGGAAGATACATGGGAAAAATTCCTAGTTAGGAACTTCTTCCAAGACCCTCCTGAAGTGCCCAAGGGGAGTTCAGCAAAGAAAAGTAGGAGGAAAAGAACAACTTTAACAATCCAAGATACTCCTACTAGTGTGACCAAGGAAACCAGTGAAGAAGAATTGCCTTCTAAAACATTGACTGAAATTAGGAAGCAAGCAAAACAAAAAGGAAAGAGGAAAATTGAAGACATTTACCAGAATCCTGAGCCTTCTTCACAGGAAAAGCAAGTTCTTTCTGAAAGAATAATTCATCTTAAATAACAGTCAACTAAAACAAAACAAAAAGGAAAGGAGAAGCAGAGCATAGGAAAGGGAGACATAATCTCACAAGGTCTAAGAAGAAGCTCTAGATTAAAGGGCAAATTGAAGAAAATGAAAACAAAAGGAGCTCAATTCATAGACCTGGGAGGTGAAAATCCAGATCAATCACCAGAAAACACTCCACCAGATCAAAGTCCACAATATTCTCCTTCTCCTCAGGAAGATTTTGAAACTAGTCCAAAGAAGACAACTCCAGAAATTAATCAAACTCAGCAGCAGATGTATGATTTAATTGAATCATTGGAACAATAGACAACTATAGCAGAACAAGGAACTTCATCTAATCAGCTAGGTACAACTCAGGAAACCTTGATTCAGTCATTGAAGCAAGAAATTTATGAGCTGGAAGTCCTAAATAGACATATCCAAAAGGAGAATGAAACATTAAAAGAGCAAAACAAATTGGACAAAATTATCCATGACAATACCATGCTGCATTTAGGATTATGGCATAAGAAAAATAGAAAACTGAAGAAGAAGAATAGGAGGTTGAGTAGAGCCCTCATCAATCTCAAGTACAGATGTCTTATGATGAAGCCCAGAATGATAGTGACAGCAAGAAAGAAGAAGAAAAGGTTGGATGTCTTAGCAAAAGTTTTAGAGCAGATGAATTGAAGGGAGGATAGTTACAATTTTGGTTGCATGAGGACATGCAACATCTTCACAGTGGGGGTATGTTGAGCCCCAAAATTATCTCTCTTCCAAGCATTTTCTTGAACCCTTTCTCTTCTATTTTCCCATGTCAGTGCATCCAAAGCTATCAAAAGTTGTTACATGTTGATTTTAGGAGTGTATTTGAGTGATTTTAAAATTATATCATTGTGTGTGCTATTTGATCTACGTTTTGTTTATCAGCTATGGAATGTAGCCACTTTCCGCAACTAACTCGCAATTCCACAGCCATTTTCATTGTTCTGTAGGTTATAGGTGTCAGTAGGAGGAATGAGACACATGGGTAGCTCAGGAATGATCCACACATGGATGAGGTCCTATTTACTTAGCCAAACTCGAAAGGAAAGGCCCTGGTCAAAGGGTGGTCAACAGAGAGTTCTACGTCAACTAGGACTCTGTTCTTGCACGTAAAAGAAGCCCGAAACCATTCCTGAACTTGTGGATCCATTTTTGCCAGTTGTAGGCCATCTCCATAATGCAATCCAACATCCACCTCATATAGATTTACTTCTCATGGCAACCGAGAGACTGAATCCTCGAATTTTGACATGTCCAGGTGTCCATCATTGAAGAAATTCCTCTGAGATATAGTTATCCATTTTCTCTATAAATATAAGTGTTTGCAACACAGATAGTTAGTTCTTAATATTGTTGTTTTAGCATTACTTTGTTGTTCTATAACCGAGAGACATATTACTTTGTTTCATAATACAAAACTCTATTTTTCAAATGGTTATTTAAGCGTGGTTTGAAGTAATAGCGTGTTAATCCAAAGTTGTGTAGAGGGCCCCTGGATAGCTGAGGTTCTTCTTTTGTTTTTGTATAGCCTTTCATGTATATTTTCTCTCATTTGAGTTATACATTTCTCATGTTTTTCTTATGATTTTAATCATTCTAATCATGTACATGTTTTTGCAGCTTGTCACATTTTCTACTAACACTGATAAGTGCACTTCAGAATAGGTATTTAAGTCTGCTTATGCTCATGCTTCTTAGTGTAGTTTTTGCATCAAGTGGTGATTTGAGACTTGCTTCCTCTGTTGAACTTTAGTTTTCAATTTCAGTTATTTATGCTTTTATTTAGTGAGATTTGTTTACTGTTCAAAATAGTTTAGATATCAGTTCTTCATGCTATATGATGATATCTCCGGAGCCTTTAGCTTAACCCCATTTTAGAAGTTAATTGGCGAGCTATTGTGATTATAGGTGAAGTAATTGATTTTTATTTCATTAGTATGCAAGTAGATAGTTTAGATGTCAGTTCTTTCATGCTATATGATGATATTTCCGGAGTCTTTAGCTTAACCTCGTTTTAGAAGTTAATTGACGAAATATTGTGATTATAGATGGAGTAATTGGCTTTGCTTTCATTAGTGTGCAAATTAGATAATTTAGATGTCATTATTTTCATGCCATATGATGATATTTCTGGAGTCTTTAGCTTAACCCCGTTTTAGAAGTTAATTGACAAAATATTGTGATTATGGATGGAATCATTAACTAGTTTCTAGTTTCTTTACTTTTTGGTTTTGAGTTGCAGCAGTTTATTAGATTTCAATTCTGCAATTAGGATGGACAGCAGAGATAGTAACCTCATTTTCAGTACTTCATTTTTAGTTTGGTTTATGTAGTTGCATGTTTACATTCTTATTCAAGTTATGATTTTGAAGAGATCATGTTTTAAGATCTCTTAAGTTCAAATTTTGGAAATTATCATAAATCTTGTCTTCAACTGTACATCCACACTTGATCTTCAAAAGTATTCTTAAAAATTTTGCTAGGATTTCCATTGCATTATAACACTTTAGGATACCAACAAGAACAAAACTCCAAAACAAGATAAAACTGAAAACAATGAGGTAAGAAAAGGGTTGTCTATCACATACAGTGCACTACACTTCATCAGTTTACGACTCCCAGATTGATAACTTATGTAGCAATTTAGGACACACTAAATTGACTAAACACTTTCCTCCTATGGATTTTTTTTCCAATCCTCTTGATACCATTTCTTGGCCAGTATCGTTTCTCGATGTTCTGGAGTATCTGTTTCCATATTTCTTCTTTTTTCCTTTTTTCTTCTTTGAAGATCATATTGTTTCTTTCCTTCCATATTGTCCATAGGAATATCCCCAAAGAAAGTCTCCAGGCTCAATTCAGGATTGGGTTTTGGTAAGGCTTTTTCCGCCAATTATCCATTGTTTTTTTCATACTGTTTGGATTCCTATCACTTACTCCGAAGAGTTGATTATGGTTTTTCCACAAGTTTTCATTGTATCTGCAGGCATTGGTCATATGCTCCATTATTTCTACTTGTTCTTTACATAAGTTGCATATCGAAGGTCCTTGCAGCCCTTTTTTGTAGTTGGTCCCAAGTAAGTGCTCGCCCATGTCGGAGGATCCACATGAAGAAGGCAATTTTTGGCCATGTCTTTTCTTGCCATATTCTATCCCATATATGTGTCCCCTGTTGTATTTGGTGTGCTTCTTGTAGATGATAGCCCTCTTTAATTGTGAACATCCCTTTAATCCTGTATCCCCATCTAAGAATGTCTGACCCCTCCATTTTTGCAATTTTTTGGGTTGCCATCTCTTTCTCATATAACTTCCATTGGGGTGTTTCTGGGGCTTCTAGCCAATCCTGTTTTTGTTTCCACTTTCTCCAGTACTCTCCAGGTTCCATGCTCTAGAAATTTTTAACTATTTGTTCTCCCTGGATATTAGTATATTGACATACTACTTCTAGCTCAGGCTTGTTGTTTAGTTTTTCTCTCTGTTGCCACACTTCTTCCAAAAATTTGGCTTTGTCTCCTCCCCTAATTTCTCAGAAACTATGGTTTTGATCAAATTTCTATTGTTTGAGGCTAAGTTCCAAATTGTTGATCCTTTCTTGTTGTCCTCGAGTCTCAACCTTCCTTCTATTGATCTTGGCATGCCATACTTCCTCTCCCATCATTGCTTCCATAGGTCTACGCTTCCCTGGATCCATCTCCACCAAATCTTTTCCCCCATGGCTTGATTGAGAATGTATGGGCCTCTGAGTCCTAACCCTCCTTATTTTAGGGGTTTAATGAGCCAATTCCATAATAGTAGAGCCCATTTTCTTTTCCGTTATGGGCCCTTGCCACATGAACTTTTTGAAGATGTCTATCATATTTTGGCATACTTTTTTTGGTGTCACTTGACTGGATAATTGGTAAATCGAGATACATTGTAGCACTGATGTTAGTAGGATAACATGACTTAGCATATTCAGTGATCTGCATGTCCAGTTATGCATTCTTCCTTGAATTTTTGCCAATAAGGGTTTCCAATTTGCCACTCTGTTTTGTTGATCATTTTGTTGGATTCCTAGGTATTTCGAGGGAAAATTACCAATTCAAAATCCAATTATTCTTGCTAAGAAAGCTTGTGAAGGTGTTGTTGTGTTGAAGAAAAATATGTCAGACTTTTCTTTGTTTATCTCCATCCCTGAAGCGCTTGTGAAGTCTTTAAGAATAACCATTAACCCTCTAGCTTCCTTGAGAGATGCCTGCCCATACATCATTATGTCATCTACAAATTGTTGGTGTGTTAAAGGTATATCATTGCCCATAGTCTAAGGCCTATGTATTGCTCTCTTTGAACTTTCTCTTTAATATACCTTCCAAGTCCTTCCGCGGCCAGTATGAACAGAAATGGGGATAATGGATCTCCTTGCCTAAGCCCTCGGGTTGCATTGAACACCTCTGTGGGTTATCCATTAAGTAGAATTGATGGGACTGGAGTTGATATCATCGACATTATCCAGCCTATCCATCTTGCATCAAAGCCAAATGCCTTCAATATTCCCTATAGGTATTTCTAGTTCAGACGATCGTAGGCTTTTGATAAGTCTAATTTAACTAGCATACCTTTGGTTTTTTTTGTCTTTAATGAATGAATTTCCTCTTGTGCCATCACTATGCCATCTACTATTTGTCTCCCTTTAATGAACCTTGTCTATTCCTGGGATATTAAACCAGGTAATATAGGTTTTAGGCGATTTACCATAATTGTAGCCATGATTTTGTATATTACATTACAAAGTGCTATTGGTCTAAACCCTTGTGGTTCTTCCGAATGATCCATTTTTAGAATAAGGGCCAAAAATGTGGAGTTTAGGGTCGGATGCATTCTTTTCGTGCATTGGGATTCCTTGAAAATTTTCACTATATCTTCTCCCATGAATGACCACGTCGCCTGAAAGAATTCTGTTGTGCATCCATCTAGGCCTAGTGCCTTGTTCTTCGCCATACTATTAATGACTTCTTCTACCTTTGATTTAGATATTTCCCTTAGTCAGGCCATGTTCTGATCCTTGCTCACCAAATCGGGAATGTGTTGTGTGATTTTGTCTATATTCTCCTCCCTATTTATGTTTGGTTTCGTTAGTAGTCTCTGAAAGTGTTGGACTAACAGGTTCTCCATGTCTTCATTTTGGGTAAACCGGTTGCCTTGCTGATCGACTAGGGAGAATATCCTATTTTGCTGCCTATGTTGGATCATAGCTTTATGAAAAAACCTTGTATTTCTTTCCCCTTCCTTTAGCCATTGGATTCTTGATTTTTGTTTCCACATAATTTCTTCTTGTTGTCTCCTTTCCTCTAGTTTATTAATCAACTGCCCTTCCTCCTCCACTAGCAACTCACTTCTACCCTCATTGATGATTTGCAGTTGTACTTTATTCATCTTGGCTTGGATCAGCTCCTGTTCCTGGTGTATGTTGCCGAACTCATCCTTGTTCCATTTCTTTATTTTTCCTTTTAATTCTTTATGTCTATGTTAAAAGGTATGCATCAAATTTCTCCCATCTTTCTCACTCTCATTCCACCACTCCATTTTTTCTATGAAGGTAGGTTCACTTAACCAAAAGGCTTCGAACCTAAGAGGTTTGTTTATATTTCCTTGTTTCATTTCTACTTCTAATTTAACGGGCCAGTGGTCTAGCCCTAGGCATGGTAGAGTTGTAGCTTCATAGTACACATCTTTACTAATTAAGTTTTCTATGGCCAAGAATATGTCCAAACGAGAGGTTATTTACCTATTCCCTCCCCTTCTATTATTCCACGTATATTTTCTGTTAATTGTTGGGATATCCACCAGGTGTAGTTATTCCTGTATGTCCCTTAATTTCTCCATTTCTGGCTATTCCCTACAAAGTCCCCCTTTTTTCTCCTCCAATGTTGTTATCAAGTTGAAGTCACCTGCTAGTAACCAAAGATTTTTCTCATGTAGTTGGCTTAATGTATTTATTCTCTGGAGGAAGTTTTTCTTTTCCACTGGGATGTGAGGGTCGTAGACCGTAGAGATTGAGAACCATTATTTATTTCTTATCAGGCGAAACCGCCCGTGATGATTTTCTTCATGCCTATCTAGTAATCAATTGTGACCTCTGCTAGGTTCCACGGTATTGCAATCCCACCTGTGCTACCTCTTGCATCTATAGACATACATTCATACCTCAATTTTATTTTACTTAGTATTTCCTCCATTTTCTCTCTTGTAATCTTTGTTTCTTGTAGTAGCATTAGTTGGGGTTTCTCTTTTCTTAGTCTCTCAGCTAAGTATCTATGTTTTCCTATGCTATTGAGGCCTCTTATGTTCCATGATGTAACTATCATTGGGATACTTTTATTATTTGTTGGTATACCGCTAATAGTCATACGACCCTACCTCTATTCACCAGCATTTCTCCAATAATATGTATGGATTCCTGTAGGTTTCTCCGGCCTCTTTTCTTTCCTCCTTTTATTTTTCTTGAATACTTTGGGTGATTTCCTTATGCATCCCCAGTTGTTCTACCATCTCTACTTGTCGTTGTCCCTACTTAGCTTGATATTGTTGGAATGTCTCTCTGTATAGTCTTTTTTGGTCTCCCGGAATAAATATTTCATCTAGATGTCTCCATTCATTCAACAATTTCTTCAAAACTTCTTATTCCATGCTCAGTTCCTCTCCTTTGCTTGGGTCAATTTCCATTGTAGTGTTTTCTATCCCCTCCCTATCCTCCTTATCCTCTTTTTCTGTCGGCTCTCTCTGAGCTTTCCTCTTGGGGTTTGGTTTGCTGTGGCTTGAATTGCTCTCCTTTCCTTTGTCACGATAGTCCATATTTGGACCTCATTTTCTCTTATTCTTCTACCTGCAGTGCTTAAAAGATATTCGTTTTGCTCGACTGAGTTTGGTATTCTTTTTTCCTTGTGTTATGGGTTTCCTTTCAGTTATGTTCATGTACATACATATTCTCACATAAGGTGTGTATCTTCCTCTTTTTGTCGTTTCTGCTATTTTGACAAATCTGCCTATCATATTTCCAATCCCCTCTAATACTTCTGGGTCTAAGAAATCCATTTGGAGACCGAATAATCTTACCCATACTGGGGCTTCTAGAAAATTTTCTTTGTTTGGGTCATAACATTCTTCCCAATATCTCATAGACAAGCCAGCATTATAATGAAAGTAAGGGCCATTTTCAAATAATTTTTCTTTGTCTTGCAACTTCGAGAAGATTACTATGAAGAAGCCTCTAGCTCCTAACTTGAGCTCGATATAGCATTTGGGTTTCCATTTTTTATGTATCCATTTGGTGAGATCTTTCTCTGTCAGCTAGACTCTGATGAACTGCAGATTAACACATGGTCTTTCATGTAACTTCTTTACCGCTCCAATTTATTCATAGGAATGACAAATCTCGGTTTCTCTATCGCACATGGAAGACATTTTGCTCTGCTGCCTGCCTACCATCACACCCCAAGGACATGTCTGAACATTTTGTTTGTATCTCCTATTATATTCTGATTATTGGTGTTCTGTCGGGAATTCCCTGCCATCGTGTCTGGGTAGGAGGGGATCTCTCCCCCCCTTCTTCCTCTATCATTCCGGCCTTATTAACGGCCTCCTAGTAAACCTCTTTGCAGAAGCCATCAAAGGTTAGGTCACGATTGTGTTTAGTTCATGGCTGCCGCAATTCCATTAGGGTCATAGAGCTAATTCTTCCTTCTGATGTTTTTAATCCTTACTTTATGTAATGTGTTATGATATTAATATTAATGAAGTTAATATAATTAAATTCACATGTGAGGTTCACACACTTCTATTGAACCTTTTGACTCACATATGTCCAACTTGATATCCAAAGTTAACTACCTTTAAATAACAAAAGCATGGTGCAATGTTATGGATTAAAATTGAAAAAATAGTTATATTTCAATTTAATAATTAACTGTATTTTATGTTTTTAGTATTGACATGTAAAACATAATTTCATGCATATCTCACACATCACACTTCTTATTCCTCTGGGACACTTGAACAAGTACCTATAAAGGGCATTGATTCTTAATCTATATTGAAATAATATGGTCAGAATTTAATTGGACAATTTATTTATAATTTATATACAAATCATATGGAGAGAATTTAACCATTTTTCTTTTTATCTCATGGATATTATTCCTCAAATACAATGAAATTGTCCTACAATGAACCTGTTTGTATTAGTCTCTGCCAAGGCAAGACTCTAGCATATTGACCACTATTAGTTTAGCATTGAACAATGCAAATTAAAATGTTTAACTTTGAAAAAAAAAAAAATTTTTTTAAATATTATTGAAAAAAAATATTTTTCAAACATTTGATTGAAGCGTAGCTTTGAAGCTATTATTGTATCTTTTGTGCCATGTGGATAACTTCCTCACATTCTTTTTCCATAATTTATGGATGTAGTTGCAATATTTATCCCATTATTCTTAAATATTTGTGCAATCATTTTTCATTGTTAAGCTTCATCCAGTAATTACTGCCTACCATGATCCAAGTGGATATTTGTGGCCACCTGCCTATTCCACCTATAACTCTAGTCAATTTCATCCATTTCCTTAATTATAACAGCATTTACTATTTTTAGCAGTTTTTCAGGTCCTGAACTTCTAGAGCTCTTTCGACCCCCTAAACGATGTTTTTTAGGTCTGTGGTACGCCCACAACTATAGGTAGGGGCCTATACTAATCCTGTAGTACTTGGAGAGATATTTACAATGACGTATCATATGCACCAAACAAAGATCATATGACCAAGTTACAACCTCAGGAAGTTAGTTGCCCAACTAACCCCGACGGGGCCCAAACAATCTTAGTGTTTCATCTCCTTGGAGTAGGGTTTGGGTTGTTTATGGTTTTCCCTTATTGTTGAATAATAAAAATCCCCCTTGAGCCTCATTGTAACATAGTTTATAGGCATGTATCCACCACATCTATTCTTAGAGATAAGCTACTATCGTTTGAGCTAATTTATTTCCATTTTGTATGTAAGCATATTTCAGTTCCTTGATATTAATGAAATAAACTTTTATTTCTACTGCATCTCTATGTTTATGTGTATATTTGTTTTTTTTTGCATTCCTGCATAAGTCTAGATCAACAGTATCAGAGCAGTCTATTATTTCTATGTTTTTTTTTGCATGTCCCTAATGAGGTCAGGGTATAAGGAATTAGGGATCAAACTAGTTGAACCTTTGCAAGTCCAGACTCGCAAACCTGATGATCTTCCATGACAAAAGAAAAGAAAGATGAGGAGGCAAGAGATCCTTTCAAAATATTTCTCAAGGAATCCCTCGAGCGATAGATGAACATGATCATGGATAACCTTACCAAGATCCTTCGGTGGCTACCCATAGGTGATGCATCTTCATCCAAAAACCACTCTAGAGGCGCCATTCCTTTTAAGGTACAAGTTAACTTTGAAATTCCCATATTTGAAGCCTAGATAGATGAAAACGTCGTAGATAGATGGTTATATCTGTTGGAAGGATATTTTTTGATTCATGACTTTTCTAATCAGGAAAAGATTACTTTTGCACTCCTCAAATCTACCCCACAAGTCAAGGACTTGTGGGAAATCTATTGTGAAAAAAAAGGACGAGAGGGAATCCTCATTGTTTTCGACCGCACCCACTTGGAACTTTTTCTGAGACGCCATCAAGAAAAAATATTACCCTGTTGGGAGCTATGAATATAAATACATAAAGTTGACCATGCTATGACAGGGAAGGGTCAAAGATGTGTCGGAGTTCACAAATTTTTTCGATACCCTTTGTACAAAGCTGGGTATCAAGGATTTTGAGTAGAATTTGGTACTCAAGTATCATAGTTTTCTACACAAATACATCTAGAATGATATCGAGTTCCTAGACATCTCCTCGCTTGGTGTCGCTTATCGATACATTGTCAAGATTGAGCACAAATTTAAACAGAAAAAGTGTGAGTTTAGATCTACAAATCTGAAGCAAGGGAAATGTGCCCCCCAACCATAGAACAAAGGATAAATCCACGGCGGGGAAACTTAGGACAACCCGCTGAAGCTACAAGAAAAGAACAACACCACGAATACAAAGAAGGACACAGGGAAATGGTGTGAGTTCCAAAAGAGCCCCACTCACAACACAAGTGAGAGTCGATCCAAGCAGTCACTGGTGGCCAGATGAAGGCTTTTGAATGAGATGCATGTTCTAACGCTGAGTCAGAAACCGACAAGGGGAATGACAAAGGGAAGAAGATTATTGATGTAGAGCCTAGTTCCACCATTTCCACCATTTCCACCACCAAGATCTATAAGGATGAGCCTAAATATATAGAGGAGGGGGAGCGACTCTTCCACTCACAGATGTGGGTGAAGGGTTCTTCAATGCAGCTCATTATTGATAGCGAGAGCCAAAAGAACATCATTTCAATAGAGGTCATGAAGTGGTTGGCCCTACTAACCACACTACACCTGTAGGCGTATACCATTGGGAGGCTTAACCTAGGGCGAGATCTCCACACCAGCTAACGGTTTTGCCTTCCTTATAGTATCAGGCCCTTCACAGATGAGGTATTGTGTCATGTTGATTCTCTTGAAGTTTGTGATGTATTATTAGGCCAACCATTCTTGTGGAAGCATCATGATGTGTATAAGCCTAGGCCTCAAAGTGCCATTATTTATTTGGGCAATAAGTTATACGGGATACCAGAGGTAGTACCACCTACTACCATCTCTTTTAACTCTTCGAATAAATGTTGTAAGATCATTTCCTGGACTAGGAAATTGGTCTTCCTTATGATTTGTCCTCAGGGGAAGAAGAAGATTGTGGCCACATCCACAACCTAAGAACATAGCTCCTTCGCATGACAGTAGAAATGGACAAGGTCATGGAAGAGTACATGGACATCTTCACCTCACCCACAAGGGTATCCTTACACTGTCAGGTCAAGCACTCCATCGATCTGAACCCGTGTACATTGCTAGCCAACAAACCGATCTACTAACACTCTATTCTGGAGAATGATGAAATTAAGAGGCAGATTCAGGAGCTATTGTAGAAAGCACACATCAGGCCAAGTTCATCACCCTGTGGAAGCCCGATCATGTTTGTAGAGAAGAAAGATGGCACTTGGAGACTCTGTATTGACTATTTGGTGTTGAATAAGATCATTATCCATAATAGGTATCCAATCCCATGGATTGATTACCTTCTCGACCATCTCAAGGGGGCCAAATATTTCATCTAGATTCACTTGAAGTTTGGGTACCACCAGGTAGCACTTGAACCCTCTAATATGTGGAAGACTTCCTTCAAATCCAACGAGGGCCTTTTCGAATGGTTGGTCATGCCTTTTGGGTTGACAAATTCCCCCACAACATTCATGCAACTGATGGATGACATCTTTCCTCCCTTTACTAACTTTTTCATGGTATTGTACCTGGATGACATCCTGATCTTCACTCGGAGTTGGGAAGAGCACATACACCATATCTAACTGGTCCTCCAAACCCTGGGACAACATAAACTATGTGCCAATTTTGAGAAATTCACTTTGGTATGACCCAAGTTCAATATCTTAGGTACATCATTAATGAATAAGGTTTGCATGTGGACCCAACCAAGATACAAGTTATTCAAGAATGGCCAACCCCAACCACTCTACTAGATCTTCAAATCTTTCTGGGTCCTACCAATTTCTATCGCATGTTTGTGTTGGGATTTTCTCATATCACTTGGCCTTTGATTCAAGTCACCAAGCGCGGAATGAAAGCAAAGCTATTTTGCTCTGAATCCCAACAGAAGACATTTGTGAAGTTGAAGTATCACCTCTACTTTGTACCAATGCTCACATTACCAAACCTGCAACAACCATTTGAAATTGAGACAGACACCTCCAATTATTCTATTGGTGCAGTTCTTACGTAGCAGGGCATCTAGTGGCATATCACAGTGAGAAACTTTCAAATATAGTCTTGTATCCCACTTATGATAAAGAGATGTATTCTATTGTGTAGGCCTATCGATAATGTAATAATTACATTTTAGGGAACAAAACGATAATGCACATAGATCACTGGCCCCTGCAGTTCATACAAACTTAAGGGAAGTTTTAACACAATCGCCATTAGAAATGGTCCACATACCTGCATGATCCAGGTTCAAGTGTGACGAAGGACCCTTCTAAGACCTTTTACTTTCATGATGTGTTATATCGCATTTTTAAAAGAACATAAGTGAAATACATGTGCATGTTGTAAAGAAGAGGAACATGACAATCATCAGCAACATAAAAACATAAACTGTTGATAACGGAGTTCGTCTAGGAGGGACTACGTCTCCTGGCCCGGTGTCAAGATGGTGTAGGCCATTGCATTAAGTGTTGTAAATAGCGATGATGTAGATAAGAGATGATGTTTTGATCATACAAGGAAAATCTTCTCACGCAGGAGTGGCTCTAAGAGATGTTCCGCTACAGGAACTCTTAGTAAAAAAGACTCCTATCAGTATGACACAAACTCATGCATGATGAACATCCCGCCAAAATGGCATAAAATGGATCTCAATGCAAACATGCATGATAACAACATGAGTATCCCATCAACATACAACAAAGGGATCTCAAAACACAACATTACGAATCATGAAAATAAGTACATCACACAGATGATTCCGCATCACATCAAGCAAGAATCATGAGACAAGTAAGAAACAGGATCCCACATCAAACATCAAACAGGGACCTGTGTAGCACAATGCATAGCAAAAGAAGTACATGAACACACTACATATACCTCACAACCAGGGGCCATCTGAAGAATCGAATGTCAAACTACTAAAGTTGTTCGTGTCATCGATCTCACAACAACAATCGCATGGAAAGGGCTGCTTGCACATAAATGTTGACACCTGCATTCCACTTAGAAAAGTGGCTGAATAATAGAAGGAGAAAATTAAAAATCAGAATGCACCATCATATTTGTGACGTCGAATAGTGCAAAATTGACTGTGAAATTTCTAAATTCTGAGAAAATGAAAATCTGGGGCTTAAGGAATATTTTAGATTCCCCCTAGATTCCTCAAACATTTTCCTCCATGGGTGGACTAGAAATATGTAACTCAAAAGGCGACTCTGACCTCGCCATTGTGATCTCTGTGGAAAACCGTGAAAAACGACTATAAACTTGACTATATTCCGACATCGAGAAAAATTACCTCCTCGGGAAAATTGCAAGGATCATGGTTCCACTCTCTGTTTCTACAGCAGTCATGGTTCCACCTCCATACTAAAAATGGCCAAAAATGTAGAAATCTGATGGAGAAACAGACAACACCATTGCATTTGTGGCGTCGACAAGTGTTGAAACGATATAAAATTTGTCAAAATCTGAAAAAGTGAAAATTCGGCCCTCTTGTAAAATACTGCTTGAACTACGTGCACTACCTCCTCCACCTTGAAATTTGTGCCCACTCCTGGTTCCTCCCTCTCTGCCCGTGCACTAAAAAAACTAGTTTCTTTTAAAAGTTTTCAGGTGAATTACCCAATGAAACGATTTAGGTGGATTGGTATAAGGAGACGAATTGCAAGCAAGAGGTCGGGTGGTCAAACCCTGACCCCTCCATATTTAATATCCTTATCATTTTTTAAAAACCGCATACATAATTATTTTAGGGGGTTGGGTCCGCATTGGGCAGCCTACCCCTTAACTCCCGTAGATTTGTTTGGATGGTGTTGTATTAAGTTATGGCGTGTTTGTTTTGGTTGTACATGGTTCATTTATGGGGCCACCATGGGGGCGACCCACATGGGCTGGGTAGGTTCAATCCTTACCGGCCCCGCACTATATATAGTGGTTACGGTGTTAAAGGAGAGGCGTGGGTGGTGGGGGTCGCGGCCCACCACTGCCCTTTTTTTTTTTTAAAGAATGGGACTTTTTTAAAATATTTGGATTTTAGGCCAAAGGAGGCAAATTAACTGGGCCACAAATTCACCTGGAATCCGGCCCAGGTTGGCCAGAATCCAATGGCCGGGTTCTGTCCAAATTGTGGCCTACTTAAGCCTGCCCAATCAGCAAATTGTCAACTGAACTTTGACTGCTTCTAACTCTTGCATGCGGACTCGGTTTGATGAACCGTTCACATCGTTACAATCAACACAATAAGGTCTATGCTCTGGTCCTAGTTTGAAAACCTTATGATCACTTTGATTTTTGAGCTTCCATAAGCCCTCTTTTTCTTGTGTGTCCTTGAAGCCCCTGGATCAATCCTCCCCACTGAGGAGCTTTTGGTCCTCCAAAAGCATGAAAAACAATCTACAACTTCTCAGTACCTTGTCGCATCACAAGCATCCTAAAAGGCCTCACTTCCATCTCCTTCAGCTTTGTTCTTCAGAGCCTTAAGTGGTGAGCTGACACCTGCTACTTCTGTAACCTATAGTACATTGTTTTTCAAATTACATGCTTGAATTTCATGACCAACTAATGACCCAAGCATCCCACACTTGGCACGTGTTTATAACACATACTCGGTGGTCAAGTTTACATTAAGATGGACACAATACCCCTGCTATGAAAACAAGGCCAACTTATCATTGTTGCTTCAACAAGTGATGGAAAGCACATCGTCACCGCAACACATGATTTACAAACATAAGGCCAAACACTATTGTTTTGCTTTGACAAGTGATGGAAACATGACATCACTTTCAGAGTTTAATGCAACTCAAAATGAGACTAGACATAATTGTTGCTGAGTGATGGAAAACACATCATCACTTTTACATTTTAAAATGAAACAAATGATTTACAAAAGCATGACCATGAAATGCTAACATATCTAGAAACCATTTTTCACTTATCAATGTGAATGGGTTGCCTCCTTGTGGTGGTTTGCTTGTCGAACAACTGCTTCACCTATTTCACGCACCGACGCTTTGTCTTTAAGGCGCTGCTCTAGATGGTGCCTCCAACAAGTGGCTCTTTGATGGCCACTTCTGTCACAATGACTGCAATAGGTTTTCTTCCTCTAGATTTTCTTGACATGTTTCTTTCCCTGTCATTGAGGGGGTCTTTCATGCATCATCCTTTTGTGTGCCGCCATTCTTTTCCAACACTTAGAAAATGTATGGTTATGTAATCCACAAAAGGTACATGTTTTTCAATGCCATGTTTTACACTCATCATTTACAACATGATTATAATCGAAATGAACATTCGATTGTTGAGAGTGTTTATACCTTTCCTTGCCATCTCTGGTGTAAGTATGGTGATGAGAGCTTGCCTCATCTCTTTCCTTGCAATGGGTTCTACCATGGGATGATGGGGATGTTTTCCCATCATTCTCTTTCCTCGACGATTTTGACGATGTCTCGGAAGAATCTGACACCTTCAAGAATTCTCCCTAAGTGTATCTCAAGCCTGCAAATTGAGGTCTTTGCACAACCTCCAATGATCGAGTTATGCCTTGGTTATTAACACCAAGTTCTTTTTCCTCCTCGTGGCTTGTCCTGGTAAGGAGCCTCATGTTTGTCCCTATAATTGGGATCTCCAAATCTCCAACAGAAATCATACTATGTGAAGATGAAACCGAAAGGAAATCAACATCTTTTACCTCCTCCGTCGATTTGGAAAGAACTGATGAGGGCTCCTCATCATCTGTTGTTGGTGGTTCGCTAGTTGTCTCGGTGCCTTCCACAACTTCCTTTATGACATACCCAAGTCCTGTTCGACAGGGTAATTCCTCTACTTTGATGGGGTTGACAATGCCTTGGCCATTAACGTCCAAGCCATTTCCTTCATACCCCATTTTCTTCAACAGTTTTGAGCCAATTCCTGTGGTATGATTTTCAAAAACAACGAAATCATCATCAAGACACATACATGAATTCGGAGAATTACATTTTACCTCACATGGGTCACGCTGAAGCTTTTCCAAGGCCTCGTCCTTTACTTGCAGCGTTCATAGCAAAATATGTTTCTCCTCTTTCTCTTCATGTAGAAGCATCTTCAATTCAGCGTTATCTATTTGAATACTTTGGTTGTTGTGCTTCAATTCTTCTAGGGCCTCTTTCGTGTCTTGCAACTGAAGTTGCAATCGCTCCTTTTCCTCTGTCTCTTTCTGTAGAGTTTCATACATTATCTATACCCTTTGGAAAATTTTAAAGCATGGTCTCGTACATCGCTTTTTCATGCTCTGTTGCTGCACATTCCATTGTTCACACTTGTAATTCACATCCATGCAAAGATCGCTCTGATACCACTTGATCCAGGTCCATGTGTGATGAAGGACCCTTCCAAGACCTTTTACTTTTGTGATGTGTTATATTGCATTTTTAAAAGAACATAAGTGAAATACATGTGCATGTTGTAAAGAAGAGGAACATGACAATCATCAGCAACATAAAAACATAAGCCATTGATAACGGAGTTCATCTGGGAGGGACTACGTCTCCAAGCCCTGACATCAAGATGGTGTAGCTCGCTACATTATGTGCTGTCAATAGTGATGATTTACATAAGAGATGATGTCACGATCATACAAGGAAAATTCCCTCACGCAGGAGTGGCTCTAATAGATGTTCTGCTATAGGAACTCTCAGTCAAAAAGACTCCTATTGGTATGACACAAACTCATGCATGATGAGCATCCCACCAACATGACATAAAAGGGATCTCAATGCAAACATGCATGAAGACAACATGAGTATCCCATCAACATACAACAAAGGGATCTCAAAACACAACATGACGAATCATGAAAATAAGTACATCACACAGATGATTCAGCATCACATCAAGCAGGAATCACGAGACAGGTAAGGAATAGGATCCCACATCAAACATCAAACAGGGATATGTGCAGCACAATGCATAGCAAAAGAATTACATGAACACATTGCATATACCTCAAAACCAGGGGCCATCTAAAGAAGCGGATGTCAAATTGCTGAAGTTGTTTGTGCCATCAATCTCATGGCATCAATCGCATGGAAATGGTTGCTCGTACATAAATGTTGACACCTACACTCCACTTAGAAAAGTGGCTGAAGAATAGAGTGAGAAAATGAAAAATATAAATGCACCATCAGATTTGTGGCATCGAATAGTACAAAATCAACTGTCAAATTTCTGAATTCTTAGAAAATGAAAGTTTGGGGCTCAAGGAATCTTTTATATTCCCCCTAGATTCCTCAAATATTTTGCTCCATGGGTGGATTTGAAATCTATAACTAAAAAGTGACTTTGACCTCGCCATTGCAATCCCTACAAAAAGCTATGAAAAACGACTATAAACTTGACTATATTCCAACATGGGGAAAATTACCTCCTTGAGAAAATTGAAAGGATCATGGTTCCACTCTCTGTTTCTACAACAGTCATGGTTCCACCTCCATACTAAAAAATGGCTGAAAAATGTAGAACTCTGATGGAGAAACAGACAGTGCCATTGCGTTCGTGGCATCGAGAAGTGTTGAAACCATATAAAATTTGTCAAAATATGACAAAGTGAAAATTCGGCCCTCCTACAAAATGTTCTCTCGAACTGCGTGCACTGCCTCCTCTGCCTTGAAATATGTGGCCACTCTTGGTTCCTCCTCTCTTCATGCACTGAAAAATTGGGTTCTTTTAAAAGTTTTTAGGCAGATTAACCAATGAAACAGTTTAGGTAGATTGGTATAAGGAGGCGAATTGCAACGATGAGGTTGGGTGGTCAAACCCTGACCCCTCCATATTTAATATCCTTATCATTTTTAAAATCCACATGCATAATTCTTTTATGGTTTTAGGTCTGCATTGGGTGGCTCACCCCTTAACTCCCACAGATTTGTTTGGATGGTGTTGTATTAAGTTATGGCGTGTTTTTTTTTGTTGTATATGGTTCATTTATGGGGCAGCCTGGTGGGGGTCGGCCCATGTGGGCCGGGCGGGTTCAATCCCCGCCACCCTACACTATATATAGTGGTTAGGTGTTAAAGGAGAGGCGTGGGTAGTGGGGGTGGTGGCCCACCACTGCCCTTTCTTATATATTTTTATTTTTTAACTTTTTTTATAATGGGCCTTTTTTAAAATATTCGGATTTTAGGCTAAAGGGGGAAAATTAATCGGGCCACAAATTCACCCGGAATCTGGCCCAAGTTGGATGGAATATGGTGGTTGGGTTCTGTCCAAATTGTGGCCTACTTAAGCCTACCCATTCAGCAAAAAGTCAACCAAACTTTGACTTCTTTTAACTATCGCATACGGACTCAGTTTGACGAACCGTTCACACCATTGCGATCAAGCGATGAGGTCTATGCTCTGGCCCTGGTTTGAAAACATTCTCATCACTTTCATTTCTGAGCTTCCATAAGCCCTCTTTGTCCTGTGTGTGTCCCTGGAGCCACCTGGATCACTGCAACAGTTCCATTTGTACATTAAGTACGAAAAGGGCAACACCAAAATTGTTGCAAATTGCCTCAACCGACCACCGATCATGGTGTTTACCACTGTGCTTGACTCTTATCAACAAAATACATTGGGGGTGGCCGCATGTTTATAAAAGCGATCTAGAATTTAGCAACACCTACCCAATTCTACTAGAAAGCAAGAAGGCTCTAGATTTTCACCTCAAGGGTGCACTTTAATGCCACATGGGACACCTATGTGTTCCTACAAACGAGTGTTCCAAGATGATTTGGGAAGCACACTACAGTCGGGTTGTTGGACACTTCATGGTAGGGAAAATAGTGGCTTTGTTGTAGAAGTATTTTTACTGGCTGAACCTTCGACATGATGTTGGGAAGTACATCAGATCCTACATTGCTTGCACCATTTACAAACCAACAATCAAGAAGAAGGCTTATATACTCCTCTCCCTAATCATGTTCGGCATTAGGAATCCATCTTCATATATTACATGTCTGGCCTTCCTTCTACTAAGCATGGCAACGACTGTGTGTTAGTGGTTGTCGACAAATTCTCTAAGATGGCCATTTTGGTGTCTTGCAAGAAGAGTATCATAGTAGAAGCCACTGCTAAGCTCTTATTTGAATGAGTGCGGGTACATTTTTGGATCCCAGAGTCCATTATCTTAGATCGGGACAACATATTCCTAAGTACATTTTAGTCAAGCCTTTGGTCGATGTTGGATACCAAGGTCACTAATCCCATGACCTTCCACCCCCAAACTAATGGCCAAACAAAGGTTGTCAAGAAGATGATCGTGCACATTTTTTTCATGTACTACTCGAAGCATCCACGCACATGGGATGAAAGACTCGCCTATGTCTAGCACAGCTACAACAAATCTCTCCATAGCTCCACTGGCCACAACCCCTTTTAGGTGGGGTTTGGATTCTAGCCACCATGTCCCATTGGTGTGGCCATACCATTTGCAGCCACTCAAGCAAATTCGACTCATGTCAAGTTCAAAGCTAACCAGGCTAATCGCTGCATTGAGTGCATTCAGTACATCTGCCAGCAGGTCCATGACATTTTGGATAAAGGCAATTCTAAATACAAATAGCATCATGATCAACATCGAGTGCCACACAAGTTCCAGGTGAGCGATAGAGTTTGGTTACATTTTGTAGAAGGAGTGTGTCACTAGGCCCCACCACAAAGTTTTCCTGCTCTTATATGGGTCGTACACCATCACCAAGGTTGCAGGGGACAATTCCTTCAAGCTCAACATTCCACCTTTCCTTGGTCTGCACCCAGTATTCAATGTGGATTGGTTGCGATAATACTTTTCTCCATTTTGTGACACATTCGACGTCGCGGAGCAGCTGACACCAGTAGAGCTCAACCCAAGTTATATTGAGTAGGCCACATTCAACAAGATCATGGATGCACATATTAAGAACAGTCACCAACAGAGGATCCAACTATGTCGAGTTGTCAAAGTAGACCAACTCCTTCACCAGGGCAAGTGGTTCACTAAGGACCAGGTTTAACAGAAATTTCCTCACCTCATGGAGGTTTTTCACGCAATGGGGACCATTTCTTCCTAAGGGGGGAGTACTGATCCAAGTGGATATTGGTGGCCACTCGCCTATTGCACCTAGACCTTGAGTTAGTTTCACCTATTTCCTTAATGATAGCAGCATTTACTATTTTTAGCATTTTTCAGGTCTTGAACTTCCAGAGTTGTTTTAACCCCCTAAACAACATTTTTTTTAGGTCTTTTATAGGCACGTAATCATAGGCAAGGGCCCATGGAAAATCCTATAGTACTCATAGATATCTTTCCAACAAGGTATTGTATAAGCCAAACAGAGATCATATGATCAAGTCATGACCCCAGGAAATTGGTTTCCCAACTAAGCCCAACGAGGCCCACACACTCTTGGTTTTTCATCTCATGGGTTTAGGTTTTTGGTTGTTTAGGGTTTTCCCTTGTTGTTCAATAATAAAAAGGTCCTTGAACCTCATTGTAACACATTGCAGAGTCATGTAGCTAA